>MU392610.1:0-204434 GCA_022578505.1 Nemania abortiva | reverse complement strand
AAATTAAATATTATTTATTATTTAAAAACTAATAAAGCTATTAAAAAAGCTAACTAAAAAATATTAATATATTTATATATTTTTATAGCATATATATAGCTTAATTAAGCTTTTTTTTTATTAAAAGCTATATTAATAATAAATAATAAAAATTTTTTAATAATAAAGTTAAATTTATTTTTTATTTAATATAAATATTATATAAAAATAATAAAGCTAATATAATATATTAAATTATTTATTAAAAAGTTTAAAGCTAAAATAAAAACTTTTATATAAAAGCTAAAAAATGTTTAATTTTTTATATAAGCAGCAATAGTAGCTTTATAATAATAAATAAAAAAAATAGCTAATAAAAAGTATAGTTTTATAAAACTTTTTAAAAAAAATAATTAAGTTTAGTTTAGCTTAAAAAATATAACTATAAACTAGCTTTTTTAAAAGTTAGCTTAATTATATTTAAAATATAAAATAACTAAAATTATAAATTTATATATAATAAAATTAAATATATTTAAAAAAATATATAGCTATTTTTATATTAATTTATTAAAAAAAATAATAAATAATTTTTTTTTATTATAAAAAAATTTTAATTTTAAACTATTAGCTATAATTTTAAAAAATAATAAATATTTAATAAAAAATATTTTATAAATTAAAATTAAATAAAATAAAAATAAAAAAAGCTTTTTAAAAAAAAAATTTTAATAAAATAAATAAATTATTTTTAATTAATATAAAAATTTATTAAAAACTTTATATAAATTAAAATATTAAAATAGTTTAAAACTAAATATAAAAATATTTATATATAAAATAAGCTTAAGCTTTAGCTTATTTATAATATATATTAGCTATATTTTACTATTGCTAGCACTAACCTAACCTTTAACTTTATGCCAACCTTTTGAACCTACTGCCGACCTTTTAACCCTTATACTAACTTTTTAAACCTTATGCTAACCTTTTATTTAAACTTTTTTATAACATAGCTTAGCTATAAAAGCTTTTTTTTATTTTAGCCTAGCTTTTTGCTTATATACAAAGTTTTATTAACTTTATAAAAATAGGTTTATTTTTATTATAGCTTATCTAATTGTGCTTTATTTAAAAAACTATTTTTTAATATTTTTATATAATAAATAATTATTTATAACTTTTTTAGCTTTATTTTTTAACTTAGTTATTTTAATTATTATAAATAACGTTTTAATTATATTTAGTTTAAACAAATTATATAATATAATAATATTATAAATTATTAAAAAGTAAATTTTTTATTAATTTATTATTTTTAATTTAATATTAAAAGCTTTAACGTTTATAAAAAAAGCTTATATAGCTTGTTTAAGCTGTTTTTTGTTTAATTTTAGCATTTTATAGTAGCGCAGTTATAGTTAAGTTGGTTTATATATATAATAGATTGGATGGACTAGATTGAAATAGAAACTGTAAGAAGTGGAGGAATAGAAATTAAAAGGGAAGCTTTTTTTATAGGGACTATCGCGGGGTTTTTGAATATTATTTAGGTCTTTTTAGCTGCGCAAGCTTTACGATCTAGGTTTTGCTTTAGTAGAAGTTTATTTTGTATGTATAGATTGTGCGGCAGTCCGTAAAGCTTATTCTGCGGTTCTAATAGTTAGTGGTTATTTTAGTAGGTAGGTAGGTTTTAGTCCTTATTTTTGCTAAGGGGTTTGGCTTTTTAGGTTTGCAGTTATGTTTGCAGGCGTTAAATTTTTAAACTTTTGTTTAAAATTAATATTATTATATAATTAATAAAAACACTTGTATAAAACTAGTTGTATAGGAGGAGAGGGTTAGTAAGGCTTCGGGCTTACTAAATAAAAAAAAAAAAAAAAAAAAAAAAAAAAAAAAAAAAAAAAAAAAAAAAAAAAAAAAAAAAACAAATATATATAATATTTAAAAATTAAATAAATTTATTTTATATAAAGCTATATATAAAATATAAAAAAAAGTATTAAAAAAATTTTTATAAATGCTAGCTAAATTAACATATAAACAGCTTTAAAATTTTATAAATATTAGTAAAATTTAATAACCATACTAATTTTTAAGCTTTATTTCTATTTAATATTATAACAATTTTATATAAATATTTTTTTATAAAAATTTAGCTATAAAGTTATTTTTAGACTAATTAAGTTTAACTGATCTACTAGCGCCGCGCTAACATTTAGGATCCTGGAGACCTATATGTTAGTATACCTCTGCAAAGAAGCTAGCGTGGCTATGCTCTGTAGAAGTATTGTATACTTCTGTGCTTAACGTGTTTTCGGTCAGCCAATTTGGGCATGAATAGTGGCCAGTCCCAGTCTAGGCACGCATCTGGCACGCACCTCTCTGCCCTCTGTTCCCTCTGCCGTCTGCTGTCGGTGGGTGGGTTTCTCCGCCCTACTTTTTGCCTGCTGGTTGCCTTAATCTTGGCACCACCAATTCCTCCACAGGGCTTCCTATGTATCTCCCGAGCCCCATCCCCCATGATTCTCTGCGCCGTCTTACAGTACAGAGCAGTGCCACTCCCTTCCGTCGTCCGTCACTTTCTTCTTTTCCTGGCGATTGATTTTCTGCTTCACTGGAATTTTGGGGGCTTTCTGCTTTCCAGAAGCAACATCGACAACAGCTTTTCCTTTTGCCAAACAGAGCACAAGTCAAGTACTTAGAATTAATTTAACTACCGTCCGGGACAACTTATCATTATTTATTTGCTTGGCGGCCTCAACAACTGGACTTCGACTCGGCTGCCTCTGCTGCCTTCCTCCCACCTAGACAGCGCAGAATTTGCATCTGAACCGGACCTTGCTCGATCAAATGCTTCGGTGTATTTTCTAGGATACAGTAACTCTCCGTGGTTTAGTTTTCAAGTTTGTGCTACTTTGCGCAGTCCTACTTCTATCATCCAGAGCAATGGTCTCTATTCCTCTTTATTAAGCGACAACCCTTTAACACTACCTATCTATAATCCGGCGCAATTCATACCCGGGAGAGCTGGCGCCATTATGATGATGTAATACTAGGACCTCCGCCTGCCCCAAACCCATCATTTGACCCAACGCTTTGGCCTTCGTATTAGTTGTTGACGACTGTCCTGTGCTTCGTTGCCTTTTTTCGTCGTGCGTTGAGTCCCTTGAGTCCTCTGGGCGTTCTACTCTCTCCTGTCTTGATACCCCTCAGAGGGACCCCCGGTTGCTGGTGCTAGGAGGGTTTGGCCGCCCCCATTCTTCCACTCGGACCAATATAGAAACTCCAATGCAACAATAGAATCCAACAACATCATGGATGATCAACACCTGAGCTTGACCCCCCCTGGCCCTCTGGGTGCACATCCTGACCTCGATATCCTCGCGATGAACTTAACCCAGCCTATGGCTGGTATACCGGGAAACATGGCCTTTCCGCAAAGGGGCCATGCTGGAAAGCATCCATTCTATCGATGGGCTGTAGGGAACGACGCGCCGTGGCACCCTCAGAATTTGACGGCCGGTGCAGACGATGGCAGCGATCAGTCCATGATACCCGATATGCAAGATGCCCAGTTTATGGCCCATCACCAGCAGAACGTCGTACCGTCTGAGATTATGGCGCAATCAGACTCTGGTTATGGAAGTTACCGCAATCACCATAGCATCGCCAATGGCTCAGTTTGCGATGATTCGTTTGACCCCAATCCGGAGACACAAAGCGTCATGGGAGGATCTATGGGAGGACGCTTGCTCGATACCTCGTTCTCGATATCTGATGCTATGTCTAAGGACGTCACTACTTTGATGAGTGGCTCTTGGACCAATCATATCAGAATAGAAACCTTAAAGTGCGACGAATGTGGGAAAGAGGTCAAGACTAAATCAGAGTTAAAGTTTGTCTAGTCTAACCTAGCCTATGTTTCGTAGGGTTTTAGCTAATATTTGCTACTATAGGAAACATGACCAACGCCACAAGAAGCCGTACAAATGCGACGTCAAAGATTGTCCCCGAAACGAAGGCTTTAGTACGCCTAATGACCTTGCCCGACATAAGGAGAGCAAGCACCCCGAAACCACATCTGGCAATCGCTACGTCTGCACTTTTGGTCCATGCAAAAACAAATTCAAAAGCTGGCCTCGGTCAGATAACTTCAAATGTCATCTAAAACGCGTTCACAAGATAGCCAACGTTTCAAGTGAAGATCTACAACACTATTTACACAGGTGAGGGCTGTAATTTACTTGCTATCCTGAGGCGCTGCTAATCACCCTTCTCTAGAGATCTGCCCTCACCTGATGAGCATCAAGAGAACCCACGACGGGACATAGTGGCTAATATTAGCGAATATCCCGGTCTCACCAATGGACAAACAAACATCTGGCCGTCAATGATTGGAGTGCCCGATGGCATTAACTCTCTGGAACCCCCGAGTGATGCCCAGGAGGATGAAGATGGGCTCTCTCAATCAAGTCCGCCGCGGGGACCCGTAGATATTCATAACCATCGGGCTGCACCACAGCAGGGTTTATACCAGGATACAACGGAAACCAGTCTGGCATCCTATAGCCCCATAACTTCGTCCCGTGCGCAGCATAACCAGATACCCTGTGAACCTGGGACCCCTAAGCCCACCCTACCCTCTGTCCCAGAGCAGATGCAGGAAGAATACTGTGGCGAGGACCAGGTTACCGGTGCGAATGCCTCAGGATTTGGCGTAATGAATGACTCCAGTGAACCAGGGTCAAGGAACTCTCCATCACACAGTCTGCCTGGGCATCTCCTGAAGACAGACAACGTGACTTCTGATCCTATTAAACCTGAGAGTTTCCCAGCGCTCGGCACGGAGCCTTTCAATCTTGATCTCAACAATGAGACCGTTATGAAGAAACTCGTCCAGTGCCTTCAAAATTCCGGAGTCCTAGAACAAATTCTAGAACCACTCGGATTCAAGAAAGACAGCCCTGAAGACATAGTGGAGGTCACGAAGACTGAAGATGGCCCAACAAATCAGAACCAGACTACCTGCCATTATTGTCCTACGTGCAGCAAAGGGTTTCCCCGAAGATGCGAATTGAAGTGAGTGTCTACATCTCGTCATTCCTCGACAAAGGCTTAGTATTAACCTAATTGATAAGGAAACACGAGAAACGCCATGAGAAGCCGTATGGCTGTACCATGGAAAATTGCAATAAGCGGTTCGGGAGCAAGAACGACTGGAAACGTCACGAAAACACACAGCATTCTATGCTGGAGAGCTGGAAGTGTGACGAAGAGAATTGCGAGACGGTCTGTGACCGCCGAGAAAATTTCAGGGCTCACCTCGAAAAAGACCACCGTATCACCGATCAAACCAAAGCGGAGGCCAAGCTCGAGAAGTGCCGAGTTGGGCGAAACTGTGAGGCTCGATTCTGGTGTGGTTACTGTGAGAAGATCATCGAGATCAAGGAGAAAGGGCACCAGGCTCGGAATGAGCGTTTTGATCACATCGGTGACCACGTGTCCGGCCGGAACGGAGCCCAGAAAGAAATAAACGAATGGAAAGACCCCGACCCGTCGCAGCGAAGTAAGGAATCATCAAAAGATGGCCCAGGTCACTCGGGGCATAAGCGCAAACGGGGGGATGGCACCAATCTCGGCAACCCGAAAAAAAATAAAATGGTGGCGAGTCAGGGGTTAGTATGCGTAAGTTCATGAGACTCTTCTCGTCTCGTACTTGCCAACTAACTTCCTTCGTAGTGCCGATGCGGGGACTTGGTCACAGTGTCGCAGGTCCGCTGCAATTTTCCCTGTGAACACATACCGTGCGATAATTGTAGAGGTTAACGATTGTATGACTTTGGTCTGTTCCTTTTCTAAAGCGATATAAGTATGACAGCAAACAGGTTATGATATACCCCAATATAGTGTGATGGTTGTAGAATCCCAGGATAGATAGGGTGTGGAACTGGGCGGAAGGTATAAATGTTTCATGTCCTGGGCTTGGACTTATGATATATTTTTTTAATATGATGCAACGGCCGTCTTCATGACCAGTTCGGAATGTAACGATGTGTGGAGTATGCTGTAGAGAGCTTCACAGCACTAAGTTCTATTGCGCCTATATTTAGGCATCTGTTTTGACAGCTAACTACTAGTTTAGGTAGCACAATTGGGTGATCGTTAGTGTGGTTATAGGCTCAGCTCCATTCTTACTTGACGTAGGTACCTAATACAGGATGCTGCTGAGCTCACTTACATGTCATGACGTTATAACAATCAAGGCCTTAATAGCTAACAGCTAGGTAACTCTTGGGATGCAAGACAGGCAGATGTTCCGACATAGATAGTAGGTAGTGAATTAATACTTAGCTAGATAGTTTCGTCCCTTGTTCTCGTATACTTCCTAGCGCCTGCAAGGGTCCGACACGACATGCCTGGACTAGAACCCGTCAGCGCTGCGCCAAAAGGATGAGCAGGGATACCGTCCCCTCAGTTCCAGCTTATACGTCACGTCCTGACGGACCAGGTCATAAAGCCAACCTTCTCTTTCTCAACCAACACCAATTGCGTCTTTGCTTCCTCACATAACTTGGAACCCACAACCACATCTTCAGCAGCAATGGAGTCCTTCGCAAAGCTCAAGCGACGCGGGACCGACCTGCTCAATTCGCTGCCGCAGAACATGCCCTCGATGCCGCAGGTGCAGATGCCTTCGATGCCTCGCATAGGCGGCGGACACGGCGGCATGAAGGGCACATGGCAGCATATCCCGCTGCCGGCGCTGCCGCGCTCGTCCCACTCGCTCGACATCATCGCCGGCAACGCCTACATATTCGGCGGCGAGGTCGAGGCCCGCAAGCCCGTCGACAACGACATGCACGTCGTCGTGCTGCCCTGGAGCGGCGCCCCCGCCGACTACTACGCCGTCAAAGCGAAGGCGTCGCCCAAGACGTCGGCCGACGAGGAGAGCGGCCCCGCCACCAAGATACCCACGATCATCACCGAGGACGACGAGACCGAGTCGCAGCTCAAGGACCCGCTGACCGAAGTCCCGCTCAGCAGGACGTCCGACGACGAGTCCGAATCGGAGGAGTCTTCCACTTCTAGCAAGGGCAAGGGCAAGGGGCCCGAGAACGGCGACGTTCCCGCCCCGCGCATCGGACACGCCACGGCTGTGATCGGCACACGCATCTTCATGTTTGGCGGGCGCTCTGCCGCGGCAGGGTCTGCCACGCTCGACGAGAATGGGCGGGTCTGGATCTTCGAGACCAAGACGCACACCTGGACGTATCTCGACCCGCACCACAGCAGCCTGATCCCGCCGCCACGCAGCTACCACTCGGCGGTCGCGACGGAGAAACCAAGAGACTTCTCGATCCGGCCAATGCGGCTGCGGCGTTCGTCGACGTGGAAGGAGTGGGCCGAGGGCGACTCAGCGGAAGTCGGGATCCCGCAGCGGCCGATCACAGGCACGATCGCAGAGAAGGCGACGGACGACGAGGCCGCGGGTGCGGGCTTCGGCACCTTCATCATCCACGCGGGGTGTCTAGCCGACGGGTCGCGGACGTCAGACGTCTGGGCCTTCGACGTGCACGCGCGCACGTGGAAGAAGCTCCCCGACGCGCCCGGGCCGGCCCGCGGCGGCACCGCGCTCGCGATCGCCAAGAGCAGGCTGTACCGCTTCGGCGGCTTCGACGGGCAGAAGGAGCTCGGCGGGCAGCTCGACGTGCTGCACCTGGTGCTCGACGAGTTCGACGACCAGAACAGCAAGGGTGAGATCGGCGTCTTCGCGCGCGGCGGCTGGGGGCGCATCATCGCGCCCTCGTCGCCTCTGCCTAGCGCTGACGCCACTCCCGCGGCCTCAGAGACAGAAACAGCAGGCCTTACGACATCCCCGCAGGCCGGGACGCCGTCCGAGCCGTGGCCCGCGCCGCGCAGCGTCTCCAACCTCTCGCTTGTCCAAGCCGGCGGCGGACGCGAGTACCTCGTCCTCTCGCTCGGCGAGGCCGCGCCCTCGGCCGACGGGCACGCGAGCGCGGGCCGCTTCCACGCCGACGTCTGGGCGTTCCAGATCCCGCCTCTCGGCGGCACGACGGCGAGCCTCACGGACGCGTTCCTGACGACCATGGGCCGCAAGACGGGCGAGGGGCGCGTAAGTAACCGCTGGAGTCATTTTCTTCCTTTTCCAGTAACTTGAGAGCTCCCGAAATGTGTCGGGAGCATGTTTCGGGAGCATGTTTCAAGAGCATCAAAACTACTTAAAAGAGTAGTTGCTAACTCCAGTGATTATAGTGGACGCCCGTATCCGTCGGCCCCTTTGACGACGACGAGGACCTCGATGTCCAGGGCCCGGGCCCCCGCGGCTGGTTCGCGGCCGCCCCGCTCGGCGAGCTCGAGGAGAACGCTATCTTCGTTGCGGGCGGCCTGGCGGAGAGTGGGGCGCGGTTGGGCGATGGGTGGATTTTCAGGCTGGAGTGATTGATTGATCGATTGATTCATTAGTTTTGAGGGTTTTCGGATGGGCGTGGTCATTTGATGTCGTGGGTTTATGGAATGATGGATTGTACAGTTTATGCCGTTTGACGGATGTTTGCGATTTTGAGATTATGGGACGAAACGATTGTACGCATATTAAGTGCCCTAACATCACGATATGTTCGGACGAATAAAAATAGGTGTGAGCCGATATTTATTATGAGAGAGCCATTGGAAGCAGGTAGCGGGGAATGAAAGGCCGCATGACCACGAGCATGATCAGTAGCAGGACATATCGTTCATGAGGGTTTCATCAAGGTTTAACAGGGGAAATTCAATCAATACAGGTGTGATTTATGTACAGTGGTTTCGAAACTTTCTGCAGTTCCCCCGTCTATGACGAAACCTCTCTTCTTCGCTCTAAAAGTAGTACCTAGTCGTGCCTCCACGCCCACGAAATATGCTCGCTCATGTCTGACAGCTTCACATTATTTAGCTTTTCATTATCATGCGGTCCTATGCTTCATAGATCAGACCTCGTGGTCTCGGGGCCCCACGGCTGGCTTGTCAGATTCGTCTGGCCGGCACTGTTCTCGCAGGTCTGGCGGCCGCTTAGGGGGCCCGGCTTGGGCAGGTTGGCGGCGTTGCCCGTCGTGGCGCTCTCCCGCAGCGCGGACAGCAGCTTCTTGGTGGTCTCGGGGGTTAGGTCCTCGTAGTAGTCGTCGTTGATCTGGATCATGGGCGCGTTGACGCACGCGCCTAGACACTCGACCTCAATGAAAGTAAACAGGCCATCTTTCGTCGTCTCGCCTTGCTTGATGCCGAGCTCTTCTTTGATCGCCTTGACGATTACGTCGCTGCCGCAGCCGCCGAGTTGGCAGGGGGTCTGTGGGTGGATTGCGTTAGCTAGGGAAATCTCTCAATCCCTCTTAGTAGACTCGATAATGAACTGTCTAGAATTGGCGGCAATAGAAGGGGTACAGGACGAGGCAGTTGGCTTCATAGTATATCTTAGGGTCTCTTGCTAGCTGTTCGGAGTTTGGATGACGGGATTTTATGCCGTAGTCGTGCTGTAAGAGATTGGTCGCGCAGTCACCATATCCGCTACTGGGCCGATTGTCTTAAGAGATGTATGGCTGTAGAAGTATCGAACTCACAGTTGTGCAGGCCTGGACATGGAATTTGCCAACGGGCGTGCGGTTGTACATAGTGTAAAAAGATGCGACTTCGTAGACTCGGGCGGGGGGCATCTCGAGAAGTCGGGCAACCTCATTCATGACGGAGATGGAGGTGAAGCCATGCTGGCGCTGGCCGAGGTCGAGTAGTGGCATGACGGCGGCCTTCTTGTACTGGGGCGGGTATCGCTTGAGGATCTCGGCCATGAGCTTCTCATTTTGGGCGTTGAACTTGAACGGGATATCCGGGTTGTTGTCGGGGGTGTTTCGGTGCTAGAGCGAAGGAGAGTTATTAGCAATGGACTCGAAAATGGGAGCCTCGCGAGATGCCCATCTTGAAGCATTGGAGTCGCCCGGTGGGAGTCAAAGTAACGGTCGGCCCCAACTTGAGTAGTTCTAGCTCCGAGAAAGCGGCAATACTTACTACGGCGAGAGTGTCGCTTCTCCGGGGACTTGCGGCAGTGAACGTCCGGATCTGGGGTCGAGGAGCTCGGCTGGCGGCGCGGGCTGCGCTGCGGAGGAGCAGCGGGCTGAGTTTGGACACCATTGTGAGGGAGTGTGGGCTGAATTGGCTTCTCAAGGCGAGGTTCAAGCTTCGATGCAATTGTTCACTACGGCGGTTTCAATTGATGATGGAAGCTGATTCACCTCAACGATGATTGGCCAGAAAGACACGCAAAGCCCCACTAAATTATGGACTGTGAGCCAATCTAAACACAGCTGACAGCGGTCCGTCCTTGGGCTTATTTCAGGTCGCCATCATTTAGGTACTAGTTAGTACGCAGGTATCTACCTATACTCACTATATACGAGAGCGCCTAGTGTGAACCTACGCTTCGTAGGGAGGGAGGTGTTCTGGGTATGTATTTCAACAAGGTATTTAGCTAACTAGGTTCGAAATTCGGGGGGCCGAAAATCGACGTCAAGAGACTGCTTAGCAATGCAGTTATGAAGGAGCCATAGCTAACTACTACCCAGTATTACTAGCAGCTGAAATCACTGCTAATTATAGATAGACCAAGGTCATCGGTCGCTGCCGCACTGCCTCCTGACCTGGTCAATAAACCGTGTCTCTACGATTATTCTTTACAGCCTAGATTCCAACTTTCAGCCAAATGTAGGAACGACCGTCTATGATCAATAGAGCAATAGACCCCGGATGTGACGTTGGTTTGGTTGTTTAAACCGATTAAACGTCAGCTCAATCTCCCAATCCTACACTCTGTCGCTCGAGTTTTCACGACACACAGGAAGATCTACAACGTACGCCAAGCTACCTCCAGCAGCAGGTCCTCGCTAGGCAGATATTTCTATTACGTTGGTGGCACATAACACGTCAGGCTTTCCTTTGCCTCCTTTTCCAGTTGTCTTACCTAGCTGCTGTGTGCCAATGCGGAGCTACTTCACTCGCGTTGAACTCTATACAATGATGAAGATTCGCAATTATGGACCCCTTTTCAATAGTCGGGATCGCTAGCAATATTCTATCGTTTGTGGACTTCGGTTGGAAACTTGTGACCGAAGCTCGGGCTATATACCAGTCAGCGTCCGATGTCACTAGTGGTGACAAAACTATAGAGACAATCGCAAATGATGCCCAAAGACTCTGTGCTGCTATAGTCGCTCGCTCTACAGTGGACACGGGAGAATTACAAGAACTCGCTAAGGAATGTCAGAGGGTCGCCGATGAACTACTCGCTATTGTACCGAAGCTAACATTACCGAAACGAACTTCCAAGAGCCTCAGAAGATGCGACAGTTTTCTGCTTGCTCTGCGCAGAAGTCTGAAGAAAGATGATATCGATGCAATTAGCCAAAGATTACAGAAACTGCAGCTTCAGTTGATAACCCGCATACAATGGATGCTTCTGTAAGTGCCATTGAGCATGCCCGCCTCATGATGTGGGTATAGTCTGACCCAGCGTAGAAGCGATAGCTCCGAGATTGTTACTAGTATTAAGAACATTGAGGAATGTAATCAGCGCATGGGCGTCGAGAGCGAAGTCCAGCTCATCGAAATTAGAGCCGGAATTATCGAAAGGCTCGGCCATCTACAAACCGATGCAACAGGACGACTAATAGCAAGCTCACCGGATAAACCAAAGGGTATCGATATTCCGTATTCCCGACAGACCTCGGTTCTCATGAGGGAGCTCTCCGCTGGAATGTCCGATCTAGAAAGTAGCGGTCATGAGGCAAACACGCTGAGTCTGCTTTTACAGAGCTTGCATTTCGATGTCATGCGATCTCGGCACGACGGGATTGGGGAAGCGCATGCGGACACATTTCGATGGATTTTGGAACCCGACCTGAAAGATAGATCGCAAGGCACCAAGTTCACTAGATGGCTCCGGAGTGATCGAAGCCTATTTTGGGTTCGTGGGAAACCCGGGTCTGGGAAATCAACCCTCATGAAGTACCTGGCGCGAAATCCTGGAGTACCTGAATATTTAAATGCGTGGTCCGGAGATAGTCGACTAATCATTGGCCGGTATTTCTTCTGGAACTCTGGAACAACGCTCCAGAATTCCCAGGAAGGCCTTCTACGTTCCCTACTATTCGATATCTTGCGAGCGTGCCCGGAGCTAGCCAATACTGTTGAACAAACAAGGAGAAAACACGGCCCTCCAATGTACTCCCTAGACGACTGGAGTCGTCAAGCTCTTCTGGAGGCATTTGAAGCATTGACTCAGACTCATATTCCCATCAAAATTTTCTTTTTCATTGATGGCCTAGACGAATATAAAGGAGACATCGTCGAATTACTCAAAACTATCCAGCATCTTAGATCACTTAATAACGTTAAGCTATGCGTCTCCAGCCGACCGTGGATAGAATTCGTTGATGCTTTTGGAGACGACGAAAACTTGGTTATCAAGCTGGAAGATCTAACACGGCTGGATATCCTTCGCTATGTTGTAGATAGCCTAGAGTCGAACCAACGGTTTCAAGAACTAGCGAGAGACCAAACGGCTTACAATAAGCTTGCTGACAAGGTCGTCTCGAGGGCCCAAGGTGTCTTCCTCTGGGTCAAGCTTGTCGTACGGTCGCTCCTCCAAGGTGCCACATACGCAGACAGCTTAGCCGACATGCGCAGGCGAGTTGAAGAGTTTCCAGACGACCTTGAGGCCTACTTCGAAGCTATAGTAGCAGACATCCCCCCGAGATATCGGCGAAAAACTGCTCTCACCGTGCATGTAATCCTAGCCGCGGATCACCCGCTGCCTTTAATCATGCATTACTTTATCGATGAGCTATTATCCGACCATGATTTCGCAATAAGAGCTGAGGTAAAGCCTATGATAGAAGCGGATTTTAGAGCTATTATCGATCGGATGATGGCCCGCCTAGATGGCCGGTTCAAAGGGCTCCTAGAAGTAGGAGAATCTGACTACAGACCTTTTTCATATCATCCCGTGAATTTTATACATCGGACGGTGAAAGACTTCTTCCAAAACAAGTTCGCAACCATCGACGGCCTACCGGAAATGTTCAATCCTTACTCTGTTCTCTGTCATGCTGCTCTAGCCCTGTTGAAGTGTTCTGTGGACATCTTTCCAGGCTATACAATGGGCGTATTCGTAGAGTACGCAAGGCAGATTGAAGAGGAAAGCATAGAACTGACAAAGTTGGATCAGGCAATTCTTCAAATAGAAGAAATGGAGATTAGTTGGTCTGAGCTGAGCAATCATAAGTACAGTCTCTTAGCCGATTCGCTATGGCAGGGCTGGGCTTGGTATGTGAAACAAAAGGCCATGAAAAGCGACCCCCTACAAGTGCATCAGATTTTGCGCAAGGAGATCAACATGGTATTCAGTCGTAATGCTGTCGAAAACGGGATCTCATTATGGCTTGTCAAATACCTCTCGAGCCATGATACAATCGGCAATAGAGACTGGATTCACGAATTAGGGGAAGCATTCGCGATAAGACATCTGGGTGTGGTACATCATAGCGGCAATCTCTTACGGGAGTCGCATGAGATACTATGTGTGTTTTTGGACTTAGGCCTTCCTCTAACAACACCTATCGCCGACGGTACGCTACGAGATTATATCGAGCGAGAGGTCCGCCCCGATGGACCCTACGGGCCGGCACTCCTACGCTACTTAGAAGAACCTTCTTCCCACTCCCCTCAGACACTCGAGACCGTCGATGTCATTTCAGCACGGTAGCCATTAGCGACGACTAAGTCATTGAATACATGCCGAGACCGATATGTCGCTCATTGGGGAAAAAATAGACAATTAACAGGGTATGTATCCAAGTCCATGCTGTTCATGATGTCACCGACCCCCCTGACTTTTTCCTTCCCTGTCCCGCGTTTTCCGTATGTAGATCAAGTCGCAGCACATAAATACAGACTGATGAAAACGCCATGCCTATTCCATGCCTCCATAATATTCCATAAGCAATCATTCTCGTGACTATGGTTTACTTCGAGGGTAGTGAGAACCCCTACGCACGTGACTAACATGACAGGCCTCAATCGAAAGCCTGCATAGGCCTTCCCCTCGGGTGATGGCTCACTCCTAATTTGTCACAAATAGGGTGGCTTATACGCGGCTAGCATGTTTTTAAGCATCATCGTGCCCGTCTCCAACCTAAATGGAATCAGTATATCCTGGGACGTTACTGTGTCTCACATATTTACACTTACACGAAGTGTCCCCTCAGAAGATAGGCCATGAGCCCAGAAACCACCGATTGAGGGCGATGTGCGGGACATGGCATCATGGGTTAATAGCAACCAGAAGCCAAACACCGGTTTGGCGAGGATATCCAAGACGGCGTAAGCGATGATCTCGCCGTCAACATTCACCACGCGGGCGCCATCAGCAACACCCCAAACACTAGGTATTCGTTAGTCAACTGGTATTCCCCTTTGAAGAGTCTGCTAAATAACTACGTCAAATCGCTGAAAGAGAAGACTTACATGGGGTATAGAGTCCATAGGATTAGGGTGAAGAGCGAAATGGCGCCGAAGAATACCTTCGTCTTGTTATCCTTCGTCGATACGGCATGGCGTCCCTTGTAGCCGAGCTGATATACTATGTTGAGATACGCTAGACATGCGAATGCGTACCAACCCCAACCCTGTGCCTCATCTCGAGAGAACGCAGCGAATAGGCCGGATAGGATCATCACCACGTCCGAGAACATGAGCACGACGATGCTAGCGCCATTGATACCAGCGAGGAGCGACAAGTCGAGGAGCAGAAGTGGTGTAGTTAGAGCCCACTTTGTTCGTGTAAGCAGTCGCTTAAGGATGAAGGTCCAGTAGATAGGGGAAAAGGGAAGTGGGAAAAGCTTACGTCAACGTATCGGGCCCAGAATACTTGTCTCTTGACAAGTTCGGTGATGACGTGGAGCTTAGTCTCTTTAATAACGGTCGTGTGGATGTTGATGCCTGTCCCAGTTGCCATGGCATAATATGACAGGAATGCAATAGTGGTGATAAAGGCCGTGATGGTGTGTAGGAGGCGTTTTTGCTGCGTGCTGTCAGCCAGCCCGGCCCCGCGTTGGGCGGACATATTGCGGCTCTTACCACTGGGACTCTCATTGCCATGAGATAGAATACAAGCGAGGACACGCCCATTACGACGCAAACCACCCTGTTGATATTAGTCGACGTTCTATACATATAAACTGGCATGTTCGACGCACCAGAGGGTCTTGTGCCCGGTTTCTGTCGAATACTGATGGTGGACTTTGGGGATATCAGGCGTCACGGTCGGGAATGGTAGATGGGCCGTCTTCGTTGCCCTGGAGTCGGAAGCCATGCCCGGAGCAATGACCTGGTCGAACAGGCCTTCTGGGATCATCATCTTGAACGATTTCGACTACCGATATAGAATCCAGGTGGTGTTTTTCTTGTGGAATTCTAGCAATATTCTGCTTCTGTCTCGTCGACTATTTCGTGCAACATTCTCCAGCGGAAGCTAGACACATTAAGAGGGTAGCTGTTGCCTAAATAAATCGATGATATATGTATAAGTCATCACGGAATCGCAGCGGGCAAGAAATGGTGTCGTCACTTTCGTCTCATCGTGTAAGTCGAGTAGCCAATCAGCGCTGCGGCACGGGCCCGAATTGGCTATGCGCTCACCTGGAGGCGAATAACGTTCTTTGATGCCGACGCCCGTAAGCTTGCGGGGAAGCATAGTATTACGCAACATGAATATGTGATATGTCGAGCCATTGTCCGTGCGATGGCCTACATGTAGGACGTCGAGGCCGTACTCGGGCCATATTTCGTAATATTGGTATGATTCTCTGGGTCGGCTATTTTAATACTAGGACTCGGAGGTTTGACAACTAGGGGTTCATATTGATTTTGGGCTTGAAGTTATCCCTATGAACTACATAACGACCAAACGCGTAGGTATACACGTTCTAGATCTTCTGGACACCCTGCACCCCAAGAACTATAACACACAAGGCACCGAGTGCTACATCCGACGAGGTCACTGTATCCGCCGATCAGACCAGGAGGCTTTATTCCCATCCGAAAATTCGGACGGAGATCTTTGAGTTCTAGTCACCCGATCATTCACTTCCACATCCTGGTTCCGATCATGCACTGCCCCGGACCAATAACATAGTAGAGTTCGGTTTTCATGGATCTACCATCCTGAGCCTGCTGCGGCTTGAGAGCTAGGCGGCTTATATTGAGAGACTGGGCGTCTGCCACAAGCCTGTTTGGGTAATAGAGATACCGCGAGACGACCTTGGGCCTGTTCATCTCGCACAGTCGGATTGATGCGTTCTGTTGATATTCTGTGCACGATCGACCTGCACTCCCGGATAGTACAGCACGAATGATCTTTCTGTGTGGTTTCTCGAGCTCTATCCCTTTGAATGCCCACTCGGCACCAGTACAATTTCCTACCCCCCGCAGGGGCGGCGCGTCAAAACACCACACACACCCCATAATACACCCAAACTCTACCACTTTGAAGGCTTACCAAACAACCAAATGAGTTTTAAAAAAGAGTAGGAAAGTATTACGATATAGAGGGAAACGAGCCAATTCTATAAATATACATCAATTAGCATAAAGCCAACTAAGGGGCTAAATAATGTACTTTAAACGTTGTAATACTTTATAGCACTTGAATGTTATTTCTATAGTACTACAGCGTACGTACCTCGGCGGCATTTTCTATTTATGGATTGAAATGTATATCATAATAATTGCCTTGCTTCTCTCTACGTATAACTGTATTCATTTTATTTTTTCGAAATTATTTAACTATTTGGTGAGCCTTCAAAGTGGTAGAGTTTGGGTGTATTATAGGGTGTGAATTGGGTGTGTGTGGTGTCTTGGCGCGCCCGCCCTGCCCCCGGTAGTTCCACATTCCCCTTGTGTTGATCAGTTACATCATCTAAACGCATCATTACTAGCTTTTTATTAGCATATATATGTATTTAGCTAGTAACGATCGTTCTAGTAGTACATATTACAAGGGCCTAATTGGGTGAGGAACAAGGAAGAAACGGAGTACCTCGAAATCCATTGATTTGATTTGGCCAACGGTCCCTGTCCAGAAGTACTGGTGCCGAGTGGGCATTCAAAGGGATAGCGCTCGTAGATGTCCCTAATTGCATCATGTTGTGTGATTTTACTTAATGTACGTTGTGTGAAACGTACTTTGTCAAGTACTTCAGCCGCCTCGATTGTTCGTCACGTTCTACTATCCCAGGGTTGGTAATTATACTAATTAGTATTAGTATTAGTATTAGTATACTAATACTAATTAGTATTAGTATGGGCAAATACTATACTAATAAGTATTAGTATGGCTTAATACTATACTAATTTTTTTTAGTTTAGTATTAGTATATTAATTAGTATACTAATATACTAATACTAAGAGGTAAAATGTCACAATTTAGGAAGTAGGTTAGGTATAATACTGTAATTAATATATTGTAGTAGGTTTTATATAAGACTAAAGCTTATAAAAAGAAAGAAACACCTTTAAAGGAAAAGTATATAAGATTATAGTTATATATGCTATAGGTTATAGCTTAGTTTTAATTTTTAATAATTATTTTCTTTTTTTTATATAGGTTATTTTTAATCTGTAATAATTTTATATAATTAATTTTGCAATTATTTTATATAAGTACAATATAAAATTTTAATTGGCTAAAAAATAAATATTATAATAAAAAATTAGTTGTTATAGTATTAATTATATTATATACTTAAATACTATAAAATTATTTTGTTTATTTTAAAACATAGTAATTAATTACTAATTTAAATTATAATTATGCATAATTTGCTTATATATTTAAGTATATAAAGCAAACTTTTTTTTTAAAATTTTTTTTTTTTTTTTTTTTTTTTTTTAAGCGCTGTTATTATTTTAATTTTTATTTAACTTTTATTTATTATTAATTATTTGTTTTTTTATATCTTTTTTAGTTTTTTTTTATATTATTTTTATTTTATAAATATTATTATTATAAAATAATACTTTTTGTTGCTATTTTTTGTTACTAAGCTTTAAAAGCTAAAAATTGCTAGTATAATAAATAAAAAAAGCCTGTTATTATTACTAGTTTGCTTGTTTATTAAAAATATTTTAGCTATATTAAATATAACTTTTAGCTTAACTTAAGTTTTTTTTTTAATATGTTTTATTTTATAAAAAAAGCAGGCTTATTTATATATAAAAGCTATTAAAAAAAGTATAATTTATATATTTTTATAAATATTTTTATTTCTATTTTATATTAGTTTTATTGCTTTATATATATATTTTTTTAGCTTTTTACTATATTGCTATTTAATATAGTTTAGCTTTATAAGTTTTTAGTTGTTTTTTTTTGTTTTTTTAACTTAGTTTTTATAAACTTAAATAATTTTTAAAATATATTTATATTTAATACAAAAAAAATATATATTTAGCAAGCTTCTTTTTTTTTTTGCTAAAAGCTTACAAACATTTAGTACTGCTTGTTTAAAAGTTTTTATTACTTTTTAACTGCTTATTAATTATATTTTAATTAAGTTAACAAAGTTTTTAAAACTAAAGTAAATAGTTCTATACCTTTATTAAATATAATTTATATTAAATTTAACAATTTAAGCTAGTATTATTAATTATAAAAAGTTGGTTTTTTAATATAAAATATTAATATAGCAGTTAATTGCTTTTTTGCTTATTAATATAATAAATATTTTATTTTAGGCTTATTTTAAACTATTTTTTAACTTATTTAATTAAATAATTAATATGCTTTATATTGTTGCTTTATAATATTATATGTTTAATTAATAAATACTAGTTATTTTAGCTAGTATACTATTATTAACTATTTTATAAAAAAACTAAAAGCTATATATATTTAAAGTTATATTAAAAAGTTTTTTAATTTATATATAAAAACTTTAAATTTTAATAATGTTTTTTTTTTTAAAAAGTAAGTAATTTAGGCCTGTTTTATATAAGGCTTACTAGTAAAGTATAAAAAATTTTTTAAAAGTATAGGTTTAAATTTTATTATATAATTAAAAATTTGTAGTTTTGTTATAAGGTTAAAAAATAAAGTTTAATAAAATAATATACCTATTAATTAAGTTTTTTTTAAAGCTTTTTTGCTTTATATTTATTATTAAAAATAAATTAATATTTTTTTTTTTTTTTGTAGTAATTTTGCTTTTTTTTATAAGCTTTAATTATTTAAAATATTATTATATTAATAACTAATATTTATTAATTATATTTTATAGGCCAACTTTTTTATTTAATTTTATAATATAAGTTGCTGCTATATATTTATTTTTTTATTATATTTTTAACTTTTTAATCTATATTATTTTTTTTAAAAGCTAATATAAGCAATTTATAAGCCAATTTAGCAGTTTAAAGCTTAAAAAGTTATACTAAAAATATATTATAAAAATAGTTATATTATATAAAAAAAAAAAAGCAATATATTAGCAAACCTATTTTATTTAAAATCTAAAAAAAATTAATAAACTTAGGTGCTAATTTTTTATTTTTAAACTTAAAGTTTTTAATAAATAGTGCTACTATTTAATTTATTTAAAAGTTTATTAGTTTATATTTGTTATTATAATATTTTTAATATTTTTTAGTTATAGTTTGCCACTGTTTTGCTAACTTGTTCTTAATAAATTATAATTTATATAACTATTTTTATATTGCTAAAACCTTTTTTAAAATAAAGTTGTTCTTAATAAATAACCTAAATTTTAGCTTATAGCTATATAGGGCTTTAAAAAATAACTTGCTAGTAGTACTATTTATAGCTAAATTTATAACAAAAAAGGCCTATAGCAATAGTTATAACCAGTTAGTTTATTTATTATCTATAAAATATTTAAAGTATAACTTAATAGTTTAGTTTATATGTTTTATTTAACTATTAGTTCTAAAATAAAAAGCTACTAAATAACATTTTTTTATTTTAAAATAATAATAAAGCTTTAATTAAAACTTACTAATAAAAATATTCCTTTTATTAAAAATAATACTAATAAGTATTTTATACTAACATTTAATTTTTTAATAAAATAAAATAGCTAGTTTAATAGCAATTATTATAATATTAATAAAAAATAAATATATTAGCTTAATAAAACAATTAACAATTATTAATATAAAGTTTACTAGTTTGCTTTTATAAAAAATTTTTAAAAAGTTAACAATAAAATCTATAGCTAGTTTTTTTATAAATACTATAAGCAATAAAAAGCTATTAAGTTTGCTATATTTTTAATAATATTTTGTTTTAAAACTAAAACATATTATATAATTTTTAATATAATTTTATATATTAATTTTTATATTTTTTTAATAAAACTTACGTTCTAATAGTTTAAAAGTTCTGCTTTAGTTAAAATAACCAATTAAAAAGTTGTTATAATATAGTTTTATTAGCTAAAAATAAACTAACTTTTTTAAAAAAATATAAGCCTATTTTTTATATTATAATAAAAAACTTTAAATTAACTAATAAAGTTTTATAAAATTATTATTATAAATTTATCTTATAATTTAATAGTATTTAAAATTTTTTTATTAAACTTTTTTAATAAAGTTTTAAAAAAGTTTACTAAACTTTAAGTTCTAAACTTTTTTATTACTAATAGCTATTTATGCTTATAAACATATAATTACTTATATAAAAATAATATATTTTAAAAACAGTTTTATAGCATAAATCTTTTTTATTAAAACTTTAAAAATTTTATTTTTTAGCTTAACCTAATTAACTATAATTTTTTACTACAAAATAAAAAATATATTTATATTTTAAAATATATTACTTATATAGTTAAAATGTTACAAAAAAACATTTGCTTTATTTTATTTCTTTTTTTTATATTTAATAATAAAGTTAAAAAAAACTAAATATATATATTAGCATGCTTGTTTACTATTTAATTTTAATGTTTTTATAAATAATTAAAAATTATTATAGTTAGTTAGCACTTTTACTAAATATTTACTTTTTTATAAATAATACTACTAATATTTAAAACAGTTTATTATAACTAGCATTTTTTAGTTTAAAGTACTATATTTTAATTTTAAATTAAAAAACTTCTAAAAATAAAACAAAACAAATTATTACTGCTCTTAGTTATTTTTTTAAAACAAATTATTTATAAATATAACTTTAAAAACATTAGTTTTTACTAATATTTATTTTTTAAAGTTAAAATATATAAAAAAAATAGTTTATTTAAATATATTTTGCAGCCTTTTAAAAGCTTATAATACTAAATTATCTAAAAAAATTTGACCTTTTTTTATTTTAATTGCACTTTTTTTAAAATAGCAAATTAATAATACTATAACTTAAAAATACTTTTTAATAAAACAGCAATAAAAATTATAAAACTTTAAAAACTATTATAGCTTATAATAAAAACTAAAAATAAGCTATTTCTATATAATATTTATATATTTAAAATTTATTTCGATTTTTTAGCTTAAAATAATATAGCTTAAAAATTTAAGCTTATTTTAATAAAACTAACACTTAAAAAGTTTAATATATAGCTTAGCTTTATATAGTTTTTTAATAACGTTCTAAATATATTTTATATAAAATTTCTTATTTTTTAAAAAAATAAATATATTATTAAAATATATAATATAAAATATATTTAAAACATTATTAAATACTTTTTATATATAATTTTAAAAAATAGCAAAAGCGTTATATAAACCTATAAATATTATTAAAAATTTATAATAGCTATAGCAAGTATAAAAAGCTATTTTTTATTTATTTTTTTTATAAATTTATATATAATAGTAAATATTTTTAAAGTTTATTTTAAAAAAAACTTTAGCATAAGCAAATCTATTTAATAGCTTTAAAATAAAAAATAAAATAAAGCAATTTTTAAATATAATATAATTAAATTTTTTATAATTAATACAAAAATAAAGCTTTTTATTTTTTTTAAATATAAATAATATAAAAGCGCTAATAAAACTAATTAACTTTTTAATTTTTTTATTTTTTAGCATTTTTTTAAGCTAAATTTAAAGCTTTTTTAGCTTATTTTAAGCTAAAAAATATATAAAATAATAAAAAATAGTAATATTTTTTTATAAATTAATTACTAAGTTATTTTATTTTAAATAAAAAAATATATTAGTATTATTTATATTAAAAAATTTAAATAAATTATAAAACTTAAATAAAATTAAATCGATTTTTTTAAAAGTATTATATAATTTTATTTTTTTTAGCTATATTAGTTTAAATAGTATAATAATAGCTTAGCAAAACTTTTTATTTTTATAAGCCTTAGCAAATTAATAAAGGATTAATAACTTAAAATATTTTATATAAAGCTTAAAAAACTAATAATTAGCTGCTAAATTTAATATAATTTTTTAGTTCTTTAAAGTTAACTATAATAGCAATAAAAAACTTTTTTTAAAATAGTTATTTTTTAAAATAGCTATATAAGCATACTAAAGTTTTTAAATAGTTTTGTAGCTATTAATTAGTTTAAAAAAAACCTAATAAGCTTTATATATAAAAAAGCTTTCTTAAACTACATACTATAGTTTATAAATCTAAAAAAAAACCTTTTTAAATTTATAATATAAAATAAAAATATAGCTAATATAATTATATTTAATATAACTATTAAAGTTAGCATAAATATATAAAAATGCTTTTTTAAAGCTTAAAAATAAAATAGTACAAAAAATATAAAAATAATATAAAATAAATATAAATAGCTATTAATATAACTTAAACTTAATAATTAAAGCTAAACTTATTTTTTTTTTTTTTAACTATTACTATTATAAATTTTATTTAAGTTTTTAATTTAAACTTTTTATATTTTATATTTATATAGCTAATATAACTATTAGCAATTTAAAGCATAATAGCTTTTTTTTTTATAATTAAAACATATAATATTTTTTATATTAATATAATATTTTTTATTATTACTTTATTAGTTTTAAAGCTAGTTTAACCGTTTATTTTTATTATTATAGTTATTTTTTTTAGTTAATAAAAACTTTTTATTTAACTTAAAACTAAAAAGCTATTTTTTATTTTAATATTTTAATAATTTTAATTAAAAATAACAATTATATTAATACTTATTTTAATTTTTACTAAAATATTTTTAGTTATATTAATAAAAGTTTTAATAATTATAATTATTATATTACTTTTAGTTTTTTTTTATATTATTATAGTTTTTATTAATATTTAAAATAAAAACGTTTTTTTGCTTTTAATAGTTATTTATTAACTTTTAGTAGTATATAGTAATATTTATTATATTTTATTAAATAGTAAATAAAAAATTATAAAAGTTTTATATTTTTTTTTTTAATAGTTTAAATAGTTTTTAATAAAATAATATAGCTTTTTTGCTATTAAGTTTTTTAGTTTTTTAGCTTTTAATTTAAGCTAAATAGTAATTAAATTGTTAAAAATACTAATATAACTATTATTTAATATTTTTTAGTTATATATTAATATTAGCTTTTAAATATACTAATTAATATATAAAGCTTTTTAACTATTTAATAAAAACATTTTAATTAGTAATATATTAGTAGTAATTCTGCTTATTTTTATTACTAAATAATATATAATATTAATTTTTGCAATTTTAGTTTATTTTATTTACTATATATAAAATTTTTACTTTAAGCTTTTTAAATTTATATAAAAAAGTAGCAAACATAAGCTTTAGTTTTTTTACTTATTTAGTCCATTTATTATATATAAAATTTATATTAAAAAAAAAATATTTAAACTTAAAAAAATAACTAAAGTTAGCTTTGTTATTATTATCTAAGTTTTTATTATATTTTTTTTGCTTCTAATTTATTAATAAAAATTATTTACTTTTATTATTTAATAAAAAAAAGTTTAAAAAATTATTTTTTTTTAGTTGTTTTTATAAAAATTTTAGTTTTATTAAGTCTAATAAATCTAATAAACTTAATTTATTAAAGTTTTTAAAAAGCTTTTATATTTTTAAACGTTTAATTTTTTTTTTTTTTTTTTTAAAATTTGATTTAAATATATGTTTATACTATAAATTATATAAATTAAAATTATATTATTCTTATTTTTGTTTAAGTTATTTATTTAAAACAACTATTTTTATAAGTGCTATTTTAAAACATATGATTTTATCCTATTAAATTAAAAAGTTTTTAAAAATAAAAGAATCTTGTTTTTTTAATAGTTTTTTATTTAACTATTTATTTAAAATAAATTTAAAATTAGTTTTTATTTTTTTTATATTTAGTCTGCCCTATAGTGCTATAAAATATCTAGTTTATTATAAAGCTATTATATATTATAAGTAACCTTTTAATAAAAGCTTTAAAATTATTATAATCTAAAAAATAGGTTAAATATAATACTATAATCAATATATTATAATAGGTTTTATATAAAACTAAAGCTTATAAAAAAAAAAAAACACCTCTAAAGAAAGGGTGTATAAGATTATAGTCATATATACTGTAGGCTGTGGCCCAGCCTTGATTCCTAACATAAAAATAGATTTTTTGCTTAAAAGGGTAATATTTTATGGGACACCTGCCTAATATGGTAGTTGTTCTTGGTGGTCCAAGCGGTCTTGGCAGCCTTGACAACCCTAGCAGATTGAGTGGGTCCTTAGTGGGGTTTCAATGGGTCCCCAGCAAGCCTTGGCAAGCCATTTGCAGCTGGCATCCCCTGGCAAGGTACATACCCTTAGTATTTAGTATTAGTATTAGTATACTAATACTAATTAGTATTAGTACGGCCAAATACTATACTAATTAGTATTAGTTTGGCCAAATACTATACTAAACTAACTAATTACCAACCCTGTACTATCCGTAGAATGAACTACCTAGTACCTTGCCATTCGGAGTCCAGACGAGTAGGTAATACACGCGATTGGGTCCTGCAGTAGCTCTATCCTTGCCCGCTTACGTGCGTAAGCCACCCACACTAGCCATAAACGCCACAGTCCTAACACCCTACTACCTAACCCAGCGTGCCTTGCAAGTAAGTATCTTGGTGGAAATCCTGGTTGTTGTAGGAGCCTTCTGTAACCCAAAGTACTTTCTTTTTAGTAGGGTCCTCATTAATCCTTTGTGCATGCAAGTAGCTGCTCGTACAGCCTAGCACCTAGCAGTACTAAAGTTTGTATACTCAACAGTGGTTTCTGGACGGTGCTCCACCTACTACTTCGTACAATGGCTAGGAATATGTGGGATAATTCCGAAAGGGGCTAGTTTTTTCAACGGGTAGTGAATAGAACGTCGTTTACGAATTGAGGCAGCACTTGGTTTATTATTAGAAATACGTATTCGAAGCCCACAGCTAGCGATATGTTTTGACTTTTTAACTTGTCGCATTGCGTTATCTTAGGGATCAAAAGAGAAAGGGGGTTAAGCATAGAGTATTCCCATGAGCAAGATTGGGGGAGCCTTGGTAATGTGGCGTTGGAAAGTGGCTAGAAAATAGGTGGCTAAAACGAGTGGGTCTGCAAACAGAGCAGGGATAATTGTAGAGTAGGCGGGGGGGGAGATCCAGCTTTCTCTCTTTTCTTCTACATGCTCAATACAGGTCTGACCACTCAGCAGTTTGGTTCCTTTTTCTAGTCTTATCAGTAACAGGTAACTATGTTGCTTTACCGCGAAACCCCAAGAACTTGGGTATTCTGAACCCTTTTACCTGTTGTCATCGCCATTCAGCCCACATTTAGCATGAGATCATCGATAGCTAGACGAAACACGACGGCCGCCTCAATCTTAACAACAGCTGGCATCTTTCAACTTTGCAAATATTTCTTAGTTCTATCACTCAGAGCTTAGTAGTGGTTTATGAGCCTTAGCTGAGATATAATTTTCAACAGAGAACATCGCACAGGAGAGACTAGTTACCTTGAATAGCTCCCCGCGAATACGCATTAATTGGATGCTGGCTGTAATAATGCCGACAATACAACGCGATTACTAACCGTTAATTAATATATGTATAATTGAACCATCCTGGGGTATTGAATTAGATATGTGATCTAAGGTCTAAGTACTGGAACTACTTCTTGCCAGGACATCCAATCGCCAACGTCATATAACTCCAAAGCCTTTATCCAAAAATTGCTGCTGGGCAAATTGTGGACACCAAAACTGAGGAGTTGTCTCAGTGAGTCACTATCCGGGTATTCCCTACTTCCATTATCAGGCTGCCAACCTGGCTGTTGCCTGCTGATGGCCCCGCTAATGAAGACAACGGCGAAGGCTACCCAATGCTTAGCGTCACGAGAAGAGATCACGCCAGGCGGGCTGCGGAATTCCACAGTCCTTTTCGTGCCATTTAAAATGGGAGAAAAGTTCCATGATGTGAACTTAACCTGAGAGTTACCTGCTGCTTCGACAACACGCTTTATCGGCCTTTGCCTGTTGATATATTTAAAAACGGGATCCCAACCATCGTTTGGTACGTTGTTGTATAGTTCCTGAAGCGTTTTGTCTGCCGACTTTGAACATTTAGTATTCATTAACTTATATGGGAATGCATATATGAATGAATTAAACGTAGAAATGATAATATGCCGCCTGCCTAACATACGAATCTACTTACACCTCCTGAAATGTTAGGTTGGGCGTACTTGTTAAATTTCCGGGACTCGGGTAGTTTTTCGATAATAGGTTTCTCACACAACGCAATAGTCCTAAGAATGGATCGTAGTTGGTCCAATGTGAAGCTCGCCTGGCTCGTACCTGGAGAGGGCTGGTTGTCCACGGATACATGGACATGCGTGCCGCAGGATTCTGTTGTGTATAAATACACAAATTCATCTAGTCTCCTAAATAAAAGGGATAGATCGTGATCCAAGTCTTCAGACGTATGCATCACATTTGATACGAGCTCTATACCCCCTATAGATTACTTTAAGTTATATAAATTATTACAAATGAAGGAAAGGAGGTCGCTTACAGTAGTTTTCAATCAAATTAAGGCTTTCCTCGACGATTGCCCTACAGATTCAATTTTAGTACTTCATAAATCGATCTTTTCTATAGCGTCCAATGTCTTACCATTTTTCGTAGGTCCCAGTGTCTAATTCGATATCAAAACCTTTTGCACCTAGCGCACTGACAAGTCCTTCACGAATCAGTTGGAGCCTGTCCTTCACCTTCCTCCCCCTTTTGCCAGAGTTCGCTTTGGGGGTTTGTTTCCATTCATCGCCGATTAGATCTAGAAGACGCTTTTTCGGAGAAACGTAGATTTCTATCTCGACACCAAAATATATTCTGGGCATGTTTATGGTGACCTGAATAGCGCCGAGTCACATTCAGTGCCGCCGTATGTCTTGTTTTTCAATTCACAGACCAAGTTAAATGGTATACAAGATAATGTGGTAAATTTCTCTTTGCAAATTAGGTGCCAGTGCAATATAAATCTCCTCACAGAAGCCTAGCAACCCTCTCCCGACCGATTTTAGCTGCAGGCTATATGCCCAAGCCTCTTCACCCTCCTAGTTAGGCAAATGCATGCCGGAATGGCGTCGGACACAGGTTTCACGGGTGGGCCTATGTAGATTAATATGTTACTAGTTTCGGTACGAAAATGAGCTTGCGAGTAATCATTAGATATTCAACATAGTACACAGCGCTCACCGAGAAGAGGATACATGGCGTGACATGAAAATTATACGTGGACAGAGCTGAGCCTGCAATGCGACAGACGGATATCAGTGGTACCGTGATGGATGGTAGCTGTATTACCGTAAGCAACTGCGCCCGACCAATCACGACACGTACACGTCATAAGATAGCTAGGGAGGGTAGGACGGCCGATTTTATAACCTGCTTTATACTGTACACTCACGAGAATGTAGTGGAAAACGGCGCCACTCCTATGTTGTAAATTTCAACCGGTCACAACCTATGCAGAGTGGCCTGACAAGAAAATCACTCCCGGAGCAAATGATGCGAGCCGGTTGTTTGAGTAATGGGAACGCGTGTGTACTTATTGTTGCTCAATCGAATCAGCCGCAGGAACTGAGCATGATCTGCTGACTTCCTGCTCTCGCCACCCCCATTTCCATTATTCTCATCAGCTTCGCTTTGAACGAAGTCCCTGGTTTCTTCATCTTACTTCATATTCCATCCTTAACCACGGTATCGCCACCTCCTAAGCTGCTTCACAGAAGCTGGATCATAAGACCATCCATAGGTTTTGACGCCGTACTTCAAATATTGTGCATCGAACATCAACACGAAACCTAAGGTCCGACCCCTATCCAATATGCATTCGGTCATATCATTTCGACCGTTCAAAAAGATACGGAATTTCCGAGCGGGCCGAACGAGGACGGATGCTTCCCAAAAGAAAACAGATACCCGTTTTGCAGACTTTATAGAGCTGCTAATCAAAACGGCCAAGGACAGGAAGAAAGACAAGGCAACCCAAAAGAGATTCCGTGATGCTATCGAAGCCAACTTTGAAATACCGGAAAAACGGTTCCCCGTTGTCATCCAGGCCGACAGTGCTTTTCCAACCGTCGACGAACTCGTAGCCAAGCTCCACCTTGAGTCGGCTCCCGAAGTTTTAACTACCAAGACCGCAATCCTTAGGATAAGAGATACAGACACTGAAGCAACGGCGGTGGGAGAAAAGACGGTCGTATGTGACATTAGCTATAAACAGCTCACTTTCATTGAAGAAAAATGGGTTACGAATGACATTGTTGTTTGGTTTCGGGGTAAAAAGAGGTTCGCGACGGTTGCGTCAAGTGAAAAGGAGGCCGAGGTGGGGGAAGAAGAGACAACCCAGACTTAGAGGAAGGCCCAACGTCGAGCACACTGCGAAGTACAGGCATTTGACATATACTACAATCGAGTAAATTGAATTTCCAGACAATCGGTCACTACCTATATTACCGCTATAGTCCGTGTTATCCTCGGGGTTATTTTTATTCTCATTGCCGTGTAAATGTCAAGAGGAACCAAGATGAGCCGTCGTCCCGTTCACATGCGACGGAGTTCTTGTCCCTGTCAGCCTTATGAACTGAGCTCCGGACCCCGGCCAGAATCGTAATAGGAAGCGATTTAGGTCTGTAGACCGAAAATAGGAATTTCTCTTTGATACATGTCAGACAGCGAGTGGGATATTGATGCTGTAGAAAGGATGGGAGTAAATGACATGGCATCCACCGTGGGGATAGGTATTCTTATCCCTCGAGACAGGTATTACCCCACACAACTTTAGCACCCCACAGTTCCCACCTACCGACTAGGTGACTAGCTATGAGCTTCCCTACCTAAAGTCTTAGGTGACCAAACATTCAGCATTGCACATCCAACATCTTCGATATATCTGCTTGTCCAGCTCAACAACGCCATAGCATAACGTATGGCAGTGACGAGCGCATAATAGAAATACGACACCGCATACCGAGAAAGAGGCGCCCTAGTGGATCTGTAAACACATCCCGCGCGTCCTGCCTCCCGCCTCGCCAGCATGGACCAGTGCGCCAGCACTCTGTTGGCATTCCCGCCGCAGCTCAACCTTGCCGACAACGAGGCCTACCACAGGGCCGCCGTACTCCATACACAGCGACTATTCAGGATGCTGAAGGAGCGGGCTAGAGACCTGGTAGCCTACAGTAATGAGCTCTTCACAGTATGACCCCCCCATGTTTGCCTGCCCTGGCTACTTGCTAACCAACCGCCACACCAAACCAGGTTATCGACCCAGCCGTTAATTCGCTGTCCTACCTCACTGTCCTAAATGCCTTGATGTTTCCCAGCCTAGCGTCCAATGTTCCCCTAGAGTTCATACTAGAGAAACTCGTCATATTTATGATGTCGTTCGACGGACGGCAGTGCCGCTATGCCGGCGATCTCCTAAAAGATGTGATGGACGCTGTGGGAAGTGGCCGGATATTGCCTGTAGGTGCTGATTACTGCCGCTGTGGCTCTTCCTCCGCCTACTTGCTTAATCGAGGCAGCTAACATGTAGGCTTAGCCCTCCGTTGCCGTCGAAACCCTCGCTACTGCTATCTTAAGGCTCGACCCATCCGGAAGCATGCTTACCTCCTCACACCTCCTCTTGGTGAAGCTTGCATACGAGGCAGATACTATACAACTAGCCCTACCCGTAATCGACAAAGATGTCGTATTTTATCCTGGCATGACAAACCACGAGACCGCCCAGTATCTGTGCGATCTGGAATTATCCCCTTCCTTGTACATCTCCCGAAGTACAGGACTCACAACAAAGCTTAAAAGCTCCCAGGTGCTGGAATACGATTTGTTATGTGGCATGATGTACTGCGCAAGAAGGGAATGGGGTAAAGCGCGAGCCGCTTTTGAACGCGCAGTCTCGTTCCCGACGAAGGAGATGGGCTGCAGCAAGATCATGGTTGATGCTTTCAAGAAATGGATTCTGGTCAGTTTACTGTCTGAGGGGAAATACTGCAATACGCCACCTTATGCCAGTGCTGCGACGAATAAGACTTTCGGAGTCCTCGGAAAGCCTTACGTGGCGCTCGCGACGGCTTTCGCAACTGACGATGTACACCAGTTGAAGCTAGAGGCGGACAAAAACGCACAGGTGTGGTCGGAAGACGGAAACGTGGGTTTGGTGGAGGAAGTCATATCATCCTACCAACAGTGGCGCGTCCTCTCACTACAGGACATTTACACGAAAATATCGATCCCCGAGATCCGCCAGCAGACGAAGAGTGCCGAGACAGGCGCCCTTCTTAACAAAGACGAGGACGTCGAAGCGCTCATCCAGAATATGATAATAGAGGGGATGCTGAAAGGAGTCATCGAAAAGAACGATGACGGAACAAAATTCCTCATATTCCTCTCCCCTACTACGCATCTATCGGAGCAAGAGTTCGCAGCGGAAACTCAGCGCGCCGCCGCGAAGCTAAAAGAGCTGAAATCCATCTTCGTTGCGACGAACCAGCGCCTAGGGACTAGCAAGGAGTACATCAAGTGGGTTGTCAAGGAAAGCAAACGCGATAAATCCAGCGATGCCCAGGACCCGACTCTCGGCTTTGAGGCGCAGATCGATGACGAGGATCTCATGGGCGGCCTTGTGCGCATCTAGAGCTCGCCGCACGGGGGGCCCCATGATAGAGACTAAAGTGAATAGACTATTACGGGGCGTGGATAAGCGTGGAGAGAAAAGGCGGGCTGTAAACACCGGGTAATGAATGAATGAATGCATGTATGCTTAGAGACAACGCGGGAGAAACACGTCCCAGTTAGGACTTGATCATGGGCCCCGCGAAATGAAATGAAATAGATGACACTGCTTATTCGGGCCGTGCGGTAGATAGAAAGCAGAGATGATTCATCAACATTATCAAACCTACTAATCGTACTTTTTTTCACGTGTAAAATCTTAGGCGGAAATAGATCTCACTACTTGGCCATGAATCATTTTCTCTCATAGCGTTGGCCGGTGGCAATATTACAGACAGTAGCATTGCTACATTAACATGCCTTCAATATCCCCTATAGTGCACCCCTAGGTAGTGTTCTCATAAGATGCGTACATCGACACATTAGGATCCATCATCGTACTCTTGAATTAAGGTCCGTCCTGTGTCTCATCCAGATATCGCACCGCGATGTTCTCTGACTCTCACATTGTCTTCCGACCCTCGATTTCCCCTTTGTCCGTTCTATCAGACGTTTTGGAAATGAATATGTTACAATACTCAGCCTAGTTTGTGATTTCGTGGATGTGAGGGCCCCTAATCGTGAGTTTTCATACCCGTATGGCGCTGACGAACGGCATATCTCGTTGCTTATCATGAGCTAATGCCGAACTGCTTGATCATATCAGCTAGTTTTAGGGCTTCGGTCTTGTAGTCTAGCTGGCTAGCACTCATGACGTGATACCGGACCCTGGATAAGATGCGTTAGCAAGCTGGTCAAATCAGAAAACAGTGGTATAAATATCAAAACACGGCAAGCTAAAAGTGTAAAGGGAAGACAGAGATGACCTACCTCTGGTTCTCGCCGTACATGTCCATCTTAGCACGGCAGCGGAAGTTGAGCTTGGTGCAGTTGGCGGCCTCGAAGATGGCGGGGACACGGTCCTCGTCGTTCTCCTTGATTTCCATGAGCTCGTCGGCGGACATGCCCATGACAACGCGGCCGACATCGTCGAAGCAGGACAGCCACAGCTGGCCCGTGTGGTCGTTAACGTTGACGCTCATGATGTAGCGGTACAACGGACGTGCGTGAGCGATGTCGCACTTCTCGCACCGCCACGTGCCGTCGCCCTGGTCTATCACCTTCTTGTTGCACCCCTCAGTACTGCACGCCGGATACGCGAAGCCTTCTTGCCGAATGTACACGATGGTCGCCTTGAGCATGAAGTAGTCCGTGTTCTCCATACCCAGGCCCTCTTCCTTGATCTGCGAGACGCACTTCATCTGGTCCTGGCGTCCCGTGGCGGATCCCATAGTGCTCATGTTGTTGTGTGTGTTGAAGCTGTCGGTGCGGCCTTGGGAGTCGTACCAACCCTTCAGGCGATGCGCTTCCTCAATATCTGGGTCAACGGCCATAGTCCCAGATGCGAGGAGAGAAAGCGAGCGACCACCAAAATCAGAAACCTTTACGCCCTTGAAAGCAACAACCGACTCCGGCTGTGCCGCGAATGTGGTTGCTGTCTTGCCCCATATTGTGAGGCGAACCGAGAATTGCGAGTCGTCGACGAGAGTGAGCTCACGCTTCTCGTAGAACTTCCCTGTGCTCTTTGAGGTGATTTGGGATACCTCGCCAACCTCCTTTAACACACCAACGACGTCTACTGTGGCATCCTTCTCGACGGCTTGGAGCTCGGAAATGTTGACAAAGTTGAAGCGAACCTGGGGTACGCTAGCTTGGTCTTCGGCCTTCTCAATAAGCGTCTCTCGCTCGAACGCGAGCTCGTAATCATTGGGAAGGTTCGAAAATTGCTTCTTGGCTAAGTTTACCCTGCAAGTGCTGATGTAGTAAACTTGGCCCTCTTGTAGCAGCTCATAAAACGCGTCGCATTGCTCATTGAATCCCGTCGCCTTGATCTCGCCGCTCTCGTCGAGGAGATTTACTGAAAATAGTTTGCCTTCACCAGATGCCTTATGCCAAGTTTTGATATCTGATTTTGATGTGACGCGAGCCTTAATAGTCCATTTGTGGGCGTAAGGGGATAGGGACTCGATAGGATAGATCACGACGTTCCCCCGACTCGTAGTGGCTGTATTTGACATAGGTTCTGACTTAATGGGCACTGACTTGGAGGGCGCTGGGGACTCAGCTTTGGCACCGTAGAAACCGGAGCCCCCAATTGCGGTGGCGGTGTTCGCGGTTTGTGGCTTGGCTTCAAAGGGTGCGGGCTCGCCGATACGGTCGTGAGTACCGAGCTCTGAGGCCACTTCGAGGTCGAGGATAATTAGAATGCTTCTAGCAGTCAGTTTCTGGTTGCCCGTGAGGAAGTATACGGCACGTACTTCTTTCCCTTCACGGCGTTCGCCTGGTATGACTTGACCCGGACGATACAGCCTCGAACGAGCAGATTGTCGTGAATGACATGGTTGGCCTCTATAGGATAGTGAGCTTGAGAGTTCGCGATCTTTGCACTGGGAGGAAGGAAGGCGAGCTCACGGGTTGCCAGCATACACTGGACATAGTTCCTGATATCGCTAAGCACGACTCGGTATCGCTCTTGTTGGGCGGGGGCGCCTGGGGCCGGTTGGGCCGCCAGAGGCTTGATCTGCAGACATTGGAGGACGGGCACCGGAAATATCTGGTCGGCGTTCGTGGGATCGTTGAAGATGGCGCTGGATCATCGAGTTAGTAGACATTCCGTGTCAATCAAGTCTGCCGCGGTGTGTGGAAGTAAGGGATGAATGGCATCAGATGGTGTGATGATGTACGCACTCTAAAGCGCCTTGAGTTATAGCCAGCTGTGCTCCGGCGACCGACATCTTAGCTTAACCTTAAGCCTGATCTCTTCCCTGACGATGAGATGAAAGGTCGTGAGGGCAATTGTGTATATGCAAGTCGAGCGCAACTAGTAGGCAATACACAAATTCGTGGTGTTGGCTACTAAGTACATATGTAGGCAGGGAAGGAATTAACACACGATACTGGAAACGCGTCAGGTCACGAAAAGTCGCGTCCGACGTCTCCCCATTAAAGTCACCGTTTCGGCAGCGGTGTGTGGAGGCTACCGATTGCAGTAACTATACCTACCCTTGTATCTATAGCGCGCGGGGGGTTTTTCAGCCGCAGCTGCCATCAGTCCGTTATGCCCCTCCCCAAATACCTGGACGTCATCCCCCGCAGCAGTGGTAGGAGGTGGCAGAGCTCCTTGGCTGCGACAGCAGCTGCCTACGGTAAATGCACCAATGTTTCTTCACCTTTGCTTACCTACCTAGGTAGGTTAGGTACGTACTGGTATGGTGTAGGCAGTCGCCGACGAAATGGTGGCAGGTCCCTTCGTGTAAACAATCCCATATTCATCCAGAGCTTACGTCGCATTCTATTCCCACGTCACTTGTGATTTGATCTCGTTTTCGAGCTAGCTTATTCCATACTACAATTTTTCGAGAGACCATTAAACCCCAGGTATTGATTGTGGATCATTTTACCACCAGTCGCAAACAACAGCTACTCAATATTGATACCCTGGTGTCATCAACTATGGCAGACCATGAGATTGCGACAAAGGCTCCTGAGAGCGATGCTTATGCCTCTCCCGAGTCGCCAGACGAGGCGGGCCCCGTGATGAGCGAGCACTGCACTACCGACAGGCCTACACGTACGTGATAGCAGTCGACGTAGCATATATACCTTCTAATCAATCGTGATGCACAGCAAATGGTGAAGCGCCCCGAGGAGAAATCAGAAAGCTTGGTGGCATTGATGTATTGTCCAGGGCCATAATCCATCGCGTCTGGGTGAACATACCGTGTACTGATACCGCTATAGGTCTACCTCACGAAACCAGAATCCTATCCTTCGAACCCGTCGAAACTCCTGCTGCTCCTGACTGGAGGAACGGGACTGAAATCGACAAATAACCAGATCCAGGCCGACAAGTTCGCGAGCGAAGGCTACGTAGTCATAATGCCGGACCTCTTCGACGGCGATCCGGCACCCAACTCAGGGGCCATCCCAGAATCCGAGACGGCAGCCACCTCATTCCTCGACACGTTCAAACTCAAAGCCGCCGAGACAGCCAAATCTTTCCTTATCGACATGTGGCTAGCACGACACACCGAGGAGAAGGTGCTTCCCATATTAGAAAAAGTTATTAATGCGGGCAAGGGAGAATTTGCCGATGCAGTGGCAAACGGCGGTGGCGTCTATGCAGTCGGGTACTGCTTTGGTGGACGCTACGTGTTGTTACTGGCTAGCGAGAGAACACCCAGCGAGACGAGCTGGAGCGGGGCACAAAAACAGCCAGACGAAGAGGCTGGCGAGGGTCAAGGTCCTGCGAAGACCGGCCCTGTTATCAAAGCTGGTGCTCTAGCGCACGCTACTCTCGTTTCCCCGGAAGACTTCAAAGGCGTGAAATCTCCCGTAAGCTTAGTTTGCGTCGAGAGCGACCCAATGTTTCCCGATGAGGTCCGCATGGCCGGCGAGGACGCTATGTCGAAGAGCAACCTGGAACACGAAGTTCAGGTCTACCCCGGCGTACCACATGGTAAGCCAACCTTGGTTTCTCTGAACGGAGAGAAACTCGCTAACAAACATCAGGTTTCGCGGTTGTTGGAGATTACGCAGACACGAATATCAAAGAGGCGCAAATCACGGCGTATGAGCAGATGCTGAAATGGTTAAATGAGCACTAAAAGGTTGAGATCTCGGATTTATGAATTGGCTTTGGCGTTGGCGGAATGCGTGACTTTTAAAAACGATGAAGGCGGCCATCACTATTTACGCACTAGGGTAGGAGGTTGGCTAGCTCCGTAGCATGACTAAACCATGTGATACGTTGTTATAAGATGAAAGCCTCTCAAGAAATCCATTTCTTATGGAACAGTACAAATGATCTTGCCCGTCGTGACGTTCTTCTCCAACAACTCGTGCGCCTTGATGATATCCTCCATGGGAAACACAGAGTCTACCTTGACCTTCAGCTTCCCGCTCTCGAAATCCGGGATATACTTGGCGAGTTTATCCTTTAACTTGCCCTGGTACTCCAGATCACGGCTGCGCAGTGTGCTGCCCTCAAGCCGTATGCGCTTGAAGAGCAGCATGCCGATATCCACGCCCTGCAGCTTGGAGCCGCCCAGCAAGCCCAGCATGACCCAGCGTGCGTCCCGCGCTGCAACGGCCATGTTGCCCTCAAAGTAGCTCGCGCCGACGAAGTCGACGATCAAGTCGACGCCCTTGCCCCCCGTCGCCTCGAGAACGCCGCGCGCCCAGTCACCGGATTTGTAGTTAAATGCTTTAGTAGCGCCGAGCTCGCGCTCGATGAAGGCGCACTTCTCGTCGCTGCCGGCAGTCGCGTACACGGCGGATGCCCCCGCGTCGAGGGAGAGCTGGATCCCCGCAATACTGACGCCGCTCGCGCCCGCGTGCCAGAGCACCGTCTTCCCGGCCGCGAACTCGCCGACGAGGTGCAGTGCTTGCGTTGCTGTCATGAATGTCTCCGGGATCCCGGCCGCGGCCTCCCAGGAGAGGAAATCTGGCTTGCGGAGTAGGAGGCGGGAGTCCACGGCGATGTACTCGGCGTACGCGCCGCCGTAGGCGAGGCCGAAGACGGCGTCGCCTTCACGGAAAGGGTCCTTATCTCCTGTGGTGGAAGAGGATGAGGGGGGCCCGAAGCCGACGACCGTCCCGCTGAATTCCACGCCGAGAGTTGCTGGCGCTTGGGGCGGTAGGGGATAGTGCCCCTCGCGCTGTAACAGGTCCATGCGGTTGAGCCCGAAGGCCTTCACGCGCACGAGCACCTCGCCGGCGCCGGGCACGGGTTTTGGCGTCGCGGCGTTGATGAAGAGCGCGCTGGCTGGCCCTTTGCCGCCTTTGATGTCTGCGGGGATGCGTTAGTGGGAGTCGGCGTGTAAGTGAAGTGATGAAGGCGTCGTGAAGGAGTGGGGGCGGGGTATACTGTACCGACTGCTTTCATGGTGCTACCCATCTTGAAGGTACCTTATTCTATCTAGTGATGTGTTCACTCGATAATTGCCTTTCTCTGGTAATTAATTGAGGAAATGATGGGGCTTTCGGTATATATTTGTTTCCTACTGTCCCTTGTTGACTTTCTCGGCTGTCCGGGCAGTCGGTCGGTGACATCACTCTTATATACAGGTACTTACTTAGTCTAGCTATACCAATTCAGCCGCAATTCTCAGTTGTAAGCAGTTGAATCGATTCCCGGGTCATCTATTCATTTCGCTATCTGTCTCGCATTAGTAAGATCCCGTCCTGCACGGATCAGCGCCTAAGTCCGATCGCATTCGCTTGTTGCTTCCCGCAGATAAAAGTTTCCGAATCCCGGGACCGGGTCGGGGGCGGCACAACCTCAACACACGCCATTTTCACCGGGTTCCTGGTATTGCGGGAGCTCGGCCGGTTACTAACTACCCTGGTTCCGTTGACTAATTAACTAATGGCATTCACGGTCCAATTTTTTCGGTTTTCGGTCATGACCAATCTTACTAACTACAGGCCAAATTATATCCCGTATCTACAATTACTGCGCCGAGGCTAGTATAGAGCGCAACTAGAGTTCCTCAAAATTCGAAGAGAACACATATTAGGAGCCGAAGCAAGATATTTATAAAGTCGCTTTATTGACCGCAGAAAACCGAGACCAGCTCTATCTATACAGCACAGTATAAACCAAGGAAAAGCCTAAAATGTATCCAATGCCCATCGACGTAAAGTGATAACGAAACGAAACCATACAGCTCAAACCAAGTAAAAAAACGAATTGGTAACATTCTATCCTAATTCCTCGCGTCAAAATGTTTCAGTCAGGCTTCGGGACCGAAAATCCCAAATATATCAAAATCATTTTCTGGGGCACTGTCCCACGTGCCAGGCTCGTCGGGGGTATGTGAATCTATGCTTTGAGGGGAAGAGTCACTTCTCTTTCTCCGGACATCCTGAACAATATCAATGCATTCCTGTATTGTTGCCGATGGGCTCTGTTGTGCCTCAAGACCCTCCGGGAGGAGATCCTGCACACAAGACAGAAGTTGACAACACAAGAGCAGGTCGCTGTCAGAAATTGAATCAGGATCTATGCTCGGAGTAATTTTTTCGTAATCTAGAGCGCAGAAGTTAGTTAGCGAAGTAGAGAGATGACACGGCCAGAGCACTCACATGGCGATGGCAGATCCGCCGTTGGGTCAACATCGAAAATGATCCGATACATCTCATACCATTTTTCTTCGTCTGAGAGACGACGGGACCTCTTTTTTAATCGAATCATCTGCTCTGGATTAATGCTCTTGACTCCTAAATTGTTCTTGGTCTGGACGGGGCATGGTATGACGGATCGCTGATGCTCGCGAAGCCTCGAATTGTCTTTGAACTCGTCGAAACAACGCGGGCACTGGTATTTAGGAGAAGAATGTTTGCGATAAAGATGCTCCCTAACATTGAATCAGCAATGGCCCATGTCTCTACTTCGTCTCACAAAGCGTACTTGAGTCGATGGATTTCCCAGCCTGAGCCCTTACTATGGCCACAATTCCAGCCTTTTACAGTTTGATGTTCTTTTTTGGCCCACTTGGAAAATGGACAGGCGAAAAGTTTGGGTTTTGGAGCTGACATGGACTTAACTACGGATTTTCGAGTATCTGGTGTACTCAGAACTGGTGTACCCAGAATCAAAGAATCATGGGTCGTATGAGAATTTCTTTCCGAGGCTATCCGACTAGTGTCGTCTCTTTTCCGGAGCTTGGCTCTATGGTGATTGTCTTCTTCATCGGAGCCTGATATACTATTGAAGCTTCTCTTCGGGCGGTCTTCCGTTCTAGGGAGGTTAGGTGGCAGTAAATAATTTTCTTGTGGAATCGTAGGTTGAAGAGCATCACCAGAGAATTCTTGAGTCAATGGCCTTAGAATAGGTTCGAAGTCGTATAGCTCCTGTTGATTGGCATAATTATCAAGCCACCACTGACTTGAGATTGAGGCACCCAAATCCAGTGCCATTACTGGATCTCCGGGCAAGTAGTCTTGCATAGCTGTGGTTCGTGAACTCGCCATACTGGTCGAGATTACACGTAATGTGGTCCTTAAGACCGATGCGTTTCTGAATGTCAATAAGTTTATGACGATGCGGTTGTTTTTTTTGCGGTGAAAAAGTTGTGTGAATAATGGTGGCTTGTGTGGCCGAGGCATGGCCACGGTGTAAACCGGCACGTCCACGCATCGCCGATGAATCTCTTGATGGTTAGCCATGCCGAAATATCGGGTATCAACACGTTAAGTCGGAATTTATAGATATGCGACTAAGGATGGACTAACCTGGGGGACTGTATACAACAAGATAAGTCCACAAGCGAGCCCCCCTGTCGAACCGACTGTACCAAAAACTCTAGGAAACGAAGGAGATAAAGAAATAAAGCGGAAACCGTGAGAGAAATTGACATGTGAAAATTCTAAATCCGTAGTGCCTGCTACGGAACAGATACCGATATTGCCCATAATAACGAGTGGACGTGGGCGCTGTGTAAAGCCCACCGCAGAGTCTGGATACATGTCGACTTGGCTACTCACGAGAGCGACCTCTCCAATGAGATTGAAGGGTCCACGGCCCATGACCACAGTTGCAGCAGTAGTAGAAATCAGTAATGCTCGTCATTATTTTTTTTCTTCTTTGAAAGAAATTTGTGTATTTGTTGCTTGTGTCAGATAATCAATGTTCAAAGGGTAATTCGTAGATAATGCGAGGGAGTTGGTCTAAAGCTATGGCTAATGACTGGGTTCTGAGGAGCAAACAGAAAATACCGGCTCTACAGAAGCCAACCTTCTAGATATATACTCGTGGCCTGACAAGGCAGCTCAGGTGGCACATCAGGCGTTATTGCGCTGCAGCGCATTTCGCAGTATTTTGGGGCTGGTAATGAATGGCGCACCATAGGGAGGGGCTTGGGTAGGCGCAATGCATGTATCCACGCGTCGTCTTCGCCTCACTACCTAGACTAGATAGGCGTCCTAGGTATGCTGTACACATGTCTTCACTCTTGTCTAGTGCCTACTCGGGTATCTACTGTTATTCGCTGTAGGGGAATGTGACGGCCCCTCGGTTGCCTCCTGTAAAAAAACCACATAACTCGGGCGCACGTTATTTTCTTTTTGTAAAGAATCCGTGACATTGGTTAGCTAAGGCCGAGGGTCTCCACATATATTCATACGTGGCGGTATTATAGGGTGCCGCTTGTTACTACAGTAGATACTTCTCCAAATATGAGGAAGCAGCTCACGACGTATGGGTAGTTGTACCGCATGTCGACTCACCACGACGCTGGATATATGGGTTTGCACCCTAACTTTCTTTCTCTAGCATATCAATGAGTATTCGGAGTCAGCCTGACATCAGGCAGCTTCATTTTCCGCGACACTGTCTCTCTAGAGAGGGGTAGCGTAGCAGCCCATAGGAGGTATTGCATCCCGCCAAGCACTAATTGAGCCAGGCTCTCGTTAATGCATTTTGTTCCACTATATCTTGCGATTTGCTGAATCTTTACATGAGAGTTTCTTGGCCATTGGGAGGTGAAAATACCTATTCGGGTTCCTAGCTGCTTTTCGAGGACTAGTTTCAGTATTGATTAGACTCCAAGAGTTTTTCGTCATCTTTCGTAGAATGAATGATGTCTAATATGAGCCTAAGATTGCTCGGGGGGAGGGGGTAGGGTTGACATCACCTGAATGTAATACCCATTGAAACGAGCCCAGGAAATAGTATGGAGACTGCAACTGGAATATGAAATCATGTCGCCGGCTCAAGAATTGTTAAGGAGTCGACTACTGAACGAATATGGACGCCATCACAGCTGGAAAAGGCTATACTCAGCACTATTGGTGCATATAGTATAGATCAGCTCATTCTTAAGTTCCCAAGATTACTCCGAGTACCAGGCCACCTATACATACATTAAATCGAAGCTTCCCATAAACCTCTTCTAAAGGGTCTAGAGGTAGTCTGTTAACGTACTATTCTGTTTGGGGACACTATCAGTGACAGCAAATAGTGCCAACGGTACTTATATTAATAATAGAGATTTGACGTCATAACAGCATGAAATAACACGCTATAAATTATCAGCTAGTCGCGTTTTCAGGTACATTAAGTTCAGCCATCCGATATAATCAAGCCATGGCGCGGGTCCACGTAGTGACCCTAGAGAGTAGGAAATCAATACATACTTCTATTGTCCCCTCTGCTACAACCATACTACACTTCTACCTCGCTATCACAAGTTTATCTATTTCTCCGAGACTAAATCCTATGGCACTTTCCTTCCCGACTCACAACCCCTCATAGTTGTCGACGTTCTACCGTAGGGCACCTGTGGGAGTCGCCTCCTTCTCCTGGGCTATAGTTATGACTTTCATCGCTCATCTCCGTCTCGCTCAACTCCGTCTCGCTCAAATCCGAAAGAGTTACTTCCGGGCTGGTTTGTGCTGAGCTCTCTTGAATAGCGTTCGAACCGGACTCGCCGCAACTGGATCGTGGGCTCAGTGGTTCACCTAGATGTTGGCGTTCATGTGCTGAAGTGGCCGTCGGGACTTCCTGAGTGGTTTGAGTCTCCTGGGGGACTTGGGTTTCGTGGGAGATGTGAGATTCTTCCAATGCAATTTCGCCTTTACTCGGCGGACCTAGCACGGGATGGACCGGGTTCGTGAGATCCAGACAGGCTAGTAGTTCACCGTCCTTGGTAGCCGGCACTTCCTCCGTGCCTTTTGACCATGTACCGAAACCCAATTCCTCATGTGCTAATCGTTGGAGTTGTAGCGTTGCGTTGGTAGTCCATTCCAAGTGCGCATATTTCTTGTATCCCCATCTGTTGTATAGAACTTTTGAAATCGGTTCTAGTAGGTAAGACGTTGAAATGATTAGAAAGCCAACGATAAAGGTGAACAGCAAGCCAAAAAGACTAAATGAGCCATATGATGTGCTTCTTATTTTCTATTGGTACAATATCATCCGATTAGTGCTTGGTATCGGTCGTGTGCACGAAAAATTGAATTCATACCTGATTCTTGCACAGTTTCAAGAACTCCGGTGCCTTAAAATTTGTGCGTACTCCGAGCAATGATGAATCTGTCGGGTTGAAGTAAGCCGTATTAGGGAACCCTGCTTGAAGACTAGCCATATAGATGTCAGCCCAGCGGATGACATCGAGCTGCCACTGGTTCGAAGGCAGCCGTCCTTGGAAGTTTTGTATCTTAGTGCTTTGAGAAGCTAAGCTCGCCGGCCCGAGCTTCGTTACTATATTGCTTAGCGTTGCATATGAGTTTGCACCTATCGTATTTATTAAGTATGCGAAGTTGGCCGCGGCTCTCGTATTGTCAACGCAGCTTATAGCATCGTCGTGCGTGGTATTGAAGAACGGTGCAGCTCCAGTGACGGCGTCATGAAAACTGGCCAACGGGCCACAGGTCTTGGTATCCTTGCGGCAAAACTGGTATTGCTGTGCACAACCCAGTGGAGATCCCGGCTCAAGAGGGAGATACACATGATCATTCTTTGAGGAAGTCTCTGAAGTATTGGCATTGCTTAACAACAGGTCCGACGGCGTTGACGACACGCGATACCACTCGTCGCTTGAAGGTGCTGTGAATAATACACCATTTCCCGATAGAAGTATAATGTGGATATCGGCGTCACTTCTAGAAATCAGATCAATGGGGACAAAGTCGGAGTTATCGACGTTAATCTCTCCATCTTTGAACTGAACTGCTGTTGTACTATACGCGGCCCATTAGCCAGGTACAAATATCGGCCTCGCCGAGCCAGTAAAATGAGAAATAAGCACCCGTAGAATAAATCGGGAAAGGGGGGAGCTTACTCCATGTGATAGTTCTCATAACTATCGAGGGCTTCCTTTGAAAGTACGTATGAGTATTGGGAAGCAAGTGAATTGGCTGTTGTCATGTAATCAACAACTCCGCCGTCGTACTGTATGCTACCATAATGATAAACCGTGATGTTCCCGAAGCTCGTAGTTAGTTGGCTAGAAAAGCCCTCCGTCTTCATTGGGGCGCAGTGGAAGATAGTTCTTGCCAACATTCTGTCATCAAGGGGAGAATTGAGGCCGAAGTGGCCATGGCTGTTGATGAAACCAGAGTCGACGCGGATGTTCCCAGATTTAAGTCGGCATATGCTGTCTGAAAAGGGGCACTCCGCCTGTGTATCGATCTGGCTGGCGATATTCTTTGTAGCGAACCGCCCACAGTCAAGTATTCCAGTGTTGCCGGAATAGCATTGCTGAGCATAATTAGCCGCATTGTTGATTGCCTCAGCTACTACGGGGAGAAGTGGTAACGCCCCATCGTCACTATGAAAGGCAGCTCTGTCATGTCCACAATTCATGCTTTTAATTAGCACTTCAGTCCCAGCCGAGGTGGAAATCTGTGAAGAAAATCCACCGGCAGCAGAAAAAGCTGCGATGCAAAGCACGGCAACTATGACCGTTGTAGCGAGACGCACCCTTCCCTTTTTATTGCGGTTATCCCATAGCACACGAGCGAGTAGTTGTATCCCACTCTCAGCGTTTGAAGAATTCCGGAGGATTGCGTGGCATTGATGATACATGACGTCCTGTTGAGTATGTGTAGCATAGTGGCGGTGGAAGGCAAAGCAGACGATTCGCCAGACACGGCTCGATACAATCGCGATGAAGAACGCGGTAAAGGCAATGAGAAGGTCGGCGTCTTGTCGCCTAAGCGTTAACGTGGGACCGAAAATGCTCCCATGGGACCAGTTGGTCCATATACCGGTATGAACAGGATAGTACTCGGTGCTGCTCTGCTGGCCTTCCATGATAAGATCCGTAGGTCGAAGTAATTAATGAACGATAGATGATATGATCCTAAAACAGACAGGTGGAAAGGAGAGTATAGAAGAATATATAGTAGAACTGTTCTCTATGGGGCAAAATTATACATAGAACATGTTGGCGACACTCTGCGAACTTCTGCGAGAGCATCATACACCTCCTAGATCTCCTGATATTGAGTACGCATTCCTCTGAGCAAACCACAGTGCCGAATGCAACCTCTAGGGATATATATAGTCGATAAGATGGTTCTACTGCAAAGGCCTTTTCTGAGTATGCATACTCCTCCAAATATTCACTGGGTAGCTTTCTTCAATACAACAACCAAACATGATTTCTCGTTTGTCTCCAGTCTACTAGTCCCACTACTTCAACTCTCAAAACGCAGCAAAAGGGCGATCACTTGTCCCAAGCTGCACGGGCCAGACCAAAGAAGGAAGATTGTCGAACGTCACCGTAACATTGCATGAACACTCTACGATGGTGAGAAGTGTTACTGGTGCCATTATAATAGGGGAGGGGTCACATGCTTACCAGTAACATATCTATGTAAATCAGATCCCTATACGATGAGTATATACGGGGCGCGATAAGCACCAGGCGGCCTGATAAATGCGGTTTACCTGCGAATAAGTATAAGTTGTGTCGCATTGAAACTATATAAAGCTACAGGATGAAACGTTTGGTCACATTGGGGGATCTTGGGGTAGCTCTCAGCACACAGTGATTCCCCAAAAGGATAAGTGAACTCCAAAGCCCCATATGCCGACCAGTGGCTTAGGGTTCATGTTATCGACCCCATACGGGGAAGAGTGCAACGGAAATATGCAAGGGCCACCATGTCTCGGCAATCTCACGATTCGAACCCAAGCACACATCCTGTCTATTACTAAACTAAGCCTTGCTGGGGTGGCTTCAGAAGCGACATAGTATTCTAGGCTCCAGAAGGGATTTGCGGCCTATGCGTCTGCCATCGGGCGGAATGGTAGGTGAGGCCAAGAAACGTTGAATCTTGATCGTATAGGCTTGTTTCGTTTCACTTGAACAAACAGGTCTCCGGTATAGGCATTTATACATACAGGCAATAAAAAGAAGAGACGAAGACTGTCTTTTGTGAAGAAATCTTTCTATTTCGGACTGAAGAGCCAAGACCACAATAGAAAAACAGGTGGCGGCCGGCCAGTGGGCAAACAAAATCGCCAGTTTAATGTATTGAGGCCGAGAGGGTGCCGGTTACGCGGCGCAGTTCTTCCTTACCAGGACCGGTTTACCGTATCGTATCGGAGGGAGGGGACGGCGGTCAGAGCCGCTGGAGGCTCCGGGTTTCCTAATTGCCCTACTTAGGAGAGTTCTATCTTTCGCGCCCACCAGAACTACATTTCCGTCTTCTTTTAAATGTTTTTCTATGAAATTACTAGGCCTAAGTGGCTGCTTGTACACCATAATACACGTTCTTACCAAATCAAACTCTGTCTAAGTGAGCTACTCTATTAGTCTATATAGACTAGGTTGAGGCCCGTGTAGCTTCCTCTCACATTTAATTTCATGTCACAATAGCCTTCTTTAGCCGGAGGGCAAACTTTTGTCAGGGTATTGAGATCGCTGGTCGTTATCAATTGTCTAAGAAACAAGCCCCTGCGTTTTCGGCCAGGCAGGATACCCAGCCGCTTTACACCTTATTTGTCTCCTTACTTCGTCCCATGCATGTGATATACCACCTAGCTGATTTGCTTACACGAGATAATCATGGCCCACCCTGCGCCGACCACTTTCATACAAGTCTCGCGCTACCCTTGATTCCGCGTTGTATCTTCTAAGCGATTTGTCACTACCGCTGCCCTCCCATTCTCACCAGTTCTTGGTTATCCTTTGCCTCATCCGCATCATCTACTCCTCCCGTACTTCATTATCAGCGCACTCCACAGCTCTCGGAAGATTATGGCGGCAGCACCATAAACAGCTCCGCAAACCCGTCAAGCGCTATAGCGCGAACTGTGACGTGTTAGGAGATTGCTGAGTGGTAATTCGATAACAAGTTTATCCTAAGCGGCCATCGACCTGAGAAAAGAGATTATCGGGACGTTTTTATGAGCTTAACGTTCTTGCACAATGAGACTTGTAACATATATACATATTTTATCGGAGCTTTTTCTTTTTATTTTATTACTTTTTGCGACTAGCTACTTTTGGTTCTTGGGAGAGCCCTAATACTTTAATGCTATGTCTATAGAGTATGTTATGTTTGGAATTTTTTTTTGGAGTGCGGAGGTCTGTTGATGCTATCCTACTTGGATTGTGTAGAGCAGTTCTGGCAAGGAACGGATTTGCTTGGTATTATTATTGCTATAGTAGGCATATTTATATCCGGCATTTACTATTTGATTTTCTGTGAACCGAGCTTACGAAAGGTTTACTGGGCTATGGTTAGTCTTTTCTGAGTGACTATTACTACTTACCCAACCCCTCCAGCAGCCGAGCCATATATTGACATGATATCCAGAACTGGGCCATGGGCACTGTTACCGGTATCCTAATTTCGAATCCCTCGCTTAGAATACCGGGCGGCCGGAAATTAAAGGTGGGCGCTTTCGTTATTTTTGGCTATTTATCGTTTATACACCTTCTGCATAGAGCTCAGCGATACGGATTCGAGTATATGTTCTAATACGCAGGCATGGGTTAGTATTTTCTTGGAATATTTTTCTATGGCGCCGGTGTCCTCCTGTATGCGGTATGTCACCATACTTCATGACTATTACGTTCCACGATAGACGAGACTCTGACGAACAGCTGTAGTTTCGGATACTGGAGCGTTTGACACCGGGGAAATTTGATACTTGGGGAAGCTTATACCAGATTTTTCACGCCGCCATCTTACGCGGGATGTGGGCGCACGCGGCTAGTTCAGTAGAAGGTTTTCCGAACTTCTATATAATGAATGTGTGCCGGGCTCAGGGTATCGGCCAAGGAAGTTGAAGCTACATTGACTGCTCTGACACGTGAGTATTGATACGTATTTCATGACACGCAGGAAATTCAAAACAATGCATGAGGGCAAATGATTCCCCGCTTCAGAGGATAACAGTACATTGCTAGCAGTATCCCGTGCATTGATATTCTAGGGATCTTGGGAGATTGCTTCGGTAAAGCAGGAACTTGCAAACTTCTACGATCGTTAGGTCTTGAGGAAGCGCACCTAAACATGTCGTGTCAAAGTAACCCTGTCTTGCGGATTATCTGGGGTCTTGACCGTCGCTCTGCAGAGCACTGAGTCAGTGTGTGGTAGTTGGGGTGGTGTGAAGTAGAGTTTGGTTTTTTTTTTCTTAAATTTTGTTTATAGCTGGAGATCTCACTGCCGAAGTTGGATTACTTTCACGTGCTACGGTGACCTGTTCACTTGGTGCGTGTAGGCTTAACGGAGGCGAAACACGCCTTGGTAGGTGTAACAGGCAAAGGTTCCGACCCTAGAAATTAAGAGTGAGTCGCAGAATAGGCTTCTACACTTAGATCCTTTGAGAATTCGACGTGCATTTAGTGATACTCGAGCATATGACATTGAAAACCGGGTTAGGAACAGACGCCCATCGAATATACCGAGCAAATTTGAGGAACTGAATTTCACTAGAATCCCTTATGACAATATAACCGACATTCCACCTTTATCAGCCTGCTATTACACTTTAATAAGAGTCATGATTACGAGAATGACCGACGTGCGCAATGCTTTGGCTATTGCCAGCACTCGATAATCATCGGGGCCTCTTTATCCAATTGACACCGCTCAACAATCGCCGAGCGGTCTTTCCGATTCCTGTCCACCTCGCGGCGTATACTGTGGCTCCTTTTTAATTTTGCTTTCCTAGCTCTTGCTCGAGTAATTTTCCCTTTACAACCCTTTCGGAAGTGTGAATATTTCGCACCGCGGCGGAGAGAAGTATGTTGTTCGTTATTCCGACTTATATTGGGTTTTCTTTTGGAACGGACGGCCAAGTCTTTGCTTGTAGCCCAAGCGCTCTCTTCGTTCTTCTTTCCCACTGATGTTGTCGGAATGCGATCGTGGGCTTTCTCGCTGAGATCTTCGCCCTTAGTCATTATGCGTGGCGACTTGCGGTTCTCCGTCAGGCGGCTTTCAACTTTGTGGTGCTTAGTGGATCGTAGAGCGGCTTTGTTAGGCCGGTAATCATAATGCGGGATATTGCGAAGGACAACCATGACTAGGAAGTGTGTTGGATCCGAGAGAGATAGAGCCCCTTGCTTATTCACGCCATCCCACGTGACCGGCGAGTCAGTTTTCCTTCGACACCCTTCAGTATGTGTCAGTTGGGAGGCAAGGGATGGGCCTATTAATGGCCTTGTATGGCTTCGCAGCCCCCTTCGATGTCAGGGGTCCTGTATTGTGGCGTATGACATGTGATAGGTGTAGATACTATGTGACCTAGCTGTCACAGATAGCAAAGGTGGGCGCCGTCTACTCCCCGACGCGAGATTCAAACGGGGTCGGCCCATGGCTATCTGATCTTCTAGAGTCTAATCGGAAGACTAGATTCTATCGTTGGGGTATCTAACAGATCCGTTTAGCGTTGTCGAAATGATTGAGGTATAATCTTGCGAACGAGAAATAAGCGATGGCGGTAGATGAGTACCAGTCTGGCAAACAAGGCTGTATGGCACAATATAAATAAGCAAATCGCATTAGGGCTCGCAGGAGGCGATTCCTCGGGCTGAAACTCTGTGGCGTTTATCTCCAAAAGGTGGGCAAACCTCTCACAACCCTCAAGTGGCCGCCTCCATCCGTATCAGCATTCGTCATGGCAAGCCGACTCAGTAACATCAATAAGAAAGATATCCTTAAGATGTTCTTCGAGAAAGAGGTGCAGGATGACGCGCTAGATGATTATTCTGGATATTTTGAGTTCTTCCAGGAACAAATCGCGCATGCCAAAATAAACAAAAAAACCGACATGTGCCAACAGATCCAGGATATCGTAAAGGTCATGCAGCAATATCCAGACACGACCTTGCCGCAACTTGTGGCTAGACTGAACCCGCCCCCGTCCACTCCTTCCACGCACGATGCCGTTGATTTCCGCGTAATTGTTGACTGTGCTTTGCGAGTCTGGGTTGGTGTGAACTCTCGACGGCCAGCTTTCGACGATACATTGATCAAGGACGGTTGGGGCTCCTTCAGATGGGACGATGAGTCTTCACTATGCGACTTTGTATGGCGCGTCTTTTATCCGGGAAAAAAATTTGGCGAGAGGCCCGATCCCGAAAGAGAAGAGACGTCATCTGAAACGTCGACTGTCCAGAGCAAGCTTACTCACCCATTGACCGCTGTCAACTTGGAGCGCTACCCTAAGATTGGGATTTTGTGGACGCCATACCTTCATGGCCATCTGAGGTTCTCGAGCAGCTATAAGGAGTTGCAGGTGGTCGAGCAAAAGCAGTGGCTGCAAGATGCCAAAAGCTTTCTCGAGAAACGAGGGAAACAGTGTCGACTGGGGCCCGGTGCAGGGCAGTGGAGCCAGGATGGGAGTATGTACAAGGGTGAAGGGGGCCGTGAACTGTAAGAAAAAGTTACCATCTCAAACCGTAACGTTGTGTCCTAATCAATGAACCACATCGTAGGCCTCCCTACCCCGTGCCTCCCGAGGTGCTTGAAGAGGCCCTCCTGTCTCTTGACTATCTCTTCCCTAACAACAATCAAACCGAAACCTTTCTCAAAAGACATGCAAAGAAACTATCTATCCCGGAGGGTGAAAGACCTCGCCTTAAGCGGTTTGTGTATTACCACGACCGCTTAATCGAGGTCGCGCAAGAGTTCCTCAATCCACCTCGAAACTGGAGTACTATTTGGAGCGATAACAGGAACCCAATCCAATTTCTGATATTCTGGTTTGGTCTGTTGGTCGTCCTTCTAACGCTTGTTTTGGGAATTGTAGCTTCCGTTTTGGCGGGGCTTCAGTATGGTGTCGCGCGTTATCCAACCTCTGACGCTGGCCCTCAGTAATACGACGGATGCAGATATTTCAGTAGACTACCTATTAGCACCAACACTATGGCGGGAGGCTTTCTAGTATTTCGCACCTCGGTCCCTAGGAACCTAACGATATAGTTGTAATATACGATCTTTAGGCCGTGCCTCGCTGGCCAGCCCCCCAATTAATAGGAACATTACACGCTAAATTGAATCGAAGCGTGAAACGGTTCGATGAGATATAGGTTACAAGATTTCCCTCGTGCACAGACTGCCCACCGGTATTAAAACAAGCTTGGTATAATTCAGTAGTTTAACAAAGCTAACAGTCTATTAAAACCAAATTTAAACCGTTTTTGGCTTGAGACTTCTAGTATCTAAGGACGAAGTATTTAGAAAACCTAAAGTTACTGTTGTACAAGATTATTTCCAGAGGAAATGCAAAACGAGTTAAGGCAAAAATAGGCTAATCATATACCAAGTCGATTTAGGCTGCTTTACCTAGTTCAGTAGAATTGACTGCAGTCTAGTGATGAAAAGATATTTGAGGCTTACAATTAACGTGCTTTAGAGTAAGTCAAACAACCTAGCAACCAGCCAACTCATAAAGCTAGCTAACTTATACAACTATTCAACTTACTTCTACTTAGGTATGTGCTCTAGCTACTTGGAGACTCTAGGTAAGTTAAGGTTGCTGGAGTTACATTGGAGCTAAATACTGATTCTATAACAGGTTAGTCTCGGCGTGGGGGGAACTGTGTCAGCGTATTCGAGTGGTAAGCGAATTGCTTCACCATTTCACCATGGACAACTTGCGTGCCAACTGTCACAGACAGGCTCTTGTGCATTTCTTCACAATGGTTATACGATGACATTGCCTCGGCGACGGATACCTATCGTAGAGTATACGGTAGGATGGATATGCGCGCTCCCGATCGAGATGGCAGCGTCCATCGCGCTGCTCGACGAACTCTATACCCCGCCCGCACAACCGCCCCACGATCAGAACAGCTACAGCTTCGGTCGAATTGGTCAGCATAACGTCGTTCTCGTATGCCTCCCAGCCGGCGTTACCGGTACTGCTTCTGCAGCTACGGTCGCTGCTCAGTTCCGCTCGTCTTTTCCTTCGATACAGTACGGATTGCTCGTCGGTGTAGGCGGTGGTGCTCCGAGTGCGAAGAACGATATCAGACTAGGTGATGTGATTGTTAGCAAGCCCACGGGAATATTTGGCGGCGTCGTACAATATGATTTTGGAAAGACTATTGAGAAAGGCGCATTCAAACAGACGGGCTCGCTCAATAAGCCGCCACGCGTACTGCTCAGTGCGCTTGCGAGCCTGGAGACAAAGTGTCATCTGGAAGGCAACCAGCTCACTTCGGATTCTCTAGCTATCCCAGACACTTACTCAGAGCTTCGTTCGGCTGCGAAATACCCAGGTGCGGAGCATGATCAGTTATACATGGCCGAATGTGGCCACGGCAAGGACCTAGAGACCTGTGGAGTGTGTGATGAACCGCGATATGTCGATCGCCCGCCCCGCTGCCATAAAGATCCTGTGATTCACTTCGGCCTGATCGCTTCGGCAAACCAGCTCATGAGGCACGGAATCACGCGAGAGAAGCTTCGGAAAGAGCTCGACGTGCTGTGCTTCGAAATGGAGGCCGCTGGGCTCATGGACAACTTTCCCTGTCTCGTCATTCGAGGTATATGTGATTATGCTGACGTCCATAAGACCAAGCAATGGCAACCCTACGCGGCCGTTACTGCTGCCTCTTGCGCGAAACAGATCCTTCTGCTCACGCCGGTCGTCGTAGAAGAGAAGGTTGTTGTTACCGCTGATGACACAAGTATGATGCAAACTATCACAGGCCGAGGGTTACTGTTGGAAACGGAGTGGGCTAACGCGCCTAATAGCACCGCCAACAGCCTGGCTGTCAGCCTTCAGCGGGTTCAGCTTCCAAAATATGCGGAATCATCGCTTCTCTGGCAGGGACGAGGAACTAGCTTTGCTTGACTCTTGGTACTCTGGTGATGCTGACTTGGCGCAAGGTCGAAACATGCAGAAGCGCATGGTCATTCATGGCCTTGGCGGCGTAGGGTATAGAATACACTTCCTCAATAGGATCGTGTGGGCTGACTGACGGTGTTCTTAGGAAAACACAGCTTGTGACAGAATGGTGTCATAGGCTGCGCGAGCGGTCCCGTGTCTCTATCTTTTGGTTCACCGCAGGGTCACGGGAGGAGCTTATGTCAAAATACCAGCAGCTTGCCCAATTACACCGACATTTCGCCAAAACCAATGAGAATGCCAGAAAATTCGTGAAAACCCATGATGTAGATGGAGATGATACAGCTCTAGCCAAGGCGTGGATAAAAGCCTACGAGAACTGGGTCGTCGTCCTGGATAACTACGATACAATATCTGTCGATGTTGAGCCATTCCTTCCAGATGGCTTTGGCCGGGTCGTCATCACGTCCAGAGACAGGCGAGCCATTGGTACTGTCTCTAACCGGGGGTTCGAGCTGAAGAGACCTCGGTCTTCTGAGGCGGAGCTTCTCTTCCTTCGCCTCAGTTGCCCTCAAAAGGACATCACAGCTGAGAATATCAGCGAGTACCCCGAGTACACTGTTGTGAAAGAAATAGTCTCCGACCTGGACGGCTTCCCTCTTGCTATCAGCCAAGCAGCAGCATATGTACGCGAAAACGAGCCATTCAGCTGTGCCGAGTACCTAGAAATACTGAGGTCGCGTTCAGATCGGGAAATCCTTCTACGCTTCAAAGAGGAGCGACCAGAGTATCCTGAATCGGTCATGACGACTTGGGAGATTTCCTTGGCGTACCTTAAGAAAAAGCATCCTGAGGCAGCCGAGCTTCTTCAATTGCTCGGTTTCTTTGCTCGATCAGGTGTTGCAGAAGGAATCCTGCAAGACTCCACCGGGATCAAGCCGTGGAGGGTTGGAAGCCATGCGACAACTCGACAACTCAATAACGAGCAGCGTGATGAGCTCGCCTTCCTTCAGAGTCGAGCCCGGACAACCATGTCCCTCGGGATTCTGATATCGCTCTCCCTCGTGTCTAAGAGCTATGATAAGATCGTGTCTGTCCATCCTCTGGTCCATGAATGGATACAGGCGAGGCTAAAGCCAAATCCGACGGAATCCAACAGAGTCTTACGACTCTGCAGCTTGATACTTTACCAAGCATTCCCGCTTGAAGGAATTACATCCAGCCACATGTCATCCTTCACGGACATGCCAACCTTTATGCCAACCTTTACACCTCATTTGTTGGAGATGCTCGACGTGCTGCAACAAACCAAACATTATTTAGAGCCGATACCGTTAGAGCTTGGAACTGTTCTGCTTGTACACCTGCTTTTTGAAGTGAGGCGAGACGTCGTATATAGGACTACTGATCTTCCACCGCTAGTTGTTCGAGCTTTTCCTTCTGATACGTCTGTCGCCAAAGAGCCCCTCGACGCCATCCAAAGTCATCTATTTGATGAGCTACGTGATGTATCTTCTCTATGGCATGCTGCGGCTTTGGTTCGAATCATGAAGGTGCTGCAGCTCGGCTTATCGACCTACTCATCAGCACCGCCTTGGACCCCTTCTCGAAAGGTTTACATGGTTGCTCTCGTTACCTTTGCGCTTGAAATGTTCGAATATCTTCCGCATACTGAATCCGCATCTGGGTCGGGATCTGTCTCTCTCGATTCACGCCTCAATGGGCCCTATTCTGAGGCCGAGCATTACACGGCTTTGACACTGTATAACATTCTCTCATTCTTGTCTTTAGAGACTGGCAAAGCGCCTGATGAGATCTCGTTCCTCCAGGTTCGCGTAGGGCTTGTTCTGGCTCGGATCATGACTATTGATGAGTACCTGAAGCTCCCCTGGCATTTCTTTCGGGACGGCATATCGTGGGAGCAAGTGGCATGTGTCGATCTCCCGACAGCGCTTAAATACTTCGCCGCTTGTGCTAAATTCAGCAGTCCGTACCCAAAAGATGCGACGCGCGCCATATTGCTCGCTGCGGAAGCCTTCCGCCGCTTCCAGCAACCAAATCGCCTCACGGCTGGTACTAGTGTCCCCTTCTTGTCGAACACTTTCGGTCGAGACATTGAGTCATACATTCCAAAAACATTGGATGAGTCTATGAGTAAAGCATCGAGAGTTCTCGGCGACGCGTGCCTCGAATGTGGATTGGGACTCCTGAAAGGCCTAGAATTGAGAACGACTACATCCCCAATGGATGAGCGCGCTGCGGGTATCTCTTTACTTAACTTATTAAGAGCACTGGATGAGGTATGGTCCGTCCTCCAAGACATGATGACGCAATTTGATGGTAACAACGGGAATCTTTTCCTCTTTGGATCTCACAAGCGGCGTTTCGAGTTCCAACGCTTATACGTGCATGCTCATTTCCTCCGGGCTGACTATGGCGACGCAATCCCGGGCCTCCAAGAACTCTTCCAAGCCGAGAAAGTCATAGCTCGGTTTGGATCCGAATACAACAACCCACGCCGCTTACTCCTCGACCACACCGGCAGCGGCAATGGCGAGGATACTGTCACAAAGATTCCCCTTCTCTCTTACCTCTTCCGTCCCATCCAGAAGGATACGCTGAAACATCAGATTCCTAGTCCAGGCCTCAATGGGTTTAGACATCGGGGATACTTTAATAACAGTTCCGACGGTCTTGATGTCGGAGAGCAAGCCGCAGCTTGGTACGCAGCGGGGTCGCGGTTGGAGGACCTTAATGTGGCTAAGGACTTATTGCGGATCTGGATAGATTGTCTCAGACATCTCGGACTGGCAGATGAAAGGGATCGCTATACATGGCGGGATGAGGTGGATGCTATCCCGCGCACACATTCTGCTGAGACTATCGTCGTCGTGCACAGCCTGGCGAAGTCGTCGCTTGGGCGGGCGGGCGTGTTCGGCGCTACATCGATCCCCGGGGCGGGAGGGGTATCGGTCGTGTCTGGTTCTGGCTCGCAGTGGCAGACTACTGGGGGCGATTTTCCTCTAGCAGGCGCGGACCAGGAGTCGGAGTTGGAGTTGAGAGATGATTTTGGGACGGCGAAAGTTCGTTCGACAACTCCTAAGGGGGATAGCTGTGAACATGGAAATGATGATGTGATTTTTGAGGACATGGAGTTTGAAATAGAATTAGAGTGAACGGTGGCGTTTTTGGTATACCCCCTGTTTACACGGATACTTTTAGCAGTAAAGAACCAAGGCTACCCCTACCCTACTACGGCCGGAGGTTTTCTTTGCTAAGAGAAAGTAAAGAAAGAAAAACTCAATATTACACATAAAAGATTTACATAACCCGAAGCCGTTTGGGTTGCGGAAACTGTTCCGTAGAGTCTTCTTCCTCGTCCTCCTCATCATCATACGAACGCTTCTGGCGTGCGATGAAGCCGGACTTATCGTGGTTATCGACCGCATCTTCCGGTACCCGTTCGGGATTCGGCGTACCAAGAGATGAAGGTGACATCGTGGATGAGATAGATAGTCCACCACTGCTGCCGCCATGTGTCCTTGTTGCATCTTCCACTGATTCCACGTCAGAGGCGTAGTCGTTTTGACATTCCTCAGTATTCCTATCGTAATAGTAAGGTTTATCATACTCGGCTTTAGGCGACCTAGAAGGCCTATATTCCTCCTCGTCGCTTGGATAATCGTATTCCTCGTCCGTGATTCCTTCTTCATCGCTATCAAACTCTTCCATGATCTTTCTAGCCCGCTCAGGCGTGACGGGTTGCCGTCTTCTCTCAGGCCCAGCACACGCAGGAGGCGGGAATATCCGGCTGTGCTCTGCAATATCATCGCTATGCAACTCGGCGGTATACTGCTCTGCCTTGTCAACATCGAACAGAGTGACAGTATACCTGTGGTCGCCGCCGAGAAACCTGTAGTTCGCGTCACTCAGGATATGGAAGGCGAAGCGTGCGAAGAGGTGCTCGCGGTGAAGGCCAGCAGCGAGCACTGGGCGGTGCTCATGGTTGTGATACTTGGAAAGTCGCTTGTGGCTAGAGAAGATGACCCGGAGGATAAGCTCTGGATGCAGCTCGAAGCGGCTAGAGGCCTGGCCCCAGGGTTTTGAGGGCATCTGATTCTTGCCAAAGTAGCGGCCGATGTCAAGGAGCAAGTCTGAGACAGTGGCATCGCCCGCGCCGTGGAGCCGACAATATTTTTCCATCTGGTTACTCTCATACCACGATTTATGAGTGAACGGCGCGACCGAGGCATAGCTAGTCTGTTTGAAGCAAGTCGTGCGGCCCTCATGATCCGCACACCCACACTCACCCTCACTCTCACCCTTATCCTCACCACCTTCACCTTCAACATCACCCTTACTCACACAATCATGCCCACGTTTCTTAGCACAGCAACAGCCAGTCCCGGGAACGTTAGAAAGCCCAAGCCACTGCAGCGGAAGGACCCCGCCGTGGGGGAAGCGCCAGTGGTCGAAGCTCGGCACCACGGGATAGCGGTAGTGGGGATTGTCGACGACAAAGTAGTACGCGTCACCGCTAGCTGGGAGGATACCGTGCCTAGGCCACTGGACCTTAACCCACCGAACCGGCTCGCCCCGTTTCTCGTCCTTGTAGGCGAAGTACCCGTCCCAGCGGTTGCACGCGACGATGCCACAAGCGGCCTTCGCCGTGTCGACCTTGACGCCGCGGACCTTGCCCGTGTAGTCCTGCGCGTGGTCTACGGCGGCCAGGGTGAGCAGCGGAGGCGCCGAGTAGGGGTAGGCCGGATGGAAGAAGGCGACGAACTTGCGGCCGCCGACAGCCCGCGGGGAGAAAGAGCCTTGGCTAGATCGGGGCATCGTAGGGTTGCATCGCGAGTCATTGCCTGCCTCAGCGGAGACCCGTGTGTCACTACCTAAAATAAGTACGTAAGTAAACAAACGTGAAACTGTCAAGGGATGGGTTAGGTAACCTACGGGTCAACCGGTGGACCTGCAAGGGATGGCTTTGAGTGGGGGCCAGACCCCTGATCTGGATCCCCGGTTCAGCCCTATCATGTAGCTAAGCTCCTATCCATGTACCAGGAAGTCCCACCGCCAATCCCGTACCAGAGTAGCTACTTAGTCGGTATCTTGATTTTATTTAGGAAAAAGGAAAAGAAAACCAAACCTCATTTCGGATGCTGCAAAAAACAATGTTATTTCTCACTAGATTACAGAGACCGGTAAAAATTTAGCGAGGATGGTATCTTAGCCTGACTCCCTTTTTTCTTTCTCGACTTGTGAGTTTTCCTCTTTCGCATTATCTACTTAGGTATCTTGAAGAGTAGCGCATGTTGGCTTGGAGGGAGGAGCCACGAGCGATGAGTACAATATTTCTTGATGAAAATACACTTCATGGTGTAAAGGAACCTATCTTTTATCTTAATGTAATAAATTACTCCGTTCATGACACACTCGCAGACAGCAGGGGTTCTTCTTTCTTTCTTTCCTCCTTTTACAGAGGCTTCGAAAGCCTGCATACCAATTACAATGAAGACGCAATACACAACACTACTTTTTATTTTCAGAGTTCTAACAGCATGCATACGTATATTTAGGGACAGGCTGCTTTTAGGTTAGACTTCGCAGTATTTACGAATAATCGAATGTTGTTTGAAAGCAAAACAAATTAGGACCTTAATAGACCAGTCAATACCATAGGCCTCTAGCCCCGTCCATCGCTCAGCTGCATTCATTTCCAGTAATCACTGCAATCCCAAAAAGAAAAAGTGACTAAAGGGAAAAAGAAGGGAAAAAGAAGGGAAAAAGAAGGGAAAAAATATATTTAACGTACAACACCGAGGATTCGCCGGTCGTCACCGACCCGACTACTGATTCGGCGCTCCTTAGCTTATCTATGGGAGAGCGGACGGGATCCCGAGTTTTCTAAGGGCTATGGTCGTACGTGCTGATTCCGTCCGTTACTAGTGGTCATAGGCAGCTGTGTATCTCAATGGCTGTGTGAGCCGTGAAGTACGATGGGGTTAGAACGTACCTAGGGGAGGAGTATCGCGTTTTACTAGCAGAGCCGTGAGAATTGTGGATTATAGAAAGTAATTTACGTTCTCAAAAGGTAGATGTAGATATGATCATGTAGTATTGTTTCTAAAATTTCGGTCTCCACTCGTGCAAGAACAGCACGCCGTATTCGCGTTGTAGTTGCCCCCTTATTTAAGTAGTTAACACTCAAGCGGTTCGAATGAACTATACTCATCACATCTACAAATTGCACATAGATCCCAAAGCACTAAATGTAAAACTCCTCGGAAGGTTTGTCGCGTGGCTAGCTAATACGTCTGTGCTGGTCTTTGGTAGCCATGTGATCCTATATATCCTCTATGGCCTCCTGTGACTCCTTATAGGTGAATCTGCTCTGCTCCAACACCCGAATGTGTCTCAACTTATTTCACCGCCAAGTATTTAAATTTCACACCATTTGTGACAGACCCTCTTTCTATGACGTGTCCTTTTTTGATACCACCAGGTCGGCACAATATAGTACCCCTTCCCCCACTTCTTACTGTAGACCTGGCCGCTCGCCCACTTCCCGCACTCATCCTCGAGGATCCGCTGCACATTGTCCAGCTCCCACCTTGGGACGTGGTCTGCTTGGAGCAATTTGCAGTTACAGACGTACCACGTCACGCCGGTCCTGTCGTCCGGGTACATCTCCGCGTGGTGGGCCCCGGGCATCACGCCCTTATCGTCGCCCTCGTTGTTCAGCGACCAGTTGATCATGTTTTCTTTGCCGCCTAGCCACCAATCCTCGGGAAAAGTGTCACCGAGGCATTGCGACTCTGATACGGGTATCCGGAGATCACCGTCGCTGGGCGACTCTGTGGAGTTGGAAATGGCCGCCGTGGTGTTCAGAGGTTTGGCGTGAGAAGTCATGATTGCGCCGAGCGCGCTGAGGAGAGCGAAGCGCATGATGATTGAGTGTATGATAGATATGACGTAAAATACTTGTTCAGAGGATTTCCATTTGAGTGAAAAGTGAAGTCGACTTGGTTGTAGGTAAGGAGTAAGGAGAGAAGGATAGAAAGATTAGTTGATTCCGAAATTTGGGGGCGTGGCTTGATTTATATAGGCATGGAATTACACACGACTAAAACTACACTAGCAGGCAGGTAGGAGTCTATCGGCTATTAGAGTGCGTGGCAAGTGTATATGGGCGTATATATACTTCGAACTACACTAGAGTTTATGATGTGTAGATCGGCCGCCGTCGTGAAGATTTTACTCTAATTCCACTGTATGGGCGATTCTTTCAATCTTTTATTTTTTTTTAAAACTTTAGACCAAGGTCATGTTTTAGTTAGCTTTCCAGAGGTTCTTGGCATATACAAACGTGAGACCAGTCCTGTACTCTCCTCCATCACAGCATAGCTACTAGTAAATATATAGTTACTACTATTAAATCTTAGTATATTGGATAATTTATATCATCTATCTGCAGCTGCTTAATGCAACGCTCGACTTCCTAACTATCGGATAATAGTCCAGCCCCCGTTCGCCCATAGCGAGGGACGGAGAACCCCCCAAATTAACTCTAGTATGTTGCTCAATGATGGGCACAGCCCACGGAGGTGATTGTGAGGGGACGTGCTATAACACGCGTTTCTATTGGGTCTAGGATCGGATTAGGGTTTGAAAGTCAAATGGATGCTGTACAACCTCTTTATAAAACATACATACGGTGTGTTCAAATCATTTCTTGATACGTACGAAGCTTGAAGTGGGCCGGTATAAAAACCAGTTATCAGAAACGGCCTAGGTGGAGGGCCACAGCCAGTCGATTGATGATTATGGCGACGTTAATCTCAACTATCTCTTTGGCTCTAATTGACGTCAACATCTATAGTGTAATCAATCCTAGAGGCAAGAAGCCACTCGTTCAATCCTTTGAGACAGAAAGGTTCTTCAAACATGAACATAATGTTTAGCTCAACCGCCCAAACGCCGACTCCAATACTAATTTACGTTACTTTCGTGTTGACTTCATACAGTACCTAGACACCTAGCCCAGGAGTAAGTGCGACCAACTATAAACTCGCAGTGATGTCGATAGACAACGCCGTCAGACCCCTTTTCGTGCGCCAGTAGTTCGTCGACTGTACCATTTCCGGGCATGACCTAAGAAGCATTCCCCACTTACGCAAGAAGGCTTCGCTAACCTCCCATCCTCTAGGGTCCCAAGCATCGGTCCAGATGATGAGAGCAGGCCTGTCGCCGGGGCCCGCGCACTCTACCCCGAGTAAATCCAGGCACAGCTCATCGTCGTCAAATAGCCCATCCCGTACGGCTACGAGGACGTTATCACGGAAGCGCGGGAACGGAAACAGGTCGATCCAGGGGTGATGGAATATGGTTCTCTGAGCGTGTGTTGGCTGCAGACTATCCGGACAGAAAGGGGCGGGCACCGGTCGACCTAAAGGTTGCGGCCCGGCTTGCTGGAAAGGAGACACAAACTCGTCGCGACATAAGCTTTCGACGGGAATGCCGATGAGCAGTGCATTACGGGCTATCGCATTCAGGACATTGAGCCGGATGATGAGCGGCAATTGCGATGGCCTGGGACAGTTGAGACTGTAATCCTGGAGAGCCTGCCTCACAAGACTACGGACGTGTTCGGCCTGGCGAGGACAGGTTAGAAGTAGAGCGCCATCTACTTGTAGGTATTGTCCGAAGCTGTCATTTGGCCAGTTGCTAGCGGGGCGTTGAGACAATCCTCGAGACGCGCTAGGGAAACTCTCCTGCAGAAGGTTATCGTTTTGAGTTCGACGTCTCATGCCTATTTAATGCAAAAGAGAGTAAGCTAAGAGTTCGGGGCTATGCGAGCCCAGCGGTCATGGGGACTGACGATATACTCTCTGGTTCAGGCGGTTCTGACGTCTCTTCCTCTCACGAGTGTTGGTGACCCCGGTCCAGTCGTCCGCCACAAGCCGAATCCCTGGGAGCGGACAGACTAGATGCAGACTACTCAGATCCGGATCGAAAGCTGAATGGCCGATTGGATCCATACTTTTTGCCGCGTCCTCGACTCGGAGCGAGGTTACGACTCGGCCGCACGTGCTCATAAAGAGGTTGATGCTATTGTAAAGTCTTGGGATTACGCTAGACGCTATCAGGTAAATTCGTTACCCCTACTTGCCTAGCCGAGGTTGCAAAGTGGAGACTGAGCCCTATGACTATTCATTAAACTATCTACTTAAATGAAGGTTGTAGCATTTTTATTCCCGCCTATTCTGTAGAAGCATTCTGACTATGTCCATGTGTCCATTCTGTGCCGCTAATAACGAAGGTGTCCGGCCAGTATTTGACTTAGAGCCGGGATCAGCACCATATTCCAGAAGTATCTGCACCAAATGTTCGTGGCCGTTCTGAGCTGCAAATGCCAAGGGCGTCCGACCTGAGTCCCACCTAGAGCCAGCAATGGCACCAGCATCGAGGAGCAGCATCACGGCTGCTTCGTGGCCTCCCTTTGCGGCCTTAAACAGGGCTGTCTCCCCTTCGTGATCTTTGGCGTTTACGTCAGCTCCTTGATCCACCAGGTCCTGCAAAGTATTCCCATCGCCCGCTTTAGCTGCCGAATGCAGTTTTACTTCAAGGCTGGGTCGATCGAATGTGCGCAGGTCTCTCTACATGTTAAGCGCGCTGCGATCTTTTGGCGTCTGCCAAGGCATGTTAGCATAATCGCGAGTATGAAGATAATCAAGGGAAGATTGTGTAAGAGCAGGGGCGACTCAAGATGAGAATTAGCTAGCTGGACCTTACGTTCGGGATCGCCACTGCGAGACTAGAACCTCGGCACATTTCTGAAGGTCATGAGAAACGTGCGCTTGGTTGAGATACTCTTCTGTTTTGGAAACGATACGGCTAATAGTGGAAGGCCGCCACTCATCGAAGGGCATGTCCAAGTCAGGCACACTGAACCGAAAATAGGGGATGTCGTGGACATCCGCCTCTTCCACCATCATCTCGTGTGTCCGTTCCGTGTCCATAAGGTGGTGGACTACGCTTCGGATAGGCCCGATGAAGAAGCTGATAACAGGCAATTTTTTCCATTTCATCCAGGAGGAAATCACACTGAGCTCGCCGTGTCCGGATCCGATACTCACCACTGCAGTGCTAGTCCCGGGGCTCCGCCTATTCATGGTCCTGACTTCGTGAAAGGCTTTGTAGGTAGGGTTGTTTAACCCGAACCCGCCGCCGAAAAAGGAAAGACCGTCAATAGAGACAGGACCAAAGAAGAGAGGGGCGGCGGAAGTTGCTTGTGCAACCTGCCAGATTTGAAAACTGTTGCCGCTTTGCTGTCGAGGTTCCAAAATTGGTGCGGATCTACTGTCAGACTTATCTAGAGGAACGTCATACGTTCGAAATATGCATGGGACTGAATTGCAAACCGTGTCGAGTGTCGAAAATACTCCGCTATAATGCGTTAGCTAGGGACCAGGTGTTAAGGAAGAGAGAGTCCACACGTTCTACAGCGATCGCCTGGGGAAGAATATATGTCCCGTCTCCACTTCTTACTATCGGGACTAGGGTCGAACTCTTCCACCACGGTCTGAGTGGCGTCGACGATGCGTTTCTCGCTATATCTAGGACTGCCAAGTATGAATGCACTAAACGTTCCGAATATTCGGTGGGGGAGTCGAGGATGTCTGAAGATCTCGCTGCTGTGTTCTCGGAACTTGTCCATACTATCTTTCAAGGTCATCTTGAGGCGGCCCAGCATTATTGCAATCAAACTACAAAGTTAAATATCAGTGAAAAGACCTGGACCACCACGGCCCCCGACCATCAGATCCTTGGGACTCACCCTCCACTGCTCGCGCCGAAGATATAGTCAAAGACCTCGTGGGGGTCGACGGGGTTATCACTCTCAGCTAGAACGATGCTATCGTAAGTATGCATTTCAGAGAGGTAACGGTCTTCCTACCAGCATCTGGATGGATTTGCGTGTCTATAGCCAGTCGCTCGCTAACACAATCCATTAAAGCTTTGAGAATAAGCAAGCTAGAGTAGCTTCGAACACCACCGCCATCTTGATTCGAGTTAGCGTTGCCCATAGGGCCGTAGCGAAGGCACAATTACTAACCAAAGCACAAGACGGACTGTGCCGTTTGGAATCCGCTAGGGAACTCAGATTGTTCGATCTCTTTTCGAAGAATTCTCGATAGTTCGTTCCGTACCACCTCCTTCAGGCCATGGAGTTTATCTAAGTTATCCGCGAGATCCCTGGTCATTCGTGGAATTTTCCTACGCGGGAATGACGCATTAGTTATATTTCATCGAGAAAACACTTGGATCGCAGATATTTGACAGACTCTTTCTCCTCTGGCCAAGGCTGCTGAGTGATTAACTGGATCTCGAAAAGTTTTCTTATCATAGTGTTAAAAGTACTCTCTAGCTTCCTCGAAATATCGTTCGGCTGTTCATTGATCAAGTCCAAGGCGTCAAAGATAGTGATGTCTCCGTCTGGGTCCTCACGGATAATGTCCTCTATCCACATCCAGAGCCAGACATGCAAGTTATCGACCTCCCGCGCCATCAAAAAAATCTTGGCTGGTCTATCGGGCTCGGCGGCAACGGTAATGAGCTGATCGAATGATCGTAAGAGTTGGGCTAGGGCCCATGAAAGACCGCTGAAAAGCCGAGGAAGCTTCACAGACTGCTCGTCCTTTGTTGGCATTGTTGGAATGGGCGGGATAGGCGGCTATCCCACAAGGTTGAGCTGCAGTTAGTATCAAGGGTTAGGACGTTTAGTAATGAGAGTAAGTAGAGGACTGCTGTCTCAAGTAAGTAGATAAATGGCCGATACAAAGCTTGGAGGTTCGTTCGAATGTGTTAGCTCTTAGGCGTTGATGAGGAGCCTTAACATGGGACTTGTAGTAAAGTGGCTTGGCCGACTGTGCCCCCTCGATAAACAACATAACAAGCGACGTGTCGCAAGCTAATTAACTGGGTTGCCGATAGGACCAATAAGTAGAACCTTACAGAGAAAGTGGTGTAACAACCATAGGTAGGACTCAGCCGCCCTTACGCAATTTTCATACGGTGTATAGAGCTCGATAAAATATCGATCTCCCAACATACCTGACCTTCACAAATATCATTGAGATTTGCACAGTTCACTTAGATAGTCCGTTTAAATAATAAGCCCAATCAATGATTGATTTTGTCATCCCGCCTGGGGTCACCTTAGCCGGCTTCATTGGGTCGGTGCTTGGCTAGTACGGGATGATCAGCAACGGAGTCGAGATTGTCTATAAAGACATTCAGACTGTAAAGGACTCTGGGCTAGAAATATCGGATGCCTTGTTGGCCATGAAAAGACATAACGAGGCTATGTAAAACTGGATGATTTCAGACGAGACGCCGCAGTCGCTGTACAGGGAGCACTGGAGCAACAACTATGGTCCCGAGCACGAGATCTACTGAAGATTGGACAGGTTAACTGCGAAAGAGCTGGAAAACTCTGTGGTCCTAACACACGAGTCATGGCAAGATTGAAAGGATTGCATGAAGAAAAAGTTGCGGGTGGAATTGAACAAGTGATTAAAGATAAAGACGAAGAAGGTTGAATTTATCGGAGCAAAAAGGACACGTCTGCATCCAGCTTGTCACTGACGTCGCCTCAAGGATCAAAGCAGTCGACGAGGCAGCTCGATACGCATGGTTGAAAAAGCGGGAGATTGACGACCTAGACCGCCAGGTACAGCGCGACGACATTCGCCACGTCGGAATCAGCCATGTTCTCGTCCCGCTAGCCATCAAGACATAGTCGGTTATGGACGATTTCAAAACTTAGTTCGTTGAGGGGAGATTCGGAGCCGATTTGGAACTGGACGTGTTCGGCAATTCGACCATAGGGTCACACTGGCCTCCTACGTCGAAGATTCTCAAAGCTGCTGCACGAGAGCATGTTAGATTTGAGATTCTTGCGCAGCGCATCCTATCACCTCGGTTAGGGGAGATACCTATCGCCGAGGCTCCTCGTCTAGGTCAAACACATCGTGTTCAGGCGGAACGCGCCCCCGCTGATGAGCAAGGCCATCCACTAACGAGCGACGACGTGCCGGCGAGGGTTTTCGACGATACAAAACCGGACTAGCTTCATGACAGTCAGGAATATCCGTCTCGCGGTTTCGAACTTCAACACTACTCCTAATACGAGTTATCCTCTTGGGGGCGTTTCTGGACCCGGTTACCCACTGGCTGGCAAGGTCTAAGTCGTCCAGCTAGGCCAGGTAGACAAGTTGAGGGCGGCCTCCGAGCTTGCACAGGCGTGTCTACTCTTCCTCAGCACGGCTCAGTTTTCTAACAAATGCAGCCGTGATTTGCGATGTGAGGACCTATCCAGGGCCCGCAAGCAGCCGTTCGATTATGAATTCGCGTTGCAGTTCGCTCCCGGCAACGACTACCCACCTGAGTACCATCAATTCAAACTGGCCCAGATATCAGCTACTCGACATACCGTCTCTGCGTCGACTAGGATTCCCGTTAGTGGAAGCTTGGCGTCTTGCGCCGATCCGCCAAATCGGCCGCGATGACGAGGGCGAAATTACGTCCGTCATTTTGGAAGGAGTGAATAACCCGTACACATATAGAGCTATTTTTGAAGACCCGTCGTTCACAGCAGAATACGGGGAAGCCATTCGTCATCGCATGACAGCCGATTTCGCGGACCATGTATTACCATCTCCGCAGCCACTAGAGGGGGGATTGCAGCAGTTTTACGATCGAGTAGTAAAGACGTGTGTACTTCTTCCACTCTTAACTCGAGTTTTAGCTGGCATTTTATAGACTGACTAATCATATGACAGGTTGAAAGAAAAATCTTTATTTGGCCAAGAGTCTTCTAGTGCTCACGTACGAAGTACTTAGAAAACATCACGTTACTTTTGAAGATAGGATTCTTAGGGGCAGTAAAACAGCGAAGGCAGGCGGAAACACTTCAATTATGTATCTGGTCAATTTAAGCTGCCCTAGGTAGTTGGCTCACGAGTGCAACGCTTGAATTGGATCAGGACGAACAGAGACTGTGACGTCACGAATACCTAGCTATGTCCCTCTCGATGTACTCCATGCCTCGTACCCCCCGCACGAGCATTGAGAGCCAGTAGAAATATAGCCTCCGAGATCTCGGTACCACCTCAATTGGGGAGATTGGTAAGTGCCCGCCCGCTGCTGAAGCCCAGCGAAAACCCAAACACCGACGCATACCAATTGACTTAGCAGCAACCGGCACACTGACCATCGTGAGAATGAAGGGTCTAGAAGCACCTGACGTGGAAGATTATTGAAGTCAGGGAGCGAGGTATGGGTGCATTCCCCAACGCTAGCAAACGAAGACAATTAGTATCACAATCAACACAAATTGGCCGGCACCCCTGCGACCCTCTTTTACAAAGGTAGTGGGAATAATACAATGTCTGTGGCTGATAGAGCTATCCAGGAAGAAATAACTAGCAAAGACAGACGACCGATCTACAGTAACCTAGAAAATAGTACCAGGTAGATAGGGCGGTGCCCATACTGGCTCATCGCATGCCGTACGCCTCCGTAAGCAAATCCTGCGACACGAGCCTATCCTCATCGCTCATATCTAATCTTTTTTCAACGGCCACAACGTGCTCGAGTATTGAAATAGCCTTCTGGACCTGCTTGTTCTCACACTCGAGATAGGCGCGTGCAAGCATGTGCTCGGACACAAGTCGGGAATCGTCTTCTTCCGCCAGTGTTTTTTTCTCTATAGCCACAACATGTTCGAGTATTGAAATAGCCTTCTGGACCTGCCTGTTCTCACACTCGAGATAGGCGCGTGCAAGCATGTGCTCAGATGTAAGCCGGGAATCGTCTTCTTCCGCCAGTGTTTTTTTCTCTATAGCCACAACATGTTCAAGTATTGAAATAGCCTTCTGGACCTGCCTGTTCTCACCCTCGAGATAGGCGCGCGCGAGCTCGTGCTCAGATGTAAGCCGTCCATAGTCCTCTTCCGCCAGCGTTTTTTTCTCTATAGCCACAACATGTTCAAGTAGTGCAGTCGCTTTTTCAACCTGCTTGTCATTAAGGAAAGCGCATGCAAGCATATGCTCAGACGCTAGTCGTCTATAGTCCTCTTCCGCCAGCGTTTTTTTCTCTATAGCCACAACATGTTCAAGTAGTGCAGTCGCTTTTTCAACCTGCTTGTCATTAAGGAAAGCGCGCGCAAGCACATGTTCAGACGTTATTCGGCCGTGGTCTTCTTCTGCAAGGGTTTTCCGCTCTATAGCCACAACATGTTCAATTATCAAAATTGCTTTTTTAAACTGGCCGTCGTCAAGATAAGCACGTGCAAGCTCGTGCTCAGATGCAAGCCGTTCCTGGTCTTCTTCTGCAAAGATTTGCCGCCGTATAGCTACAACACGTTCAGATAATGCGATGGCTTTTTTGATCTGGCGGTTGTCAAGATAAGCGCTTGAAATTCGATGAAGTGTGGATATGAGTTTTTGAGCTAGCTCGTTGTTGCCAGCGCTTGCAAGGTTGTACCCGGACTCAAGGAGATCATGATCTTTTCTTCTAGCAAGCGCCTTCCAACGTACTCTAACTGCCCGTTTAAATAACCTTGTTGCTTTCGTCCGTCCACCGCTTTGGTTTGACTGTTTAAAATCATTTCCTAGTATGGACCAGAATCCTTTCTGGGCTTCCTCTAGGGCTTGTATAGCCTCTTTAAATCTTCGGTCGGCGTCTAAGCATAGCCCAACTGAATTAAACAAATCGTATCTCTCTTGCATATGATATCCTTTGCTGTTCTCGAGCGCGCGTAAAGCATGTGGTAGGTATTCTCGCCACAACCCACGATTATCTTTATCGTCGGAAGGAAAGACTGCTTTTAAGTGGCGAACGGCATCAGTCATGGTTTCTCGTGGTTTACCGCGCTTTCGAACCCAAATCCGAGTCCCAAGATGTACTAAAGCATGCATGTCGAATATATCGCTCTCTCCTCGTCTAGTTAGGAAAGAGTATCCGCAAAGCCTGCCGATTGCACTTTCTATATCACCTTTTAACTCGTCGGTAACCGGTAATAGAGGTTGAGGTATTGCTTTGGGTTCAATGCATGATATGAAAGATAGTAACCGCGCGGCAAGAGGATCCGATTTGGCAATTTTTTCGAAAGACACAATCCAGGTGGTTGCAATAGCGTTCTGCGAATCGTCGTACCGATTAATGTCGTGAAACTCTCGGGTCATTATTCTGACCAAATCCTCTTCTGTCCCACGCAAGAGGTCAAGATACTTTCGGATAGGCAGCTGGTTTTGGTTGAGATATGCAACAGCATGAGTGATCGCCAAAGGAATGTAGCAGAGCTCTTCGAGCAGTCTGGTCACTCGTTCCTTGTCTGCGCACATTGATGGCTGAATTACCGCCTTCTTTAAGAGAGCCGCGGCCTCGTCATGATCTAATTGTTTTAGGTCAATCACCTCATTCTTAACGGCCCATACGGCCACCTGCCTCGATCGTGTCGTATACAGAACCAGCCCCCGGTCATTTTCTGGTAGGAACTTGTGTACACCATTTTGATCGCCATCCTTGCCGAAGACAACCTCAATATCATCTGCATTGTCGACAATGAGAAGCCATTTCCCAGCTCTCTCCGATTCGAGAAATCGCCGAACCGAGTCCTTGGGGTTCGCATCGTTTGGGTTTATTTGGATGCCGAGTCGCCTCGTTATTTCTGTGTAGTCCTGATCAAAGCTCCCATGACTTAGGGCTTGGACCCAGAAGACGGAGTAGTCGCGCTGAGTTTCTTTTACCCAGTAGGCAAGCTGCAGCACGACTTGGGTTTTCCCAATACCGCCAAGTCCGACGATGGCAAGCTTCTGGCACTCCCTTTGAATGAACAATTTGCTTTTAAGTTTGTCAAGAATGGCATCGCGTCCGGTGAACTGTGTGTTTCTTGGGAGGGGAATGTAGTGACATGGCCCTTTTGACGGAAGTTCGTTGTCGCTAATTATTGGTTGATTTACCGGCCTATAGGTATCAACTTGGAGTGGTCGCAAGTCTGATTGGAAGTATTCGTTAGCGTAACCCGAATAAAAGTATTATTAATCACTGTTTGCATTTGATCCAGTCGCTGATCATAGGTGTCTCACAGTACGCCCTTGCGATTAAGTCATCATGCCGCTGAGCTACCCTCACCCACAGCGCTTCCCACATAAGGCAGACTAGAAAACTTACTTTTATTAAGCGCCTTTTTATAGATGTCGTTGATGTTCTTGCGCACGAGTTTGAGGTTATCTTGGTCCGTTTGACTCGATCCGAATTTGCATACTTTACGGTGGTCGGCGTTTAGTTTCACGACATTCTCACGGTCGCTAGGCAACCCTAACTGTGTACTCTCCTTTGGTACAATCTATAATCTTGAGCATTAGAAAGAAGATATGTAGCTTTGGGAGGTAAGATACTGACATTGTCTAGACTCCCCCAGAAAGATATGATGTCGTAGTTCGGCAGCTGATGCCGCCATTGCTCCTGCATTATATCCGAGAAAATGCTGCCCTTTTTCAGAGTTTCCAAAACATCATCGCCCTTCTGAAACCCCGCAGCTCTGGCAACCTTGGCGACAACCCCTCCAAGGCTTACCAGTTTCGGGTCCCCGCCATTATGAGGTGTGGCAAAGAAGGCTATGCCAGAGGTGGCCAATTTGGTCGGGGTATGCTTAGCATCACCGTGTGCGTTGATCAATGCCTGCTTAACCAGCAACCCTCCCATGCTATGGCATAGGAATATGATGGGCCGAGACTCAACCCCATCCCGCTCAACCCGTATCGCTTCAAGTAGCTCGTTCGCCTTGCCTATAAAGGTATCTCGGTCTTTGCCGTATACAGCGGTGGCGTTGTACTCGTACAAGAAGATTCGTGATTCGGGCGCACATTCGGGGAGGTCGTGGCGAAGCCAGAGCCGTCCATCTGGTCCGGCGGGAGTTCGCCATGTATCCCAGGCGTGGTCTGAATCAGATTTGATTCGGGGGTTTAAACCGTGGACGGCGATGATGCTATAATTATTAGCTAGATGATCTAACAGCGACGTAAAGCTTTCGTACTCGACCTTTGCCCCATCGTCAGGTACTCCCTGGCCAGGAAACAGTTGTCTCAAGGGCTACGCGTCTGTAAGCTCGTAGGCGCGTTAAAGTAAACCATACGCTACTCACCATTCTCTTGATTACTTCGAGGTAGATTTAGGCGATCGAACGAACAAGACATATCCTTGGGTAACAGGCTGTTGGCTCGACATAAGTTGTTGTTTGAAGTGTCAGACTCGAGGAGCTGATGTTGGCGCTGATTTCGACCCCGCCTCCGCCACTCTGCAGACATCCAATCATGGCAGTGATGCTCTCGGTTCGGCGTGATTATCTAAGTGGCATTGGCGACATCTTTTTACAGGGCCAATGGTATCTGTATTGAGTGCGCGCACTTCCCTCAGGCCGAGGCAGTCTCCAAGGCATAATACTCTAGTGTCGAAGGTACTTGCGTAGTAGTAATCGTCGACGGGCGCCAATTTGAAGCTGTTACCTTCATGGGTAACCCATGGTCGAGCATCTCATTCCATACTATAAAGTAATCATATACGGCTGCATAGCCGGGGCTATGGCCCTAGTCTTAGAAGTTTTACTGAGACCTTCACGCGAATGTTGGGAATTGTTAAGACCCTATGTAGAGCTATCGGTATATAGGTTTAACACCAGCTAGAAATCAAAAGGAAGATCCCGTGCAGGGGCCCTGGCCTTGTCATTAGGTCACAATTAACATCATATAGTTACAATAACACCCCTCTCTATAACCAAGTACATAAGAAACAAATAGTATACATTTGTAGACAATGAAGTCGTAACTATTGTACTATTTTGGGTTGTATCACTGTATTTAAGTCCGTTTCCTACTAAACATAGGCAGCAGGTTGATGGGGGTTGCCTAACTTTCATAATAGGTAGGGACCTACTACTGAGGCGGTGCATGCAATACAACCACATGTAGCCGTCGCCTGTAGGCACTGCCACCTGGCTTTCCAACGGAGACGCGTGTAATTGTTAATATTAGAATTAGGTAGGGCGGCCCTACCTACTTATAGCTTAGACTGAGCTCGTTTCCGCAGCTATTGTGTTCATAGTGCGCATTTGGTATACTGAAGTTAAAATGGTTGCGTTAATCTGATAGGGCTGCCGCTGAAGAGTTGGGGACCTAACTGAGATAGAGACATCCTGCCCTGGTCCACACTTGCGGAATCTCATAGAGTGCGCCAAGTCCAAGATGAAGATTGACGAACTCATCCCCGCTCCATCCTAGGCTTCTAAAGTATTTTGAAGGCCGAATAAGTCATAGGGTGTTTAAGTAATATAGGAAGAGTTTAATTCAAGGATAAAAGCTTGCTTGTAGGTTGTAATAACGCTTCGTCTTCTTTAAGTAGGGTGGTGACATGAACCCGCATCGAACTAGGACCAGGAAGAGTAAACTGACAAGCAAAACAAAGCAGACACAACGGCCCAATTTCTCCATGTGCTCGTATACGCGCTAAGTTGGCCTTTCAACGCCGTTACCATCCTTCCGGGCCTAGTCTCATATGCTGCCCTTCTCCGTTGAAATCTGGAGCCTGGGATTGTAATACTCGTTTGCCTGTGGCATCTTGCACTTTAACCCTCCACTTAGCACTGAGCTTTTGATTATACAGACCCCAAAGACGCGGTAGATACTGGACGTCCTGGACACAGTAAAGCGCGATCTTCTCAGACAGCGGGCGTTGGTTGAAGACTTCGTAGCTCCCGCCTTTCTCCGGGGCGAAGAGCTTGCGGCCTTCATCCTTAGCCGCCGTCCACTTCTCTCTCTCGGTGATTGGCATGTCCATGTCCTTCTCAAAACATCGCTTTAGCCCGAAGATGAAGGCTTTGCGACCCTGACGGGTTGCGAGCTCCATCAACTGAAGATCCTGGACGCCCTGTAGCTTGATCCCGTAGTGGCTGTACAGAGCATCAGAGTCCATGCGGACATCGAAGAAAACTTTGGGGATTGAGGGCGATTCCAAGATGTCTTTCAATGTACTGGGTGTGTGTGCTCCCTGTGTCAAGAATGCCGCTGCACCAAGTGTCGTTACATCTACGAGGTAGTTCTGGCTGGTAGTGGGAAGATGGATTTGCATGATCGAGACAGATCCATGTCGAGATAGATTAGGCCCTTCAAGGTCGATGTAAATCGAGGGTGGATCTGAAGGGAGTCCAGAAAGCGTATCTAACAGGGAAGAGATACCTGGAGCAGTGTCGATTATGCTATAAGCGTTCAAGGATGGGGCCTGGTCTGTGATAGATGAAGAAGCCATTACTATACAATTCTCGTACCGTTGCTTAGTTTTAGCGATGCAAGTCGATGATTCGCTAGGGTGAGAACGGCGAGCGCAGTATTGGCGCAAATTTGTAGCCTCGACTGAAGTTAATACTCGAGCCTTAAGCCTCGGGAAGCGGCACACATAACGCATATAATCATATTGTTCAGAGCCTCGAACGGTGTCTCTCGATATTGTACCGGAATAAAGAGGGGTAAAGTGCCCCCGGGCGTCATACATGCCAGGTGACATACATGCTTGATCAGTGTATTCGTCGGCGGCGTACGAATGATGGTGACTGCTTGCAGAAATGGTAGGTTAGTATGTAGGCAGTAGATGCCTCTTGCAGCCTTAGTTAGGCACCTGTCGTCAAGCACTGTAACTCGTCCTAGGTTGTTTACCATGGCTGGCACTAGTAAAGTCGACCTTGAATTTGTCTCCGTATACTTGGCACGCTAACCCGCAACCCGCCGTGCAAAGAAGTCCCAGAGGGCGCACTACATCCTAATTATCTTCACCAAAACCCTGCGCAAAAGTCATCAATTGGTTCAAGCACCGGGTTGCCCGGGTCTCGTAGACCCAAGGTATATATACATTAGGCCAGGTGTGACGATTGGTGCTCGGTGTAGGGGACTGGGCATAACCAAGGGTTTGTACACTCAAGCATCAGTAGGCCTGCATGGCACTAATTTAGCGCAGGATAAGTAAACTTCGCATTAACTTGACGACAAGACTCAAGAACGAATTGCCTATTCATTGCAGTGCATCCTTATCTAAGGGCTACACGTAGCTAACAGCATGCCATTGGCCTTTAGAGGCGAGCTGCTCCTCGAATAATCGTGCATTTTAGTGTCCCACCAGAGCCTGCTGTGCTGGGGCATAGCGATTGCCAACGGGCTTAGCAGCATCAATGATAGTCCGGATATCCTTCAGCTCGTCCTCTGTCAATTCGACGTTCCGCGAAGCCCAATTCTCCTCAAGCCTATGCGCCTTCGTAGTGCCTGGGATCGGGATCATGCCCTGTGCGGCGACCCAGGCCAGTGCAACTTGCGACACGGTAGATCCCTTCCGAGAAGCGAGCTTCTTGAACTCATCCACAATCGCTCGGTTCTTGTAGAAGTTCTCGCCCTGGAATTTGGGTACTAGGCACAGGCGTGTTAGCACATATCATAAATGGCAAATGGGATTCGCGGCCTAGCGGAATTGGTACCGCGGGTACTTACTTTTCCGACGGAAATCATCGGGAGCGAAGTCGTCAGGGCTATTATACGCAAAGTCATCAACAAGCCACCCGTGGCCTAGAGGGCTGTACGCTACATAGGCCACCCCCAACTCTCTGGCTGTCTCTATCAAGCCGTCTGTCTCGTGTAGCGTCTCGAAGGCCGAGTATTCAGCTTGTACCGCATCTATCTTGGCAACTATGAAGCCGTGTTAGTAAGCAAGCTTCGAACAAGGGGAAGATATCACCAACTCGAGTTGGCTCGGCGCAGCGTTGCTGCTGAGCACTCGGAAAGACCAATGTACTTGGTCTTTCCTGTTTTCCGAAGCTTGTCGAGAGCCGGGATAGACTCCTCGAGTGGTGTGTCTATGATAAAAGGTCAGTTCCCGGTTACTACTCTCCGCCGTACGACAGGTCTAACATACTAGGGTCAATCCGATGAAGGTAGTACAAATCGGGGGTGAAGCCTAGTCGTTTGATGGTTCCTTCGATGTACTCTTCGATATGAGCTGGAGAGTTTGTGACGCTGCCATTACCCGAAAAGACGTCAAATCCACACTTTGAAGCAATCTACAGATAAATTCACTTGTTAGGTAGAGCGGACCTCTGGGACAAAGCTAAGAACTTACGAAGACTTTGTCGCGCACGTTGTGCTTTCGGATGAAGTCTCCCAAGAGCTGCTCATTGACACCAGCCTGGTATACAACCTTTTCGCACACTGTTAGTCGGCACGTTGGGCACCGCTCAGGGGAGTGCTTGGCCTACCGCTGTATCCCAGAATGTACAACCTAGCTCGATGGCCTTCAACAAAACGGGTTCGGCCTCTTCAAAACTGAGATTGCTTCCAAGGCCGAAACTTAGGCCCATTGCCCCGAAGCCGGGAGAAGGAACCTGGATATCACCAAACTGGAATGTGCGCGCCATTGTATTAGTGTATGGGAAATAGCCTTGATGTTCTTCGATGGGTGTCAAGTGTAGAGTGCGAACTAGCTGTCTGGGTTTGAGAGGGCCGACCAAGACTTATATACCAATGAGACGAAGAAATAGATTGCTCTTTTACTTGAGTTGATTGTAAATCAACAGCCGGCAAGATGCCGCACGCTACCCAGTCAAGCATGGCCTATCGCCAGCCATGCTACTGTCATGAACGTATCCTATTCGCCCAAAACCATAGATCCGAACCTATGAAGGTCCGTAGAGAATCAAGGATACCCCAATCAACACCTATAATGACAGGATATTTGCGTGTTCAGGGCAGATGGCGGGGTTAGACAAGGTTAAATCCGAATTCCATCCAGACAGAGCGAATGTAGTTCATTCTAAAATCGCTAGACTAGCATCGTCCCGAAGCTAATGCATGGTAATCCAGTGGCATTAGCGCGGCTACAAATGTCGGCATGGCGATGCCTATGACGCTATTTGCAGAATTTAATCTCTCCACACTTTATCGTCTCGGGAACCTCCTCGTAACCTTAGATTTTAGAGTACGTTGTGGAATTTCCATATTACTTTAGCCATGAGATCTAGCGGGATTTAGGGCCATAGAGTAATTGCTAAGTCCGTTGAGATGCGCCCGTTCGCGTTGGCATGAATCATTGTAGGCGAGGGCCGACTCTCTGTGGGCTCAGCCTGGTTCTGATCTATCTCACCGTCTTCTACGTGAATGCGACCGCTGGTGCATTAGTAATATCATCCATCAGTTAGAGTACCTAGACCCTCAAGGGACTGCTATCGGTCTTAGCTCGGAATATGCCGCCATCCTTGAACACAGCGCCCTCACTGTCGGTCTCGAAACTCTTACTTGATTGCATGGACATGTCCATCATATTGCCGTTACGAAATATTCTTGATTTTACTTTACTTGCGAAATGGAGCCCTAGGCTTAAGTAGTGGCCTTGCGCTACCGTTCTGTACTTGAGCCGTCGAGCAGGCCTAATCGATCGATTTTCGTCCAGCAGCAATACAAACCATCAAAGGCGAGCAATTTAAAGGAAAGCCCTCCTGTCCGACCGCGCTCGTCGCTGCTTGTTCCCTTGGCATCAACATAGAAGACGCCGGAGAATCGTATCTCGCAGGGACCACTCTATACCTTACCTATCTATCTTAAGACCAATTGCATTGAACTACCTTGAGCCTTATAAACACCTCGAAGAAACTTTTCTGCGCTAGATATTACCTGCTCAACTCGAACCTAGGAATTTCTGAAAGACATTGAACAGCGTATGCTTCCACTCCCCTAAGAGGCCGATACCATAAACAATCCAAATTTGCCACTTCTTGATCTTGATGGGCAGCGCCACCTGCTCGGACCACCCGAAGCCCTCCAGCATCTCACCACCCCCTACCTCGCCGCCCGTCACGCGAGTCGTGAACCCGCTCAACCCCAGCCCATCTCCCATGCTCATATCAAACATCCTGCGCTTATGCTCGGCTAGAAACCGCCACGTCTTCCCTCCCGAGCCGAACTCGACATAATGTCCCGTCGCCCGATCAGCCATAGTCCCCGTGACTGTCCCGCCGAAGTTGTGCGTGAGCGTAACGTAGTCAGCATCCTCATCCTCAGGGGTTCCGGTCTCGTTATTCCGCACCCCACTCGTCCCCACGAGCAACTCCCCGTCCTTGAATAGCAGCGCAGAGTAATACGGCACCCCCTTCCGGATCCGCGACACGGCCTGCCAGAACATGACTGTGTAGGGCCCCACGAAGGCGCGGATCGTGTTCCACCCGTCGCAAATCTGGAACCACGAGTCCTTGGCCCAGATCCGAGTGTGCGCCCCGCGGCCCTCGAACGACATCCGCTTACTGCCTACGCTGTGCTCGGCGACTATGCGGCCGCCCGGGATCGGGTGGCTCATGTACAGCTTCGGTGCGAGCTCGGCCGTCGCAGCGGGACTCTTTAACCAGAGACTCCCGTCCGCGAGGCCAGGAGGCGTATCGGAATCGATGCGTAGCTTTCCCTTGGAGCGCCGCGTCTTCCACCACGCCTCGGCGCGGCTCATGTCGCGGGACACGCGGAACCCGTACGTGCGCGTCTTGCTCTGCCACACGCCCGTCACGTGCCCAACGCAGCTCGTGATGATGCTCTCGTCTACGTAGTCCAGGTCCTGTATTGTGGTGCCGTCGCCGAGGATCATGTAGAACTCGACGCGCAGATTCCCCTGTCCGAAAAAGGCGTACGACGCGTCGCGCGAGAAACCAAGCACGATCCCGCTCATCCCATCGCTCGCCGTGCCGTCGAACTCCCACTGCTCCCATGATGTCGTATTAAGAGCTGAGAGGCGGGGTTCATCGAGGTGTTGGGTTGCGGACTCGGAGAAATCGATATGACCCGCGACTTGCTCGAAAGCCGTGCTTCGGCTTACTGTGCATTCTTCTCCTGTGGCCGAGTCGGAGATGTCCCAGCTGTCGCCGATTAAGCTGTCGATGGCCACCTGGCCGGTATGGGCAGCTATGGCGTGTCGGCTCTGCAGTGCGGCAAGCAGCAATGAGACAAGTATGGTGAGCTTCATCTTAGTACCATCGACAGGTAGATATAAATGAGCGAGTAAACTGAGTTTACACGGCGTTTTGCGTATCTCCTTGCTCTAACGCCCTCACTCAGGGTGGCTTGGGCACGAGGCAAAGAGAAGAGATATAGTAGCTTTGCGAAAGTCTTGGCTAGCCAGACAACATCTAAACGGGAACCTGGGCCGTCGTTGGCTTGCATGGCGGAGGCTTTGTCTCGTGTCACGGTCGCCGAAGGCGTGAAAGCTTCCGGCTAATTTGCGAGTTCGGGGATTTCAGCTTATGCCCTCGGGAAGTGCGAGTAATGAGGTTGCGATCATGGCTGCCAATCCTCCGACGGTGTTCGGCCTAATCGGTATAGGTATGTGAGTACATGTCTGCGTGTTCTTAGTGCAGTCCTTGTTGATGGACACTGGGGCGAGACTTGACAATGCCCTTGTCCACAATTACGCCCTTTATGGGTATTCTTGTACACTGAGCGGGTTAGGCACAACGCAATCGGAGATCTGACCACGACACTTGTCGGTAGGCTGGAAGTTGGTTGAGCCCAAAGTAACCTTCAGGGAGGGGATATATTGCACCCTCGTAGGTCATTTGAATACTCCGAATACGCAGTAGGATCAATCTAGCTATGTTCTTCCAATCTTTTGGTCCAGTTTTTATGCAGCTAAATTACATCGTAGACCTATCGATAGACAACCACAACTAGCAAGCAATTATCTTGAACCATGGCGGCAAGCCTAACCCTTCCGTCGCTACAGGTCAGTCCCCTGGAGTCTTTTATTCCCCTTTTTGGCATGTCTGGGATCTATAAATTGCCTTAACGGGCATTTTTTGCTGTTCATACTTCTGCGAGCTTCCGAAACCCCGAATATTTTTACCGTAAGCGGACATCATTGACTCCAGTGTTATGAATAGCGTGCCATTATCCAGGTTGACGACATTGGCACATTGGGCCAGATTTACGATCGCGCCGTGCCTGTTCCTGGGCCTAGCCATGTTCTCATCAAAGTGGCCGCAGTGGCCCTGAACCCTTGCGATTGGAAGATGTCGTCGGCATTCCCCAGCAAAGGGGCGAGTTGTGGTTCTGATTTTGCGGGGTGCGTCGTAAAGCTTGGTGAGAACGTCACACACTTGGCTGTAGGTGACCGGTGAGTAGATCTCGGAGTTATTTTCTTCTTGTTATGGCTACTTTTAAAGCAGGAGCTTTCCTGTTTGGGCCTATAGTGTCTGGAAGCTTCTAAAGTCCTCGTAAATTGACTCGAAATGGTGGTAACTGACTCCGAGTTTTCTAGTGTTGCTGGCGCTGTACATGCAAACAACCCTATCAACCCCACGTCTGGTGCTTACGCCCAGTATGCTACTGTCGACTCGCAGCTATTATGGCCCATTCCTAGTGATATATCATGGGGTGAGGCGGCTACGATAGGCTTGTGCGGGATAGGCACAGTCGGCATGGCTGCCTAGCACAATCTCCAGCTGACAGGGACACCCGAGGCACCCGTCGAAAAATCTCCGTTTGTTCTCGTGTATGGCGGTAGTTCGGCAAATGGGACTATAGCCATTCAACTCTTGAAGCTGTAAGAACTGAACCGAGCACCCTACCGTCGACACATCCACAAACATGTAACAATGCTATTCTCCATTGAACACCCGCTGATGTCTTTATAGATCCGGCTACCGAGTGGTAACGACCTGCTCGCCGCACAATTTTGAGCTTGTAGAGTCGCTTGGGGCCGAAAAGGCATTCGATTACAAGTCGCCCACTTGTGCTCTGGATATTCGAGTTTACACTAGCGATAAGTTGAAGTATGTTATAGACATTATTGCCGAGGCAAAGACATTGAAGCTCTGCTATGCGGCCATTGGGCGTGCTGGAGGCCGCTATGTCGGATTTGAGTTGATTCCGGAAGAGTTAGCATCACTTAGGAAGACAGTCAAGGCAAGCTGGGTCCTCGGCATCCGTATGGCGGGGGCCGAGATGGCCCTTGGAAAGGGTTATGGTCATCCAGCGAACGCGGAGTTGTACTAGTGGGGTCGGGATTTGTCTCGCAGAGTTGGCGATTGGGTACGAGACGGTAAGATCAAGGCGCATCCGCAGGTTGTGCATCCAGAGGGACTTGATGGGATTATCAGGGGCATTGAACAGTTGCGTCGTAGGGAGGTATCTGGATCCAAGATGGTATATGCCATTGATCCTAGCATGTAATATAACTCGCGGTAGCGCCAGACAAGTCATTAATTGAGAGCTTTGCCGGCAAAGCTCTCAACTGAATACTCTATGAATCAAAGTGTCACAGTACTTCGATTTTAAGTCGCATACATATAGAACCGCTGGGACCTCCTTTCGCCTTCAATCGACCTCCCACCCTTAGCCCTTGGGTTCGTTCAAGAGATCCTCGGCCTTTACGAATTTATATGGCTCCTTTTGAACGACAAAAATTAGGGCGGCCCTGCACTGGACGTCGCTCGATCGCATATACATTTTCGAAGATAGTAATCAAGATCTCGATCTAAAGTACTGAATACGAATTGTAGAGGTGATGCCATAGCTGGGGATTAATTTCGCACTAGTCGCTGGATACTTTTTAAATTCGATTTCAGGCTCGCAACGATAGACTCGCCCGATCGCTGTGGTATACACTCAATCTGTGTCATAGCCACCTGAAGTAAACTCACAGCAGCAGCGTTGCCGGAGAGCATCCCGGAGGCCGCGGGTTGGCCAGATAAGCGATACTCTGCAGGCAAACCAATGAGTCTTTCCGCGTGATCAATGTGGTGCTCAATTGCCTGGACAAGAATTTTCAGATATAGATGTCCCTTCATGGCTGGCATCCCATGAGAAATTGTGAATTCAGGTCCGTTTTGGAAGAATTTGGTGGGGTCCTGCAATTGACGAAGCGACTGGCAGACGCGGTCAAGGATAGCGTCATGGAGAACTAGAAGTTGGAAATATATCGACAAAACGAGTAAGAGTATAGGTGTCGTGAGAGAATATTCAGCGGGAGGCGAGGGGGGATCAGGCGTCGGCACCGAAATAGCCGAATCAGTATCTGGGGACTTGTACAAACACGCGGTCGATGACGATGACTGGGGCTGGGTCAGCAGCTGCTCGAGAGCCTTGCTGTAGTCTGCCGTGGTGTGTAATGCTTGAGCAATAGGGTTTTCGTGGGTCTCGTTGACCTTGTCCACACAGAACTCGAGCTGGGTTGGTCCGCCCCAAGTATACATGCCGAGACAGGCGATCTGGTGGCTAACACTCTCGTTAAGCCGCGAAAGGCCAACTATGGGGATCGGTGCCACAATATCTGCAGGTTGGGATGGCAATCGGTCGAAGGCGGGCATGTCGCCAAGGACGCTGGCGCCGGAGCCATTGCCGGCACGGTTGACGGCGCCCACGTCAAAAGGGCCGGCGGCAAAGTCGAGGGACCCGGCCCTGTTACCATTGGTGGACTGTGGTGAGAACTGCTGTCGTAACGTTGAAAGCGACGACAGAAAACCATCATCATCACCGAATTGCAGATCAAACGGCTGCTGCTCCGGCTGGTCAGAGGAACCTCGCGAGGGCCTGTCCCCGGGCCCAGTGAGGTCGAGCATCGAAGTCACGACATTGGGAACAGCATCGAGGAAGGAGGGATAGTCGTCCATGAGGGCCCGGGCGGGGTTCCTGTCGACGGAGTGGCGGGCGACGAGGGACGGTGACTTGCGCGGTCGCTTGCGGCGCTCATCAGACGCCGAGGATTGTATCGGTGCCGGTGCTGGTGCTGGAGCTGGTGCCGAGGCCGGTGTCGACGACGCTGAGACTGGGACGGCGACACGCGGTCGTCCCAGGGGCCGCGATCTACCAGTAACGCACAGGGCACCGGCACGATCACACCGGGCGCAAGAAGTGCCGGGGGTATCCTCTTCTAGTCTGGGGCACCGTAGCTTCAGCTCGCGACAACGGTCACAAGCGGTGCGACGGGTATTATCGTGACCTGTCGTGGTGGCCGACATAGTGCGGTCACAGCGGCCACAGCGGCGGTGTTGTTATTGCCCAGGAAGAGAAGCCGGGACACGATGGGATTGACGATTGATGGGTATCAGACAAATGGACGGTCAATGATGTCCAGTCGAAAGAATACTGCGGTGGCCTCTGGTTACCACGCTATCTGCGTTCGTCCGCGTTGGCAATAGTAGACAGACACAATGAATGTCTGCCGCTTGCCTAAGTGCTGTTGCCCGCGTGTGATGGTGTGATGTGTGATGTGCGATGTGCGATGTGTTGCGAGGTAATGGAAGCGGGCTGAGACCCCCGTGGGGTCTTACCTACCTGATACCTAGTTAGTTGTAAGGCAAGCTACCTGCTCCAGGTCCCGTCAATACTTACACAGGTACCTGTGTCGGGGACCTCTATGCAAAAAACCCCCCCGACTAGTACCTGGGTAGTTTTCTTTTTGAAAAATGATGACAGGATCCCTTAATCATTAAATAAATAAATAAATATAAAAAGAATTTCTATATTGTAACTTAAAGTATTATAAGTTTAAACCTTTTAAGACTTTTTAAGCAAAACTTGTTATGGTTACATTATAATTATTTTTTATTTAAATATATCTATTTAATCAATACTTACTATTTACTTAAATAGGTATTGAACTATTATGCAGCATTTCAATACCTCGTGTAACCAGCAGCGGGAAGACGGAGAGATGTTATGGCGTCATAACTTGGACACCGAGTCCAGTAAAGAGAGCAAAAAGAAAAAGAAAGAACAAGCCACCGAATACCCTACTGCTACTTATCTAGGAGGTAGCTAGGTACCTGTTGTTAGATCACCCTATTACAGTAGGTTGGTTGTGTGGCTTGCGTGCCAGGGTAGGGCTGCTTCAGCATTTCAATTTTCACCGTATTAAAACGGCAGCTATCCTAAAACTAGTAAAAGCGTTCCATTTTAGTGACAGCATGGTCTAGCGCTACACGGTATTATAATTTTAAGTGTATTCCAGTAATATACTGACGTTGCCGCCCATAGACGTAACACTAGGCTTTTAAAGCCCAGCCCAATGCCAAGGGCCCAAGGACCCATGGGCGCCCAGATATCCCAGTTACCCTCTAGCTACGTAGCCCATTGGGCTTTTGTACTAATCGATGTCCTAATAATATATTTCTTCTTTGCAACTTTTGTGCCATTTCAAAACTTTTGAATTTTTGGGCATTTTGAACAACTTGGGCGCCCAAGGGTTGGGTTTTGGCAAACCCTGATTTCAACAACAGGGTTTGAGGAATATCCAAAGATTAAATCATGCTTCACTTAGCGTTATCGCTCTAGGAACCTATTGAACTATCGCACGTGTCGAGACGGAACATGAATATTATTGTATGAAATATTTTGAGCTGCCCCCATCCCCCATTCGACCCTATGGAAGATTTTTGGGGAGTACAAAGCTCTTCTATTTTTGGCTGCCGAGCCAGTCATAGACAACTAACATCTTCGCTGTCTTAGAACCTTTAGCCATCAAAAACTTGGTCACTCGGCGCCGGCTACCTTCAATCTCCGAAAACCCCCACATTTGTTCGGTTGTCCAGCCGGCCTTCTCATTGACCACGAGCGCGTTGATATGACCAGGCGAACTACTCGTTCCCTCTTGCAACCACCCTTCAAGCAGCCAGGGGTCAGTTGGGTCTCCAGCTATATTAGTCAGCCTCCCTGATTCGCACTGATTTTCCGTACCGCTGAGGGTTAGCCACCGCATACGAATCTTCTGCACCCCAAATATGCCGGAGCCCTGGGTTGTTTCGGAGCCGTCCAAGCGATAAGTTTCAGTCTCGGCTTTGACGCCACCGGTACCAGTCTGTGCGACCTGTATGACCGTTACGCCGTTGTCATCTTTCTTTTGACACAATTGACCCGTGATTGTGGCGAAGGAGAGGGCTTTTCGAAGGAGCCACGGCATGCCTTGGAGCTCAAGCGCACGATCCATGCTATCAGATAGGGTTTTACTCTGTTGACCGAATAGTGTTAGGTTATGCTAGTTCGCCTTTTCCCCTTGACACTGGTTTATAACGGCAGATGCTCACCATTCGCCATGTTCCCTCCAAGTTGTTAATTGTGATTTCTGGCGGGGCGGCCATAATGGTAAAATGAATGTCGACACAATCAATTGTAATTCAAGTCGGGCTAGCAGCAATTATCCCCAAAGCACGCTCCTCAAATGGACCCAACTAGAACAGAACCATTATTATATGTCATGTTGCCTCTGCCACACAAGCAGGCTACGCTTACCTAAGATAAGTCGAAGTTGAAATTGTCTTGAGTTCATGTCCCAATTCGGGCGAGCAAACTGTCGCTGATTGGCTCAAGCGAGGAAAGCTTCCGAAGACAAACTTCCGATGTGGGTCCAAAAAGCCTCCGAACCTTTGTTTGTCTCGATATTAATGTTCGAAATGTTCTGATTCAAAACCGTGGAAGAGAGAGTGAAGACCATACATAGTTCCCCCATTCCTTGTCTCCATCAATACCGGGAAAACAACAAAACGCCAGCTTACGCCAGCTTCGAGACGCCGCAATCTCACTCAGGCACCTTCCATTCATTCCTCTGCCTGTTCATTTTCGCCGACAATATTGGATACTTCTCTAAGAGACCATGCAGGACCCAGATCCTAGACCTCATGTGGTCTCAGAGACAAACCAGCAGCACAATGCCCACGATGCGAAGATATCCGATAGCGCCAAGGTCGACGATGACACCTTCACGTTCAACAGGAGTCCTCGCTTCTGGGCGATTATTGTAGCTATCTCCTTCGCGGCGCTCTTGACCGCGTTAGAAGCCACCATCACATCGACAGCGTTGCCCACCATCGTCGCCGATTTGGGCGGCGGCGATTTGTACATCTGGGCCGTGAATGGCTATTTTGTGTCCATGTACGTCGATCAGTGCCGCTACGACCCCAGCACACCTAGCTGACGCTGAATAGGACATCTCTTCAACCGCTCTTTGGGCAATTGGCCAATGTGTTCGGGCGCCGATGGCCTACTATTATAGCAACATCTGCTTTTGTCCTAGGCAGTGGCATCTCCGGCGGGGCAACCAGCATTCGCATGCTCATCGCGGGACGTGTGATCCAAGGTATTGGAGCTGGTGGGATAAACGTTTGTGAGTACAACCCTCCCGCCTCGTCTTAATACATACCCGCACATAGAGGGTCTATGACATTCACTAACACGAGCGAATGTATAGTGGTTGAGATTATTACCTGCGACCTCGTGCCTTTGAGATACCGTGGCAACTATCTCGCGATCATATTTGGCTTGATTTCTCTAGGTACAGCGCTCGGGCCGTTCTTCGGCGGACTCATCGTCCAAAACACTACATGGCGTTGGGTCTTTTACCTCTGTCTACCGATCGGCGGAACCGCACTTGTTCTGCTGTTCTTCTTCCTGCACGTCAATTATCGTAAAGAAACGACCCTAGCGGGTCGTTTGGCGAACATTGATTGGTTTGGTAACACTCTGTTCGCGGCTTCGGTAACTTCGATCCTGATTGCACTCGCATGGGCTGGCGCAGTACATCCATGGGCTTCATACCAAGTCTTGGTACCCTTGATTCTAGGTTTCGTCGGCATCATTGGCTTCCTCTTCTTTGAGGGGTCTCGCTTTGCACCACAAGCCCCAACAATCCCGCTCCGACTTTTTTCGAACCGTACATCATTTTTTGCCTTTATTCTGACGTTTTTGCACTCTATTTCTGGTACATGGGTCTTGTATTTCCTCCCTGTCTATTTTCAAGGCGTTCGAGGCTATCAACCGACCTATTCTGGCATCGCACTGCTACCCACCATCCTTATTCTGATCCCATTTGCAGCCGTCGGTGGTGGGACTATGAGCAAGTTCGGAAAATACAAGCCCGCTCACTACATTGGTTTTGCTCTCCTCGTCATCGGTTTCGGGCTATTCACACTCCTAGACGAGAATTCACCGACTGGACAGTGGGTCGGCTTCCAAATCATTTCTGCTGCTGGAGCAGGCGTCGTCATTCCTACCTTATTGCCTGCAGTCATGGCACCACTGGCAGATTCCGACACGGCTGTGGCCACGGCAACTTGGTCATTTCTTCGCAGCTTCGGTCTCACGTGGGGTGCTGCGCTCCCGGCCGCCATCTTCAACAATCGATTTGACCAGATTGCCGCCACAACTATAACCAACGATGCTCTCAAACAACAAGTCACAGGTGGGAGGGCGTATGAACATGCAACCTCGATGTTTCTCAACACCCTCGATCCTCAGTCTAGGCAGGAGTTCATCGTGACGGTTGTCGGAGCTCTAAAACAAAACTGGCAAGTAGCTATCGCATTTTCTGGGCTTGGCTTTATACTTGTTAGCCTGGAGAGATCAATCAAGCTCCGCGACCAGCTCGACACGGAATTTGGAATGGACGAGAAACGGCGAACAGAAGATACTGAGGGGCGACCGACATCGAACGATACAGTCTCAGCTTAGAAGCTAGTACGGCGCACACGCACACACGAAGCAACATTAATTTCTTTTATTTGAATCTTCCGCAATTCTTAAAATATCCCCAGCTCGACATTGTGTACATTTTTTATAATTCATCGCCTCCGCTATTTCCGCGTCGATTTCAATTGTAAAAGTAGAATAGAGGGTAGTAGACATATTATTAATAGAACTAAGAGTTGGGGATATACTAGGTCAAGGAGTCACTCCGTGTAATTACAATGCAAGGCACCCGTCATGTAGATAAGTAGAGCTTCCCACCGCTCTCATATAGTAGTCAAGTAGTTGACTAGTAGTACGATTATATACGACGGAGTAAAAACGACCCCTTTAATACTCTGTAAGTGTTAACGGTATAAAATTATACCTATAAGTTTTGAACTTAGTTTTAGGTTATATATGTCCCGCCACGCTGGCCTTGCGACTTCATCAGAGTTATTAGAACACGATAATGTCCCAAACTTCTAGGTCCTTCTATAATACCTCGTTTGCGTCTTACTAGCACCTCTATTGCGGCCGGTTCAACGTAGTATAAGAAACAGCTAGAAAGCAACGACTTCACTTATAGCACGGCGATTTGATTACGTGATTAGGAGGCATGAAAACGCTTGCTCCGGCGGGTTAGTCGATGGTGTTAATGGCGATGAGTATCTACGGAGTCGGGGCGGCGGTTTCAGAAGGAGTGTTGCGCAGTGTTGAGTGTTGTCCCGTTAGAAGTTCCGTAGCCAAAAGTTATCATATGGCGTGAGGCTCAACACTACATATGTCTAACAATCCAATCTAAATGTTAGGTTTCTGATAGGTGACTTCTGCCTTACCTTGTAACAAGTATACTACAGAGTGAGATTTTACCATGGAGTGGGGGATGATGCTATGTTACCCCTCCGTAAACCGCCAAGTTCAATAGGTACTGAAAAGAAGCAATCATTGTCGTAGAGAATTATTTAGGCAACGACTAAGTAAACTATTTACGACATTCCAAAGGTAATCACTATACTGCACAAGCCAATGATGCGTAATCTTTAGATGACGTATCATAATTCGCCGTCTGGAGATTAAGTGTGTGCGCTTGGTGATGGGTGAGCAGCAGGGTGCCAATTATCGAGTTAGCGATTCAACGCGCCAAAAGTCGCAGACAACCTTTATTCTCTTGAGTGTATGTCTGACGTACGTACCTCTCTTGTGCTTTAGAATCAACTCATCGCATCATACACGTGCTATGACGCTATCGATAATGTTTTAACCCGATTCGACTTTAATGACTAACATTATTGATTTCGAAGAATGTATATATGACAAATCAACAAGATATCATATTCTCATCGACATTGTATCGTGTGTCACAGAACCTGGCTTCTTTACAATCCGAACCGTCGGGTCAGCAAGTCCAACGCAGCTTAGAATGTCTTAATTGCAGTCGTCGTAGCGCCCTTGCCTACGACTCATAAGCCGAACTTGTGGCTCCCTCCAGGCAACTGAGACATCGAACTCAATTGACTCGGAAGCAATAGTTAGTACCGAGTTACTACCAATTGCGATTATATATATATAAAGACTGCTAAGACATACCTACCCAGATAGGCAATCCAAGCTTTCCCCGCAAAAGGTGTGGCGAAGAGGGGTCATGCATGTCACGCAGGCCAATCGGATAGCGGATAGAAAAGGCCCGTTTCCCCTTCCACGTTCGACTCTGGCCCAGCAAATTCGTTCCACTCTTCTCCCACATGTTACCGCTGTCGTCAACAATTGACGACTCCCATCTCAACCACAATCACACCACCACGCCATTCCACCACCCCGGCTGCCGCGTTGTCGCCCACCGGCCACCTAGCTACGGAGTGGTGATCTCCTCAAAAATCCTCACCCAAAACATAGCTAGCTACTGCTACCGTCACCTATATGTACTCTCCCACAGTCTGGTAGGCAGTAACACGGCATCATGAGCCGCTTGCGACTCTAGACTTGCACCATCCGACAACCAACCAACCCCTATCAGCCAATTTGACGAGCTTCTCCTCTTCGACACGACGCAACCAAACCCGATCGAGCCCAACGCAACACAACGTATATTCGCCAAACCGTCACCATCCATACTTATATACCTTGCTGTAATTCTACTCTCGACCCAAACCCTCCTCAATTCAGTGTCCTCGCCATTTTCGCATTCGAATCCCCTCTTCCCTTGTCCGTCTCCGCGCCGCCAACATGGTTCTCACACGCACCACCAACCATACCTACTCCCACCCGTTCCCCACAGTGACGCTCGCCTTCTTCCTGCGCTACTACTCTCCGCAATTAAACCCGTTTTCCAGCCATGTCCTCTCGACCGACACTATATCGTCTCATGTCGATCCTGTCACGGGCCGCCTGCACACCACTCGCATTCACCTGAAGAAGTCGCGCATGCCCTCTGCTGTCGTCAAGCTGCTGCCCACTAGTGTCACTGGTGGGGGAGGGGACAAATCCAGCTATGTTCTTGAGACTAGTGTGGTGGACATGAAGGAGGGTTGGATGAAAACGGAAAGCCGGAATCTGAATTACACTGGCGTGCTGAGCGTAGTGGAGGAACAACACTACTCGAGTTCGCCGCCAGATGCTTCAAGCCCTACCCCTTCTGCATATTCCAATGCTACCGCGCTGACCATTCCTCTACCGCTCTCTCCGAATACCTTTGTCACAACCACCTTCTCATACCGATCGTCACTAGGCAACAAGAAGCATGACCGCGCTCATGTGGACTCTGCAGAAACGCCGGATGAGTCGGGGCCACGGCGTCTAGGTAGTTGGATCTCGGGATGGGGTGCCAACCGTATCCAACGAAGCATCGAGTCGATTGCGTCGAACAAGACCGACGATCAGATCATGAAGTCTCGAGATGGCATGGGAATGGTTCTCGAGCGCTTACGAAACAACGGAGTTGTTTCTGTACTAAGGGAGTTGAGGCGCCGAGAGGGAAAGGCTGTGTTTGACCAGTAATCCCGTCTCCGGCGCAGCCACCTCAACATCTATTGTAGCATATAGGCACTTTTTACGCGCGTTTCAGCAAGGCGTTGGGTCAAATCTGAGTTCGGGGAATGGAAAACGACATCGGAGAAAGGCGTGGCACATTGGCTTCAATAGGGCGCTTTTGACGGCGCTCCGTGATGATTCGCGATGTTCCGCCGGAAGCGAGTATTTGGATATCGCACCCTCATTCATTACTCCTCTCATGTATGATATGTTCGGCTTATGAGCCTTACCGAGTCTTAACTGTACTCTTCCTAAGGGCAAAATACTGTAAAAGTCACGACGAAAAATGACAAATTCATTTATCACAGTTCGCTTTTCATGCCTGCTTCAAATCTCTAGTAATCAATGGCCGCCTAGCTGCCCCTATGCCTACGTCGTGTTACAGACTCGCTTTAATCTATATCCTACTATGACTCTACAGATAAGCGATCGTACAAGGTGAACACGTCTATCTTACCTAACAACATGGGCACTTAAAGTCCCTAGTTCTTGAACTCCTAGCGCATATTACAAAATCAGGTTTGCTTTGCTGTATTACCCGTGATAGAAAGAATCAAACATCACCACGAGCCTAGAGTCTATTTTACTCTCTTCCTCATTCCTGGCAATATAGAGGAGAGGATATAAAGCTCAATTTACAAAACAAGGCGATACAAGTTGGGCCTTCGGAGCAAATACCGGTCTGATGGTGCGATAAATACGATCAAACCTGCATGTATGGCATGAATATGATGATTAGATTAAACGTTTGCAACTATGCAATGATAATGATATGCTTCGCGGCCTCTTTAATAAGCCGGGCAGATGTAGCAAATTTGCTTCGTCGTATGAGGCCGCCTGGATTCTCTCGCCCTCAAGCTAGACAAGCGAATAAAATAACGAAGCCCTAGTTTGAATACCAGGAACGAATGACCGCCATAAATCTCATGAAACAACACTCTATAAACAGCCCCCTCCGTGTCTTCATCACTCCTTCCCCTCAACAACCTTCTTCAGCCCATCCATCCACCTCCCAAACCCGCCCTCAAGCTGCGCCTTAGGAAGCACATACCCCAGCAGCCCACCAAACGTCTCCCAGCACGCATAGCGGGTCTCCACACTCCCGTCCCCGGCCGTGCTCTCGACAAACTCCTGCACGCGCTCCGAGTGCAGCAGGAAATGCGGCGTGCCGAGCGCCTTCCAGACGACGCGGTACCCCTTCTCCCCCTTCGCGGTCTCAAATGTCTCCAGGAACGTGACGTCGAGGTCGACCGCGCGAGAGGAACCCCCGGGGACCAGGACGGCGTTGAAGCGCACCTTTGCGCCGGGCGCGATGTAGCCCGGCCTCTCGGCCAGCGCGCGGACCTCTGAGGAGAGGGTATCGAGTGCCTGATCAGGACCGGGAGTGGTGAGGGAGGCAGTGGGGATGAAGGTGTTCCAGGAGCCGTAGCTGGAGAGGTCGAGGACCTTTTCTAGACAGGAGAGGGCTGGCCCGGCGATAAGCGTGCTGCAGGCTACGGAGAAGACGCCGCCGGGCCCGTGCGTGGGGACGGCGATTGGCGAGACGCACTTCGCTTCGTCTTTGGGGAGGTTGGAGGGGGCGAGAGACATTGTGAGAGAGGATGGGGATTGGAATATGCGGTGGGTTTGATTTAGCGGGGAGGGCGCTTTTAAGATGCCTTATCTAGCGCGATTCGTCCGTTGTTACACTGGATCTAGGCTTGGACTTGCTTGAGCTTTTTTGTTTGCCTGTCTAAATGTGATGAAGATCCTCGTGGCATGGAGCATCTTAACCTTAGTAGTTGTACGGCTTACCTAAGTTGGCGGGGTCCATCTCTGGCTATGGAGACGACTCTCGCTAGGGAATAACATAAAATGAGGAAGCGTTCAGTACTCATGGTATACCATTTGTTTATTTATTCACTCATTTCTGTACCTCATACCCTATCATTTAATTCTCATTTCTCATGCCTCATGCCTCGTGGCTCGCGCTTGTAGCTCATAATCTGCTCACGCTACGGATGGCGTAAGTAGTATCTATTGTTACATGTCGCATATTGGCCCTGAATGGATGTGTTTGAGCCAAATCCTTTTGCACAGAGCTGTTGCGCGTTCAATGCGAATGAAACCGTGGTTTTGGGCGCTGGTGTGCATCTCTAAACCCGCCGAGTTCTAGCAGCCTCAGAGCATCGTAAGTGGACAATCACTAGCTAGGTCTGTGGTCACTCCATTCCGTTTGGTCGTGCTGGGCGTGACCCGTGGAGGTGCCGAACGAGATTGCCTCGCTCGGACATCCTATCCGCAGTTGAAGCCGCTAAGGCACTTATGTATATAGAAATACCATTAGCACGCAGGTGTCGCGTGCTTGCTATTTACCGTGGCGGTATTTTCTCCTCATGGGCCGTAATTCTCGACTGCGGATGGATGGTTGATATCCGCCCGCAATGCCTGGCTAGCTCGTTGATATTTGTCGAGGACCAGCAGAAGCCACGGTATACTGTTCAATCGCTAACCGGGGCAGCTATTGCCCTTGAGACAACAGCCGACTCGGTTAGGAAGCGGTACAGCATTTGCATTGACTGTTTTCCATGTTATATCGGTCGGGGGCTGTCGCTTCATCTAGGAGTCATTGGACGCCCGTGGTAATTTGATTCCATCGATCCAAGTTCAATGAACGTGGATCGTTCGCCTCTGCTTGTTGATAGACGGTTTGGTTCGCCGAGGAGTGCAGTCGGAGTGAGGGGTGCCGGGACGTGGTCTTGCGCTATAGTGTTGGCTCGGTCACTTCTGTTAAGGTCGGCTATGTAGGCATGACTTGGAGTGCGTGGAGGGGGTGTGGCGAGTCTTTTTGATGAATTGTGGCATCCGGGTTGGAAGATCTTCTTTAAAATAACGAATACCACGGGCATACAACTGCATATGAGGCCGATGTTCAGTTCGGCAGCACTGGTGCGATTATCATTAGCTAGAAGCTGTGGAAAGATAGCATGGCCAACATACCGCAACGTATAACTAGGAATAGAATCCCATGTAAAGTCGTATGATTCTAGTTGGATGAAGCGAAACGCGGTACTCGTTATCGAGAGTGCGACGGCCCTAGGCGATGTTAGTCCACGTCGTGCGATATGGGTTCAATGCTCATACAGGAGACCTGTGAGGAACACTGCTAGAATACCGAGCTTTCTGTTCCGAGGGATCCGCAAGTTGTAAATCATGCTCACAGGTATGATGAGCACGTATAAATCAGACACCACCCCGAACAACCCAACTGCGGCATTGAGGTTATACTGCAACGCTTAGAGTTAGTTCCTATACTCCCCAGAGCAAATTTTTGGAGAAATGACAATAAGAGTTACTCACAACTGGCTGAGAGCAGTTGCTCGCTTTCAATTTTTTGGCCCACGCATCCGGATCCGGGACGGGGGTCGTCATTGAAATCGGGACACAGAAATGAATGTTAAGAATGATTGAAAGGATATAAAATATCGCAATCGTCGCGAAACCGACCCAAATCATTATCCTCGCAGTCATGTTCGGGGCGAAAACGCGTAAGTATAAGGCGAGCAACCCCGTCTTGACGAATAGAGAGCTGAGCGAGAACAAGACTATAGAGCTGAGTGTTCGCTATTTAACATATTAGTAAGATCGTGCGATCGGTCATCTTAAGCAGACAACTAGGACTTGGTGTATCATGTACCTCTAAGAAGCTAGCGTTGAAGTCACTAAGAGGAACGTCCCATTGATGCGGACCTAGCGGGCTTCTAAATACTGAGAGACAGTAAGTACGAAGACAGAAAAATGAGGTAGTTAAAGGCGTTCGCTTTTAGCTTACATGAAAGAGAGAGCCCCGTGAAGGCCGTAATACTGGCCTAAATCCCCTCATTAGAACTGGTATATCAATAGCATCGCGTGGTAAACTAACCCCGGCTGCTAGAGAGAGGTCTAGTGTATATAAATATCAGCATCTTGCCTTGGATATATTGACGATGTTTTACTACTCACAATCATCAACACCTAACGAGTTGGTAACTATGATACGAGTGTAGATACGCATGGCGAGGAAAACAAGCATCAAGCCATATGTTAGGCTAACGACTATCTTAGCCAGATCCGCCCGCGTTTCGGGGTTATCGAAATTTGACTCGACACCCGGCGGCGGTGGTAGCGCCGGGATCTGGCTCAACAGACTCCAGTCCTCGTCCGATCCGGCCATGGTGAAGTTTAATAGTGTTGGCAATAATTCATCACGCCATTATCATCAAGGGTCATCCGTGAGAAGGAGTGCAAGCATGCGTAGGGGCAGGATGAGCATTTTGAATGAAAACCGTCAATCAATAGGTATGTCAGCAACCACTGAGTATACCCTGTACAGTACGGGCCACACATGGTAAATTTTGCCGGCTAGAACGACCAGGTACTGTAAGAGGTCGGGGGACCGCCCCTGTCAAATGTGACCTTGAACATCTTGTCGCAGAGAGGGAGTGCGGCATGAGTGGTCTGGGAGGATTCTTGGCGGACACGATCGGGCTTTAGTCTATATCGGTGAGGGTTGGTGCTCCCAAAAGAAGAACAAGATGAACAACAACTCACGACTACATCTAGTAAACACATGAGCTCTAAATACACCATTGGCGTGGTTACGTAGCGTTGCGCCAAGGTGGCTGTTCTAAAACCTTCAAAGTGTGAAAGCTATGTTGAGTACCTAAAAAGTAACAAGAGGCGATTGCCCCTATTTCACGCTCACTGTACTGACGTAAGAATTGAATCTTATACCAAGCCAGAGGCCAAGCCATAACGTTGCATTAGAGTTGAATACCTACGTAGGTAAGCACCAATTCGTAAACGTCCAAATCCTCATCATTCAAAACTGGTCGATCCCTTCACATTGAATATAGGTATAATATCAAATTCTGGGGGTGGAGGCCATTAAACCTACTGCCAGGGACTTGGGGGTTGAGCGGATTGATCTCTAAGCGTAGATCTATCGCAACCCTGGTTGTTACAAGGTTGCGAATGCACTCTTTATACGGCATACCCTACTAGCCTCGGACAATATCGACCGTGGAACTCAGTACATACAGTACTATGTAAGTCTTAGATGATATGGGTATTGACTCAGCTTCAATAAACTATCCGCAGATACGCGCTGCCCGATACGTCACATGAGCTTGAATCCGCACAAGCGCATGATGACGAGAAAAATCAGATCTGGTACTATCTGCTCCGCAAACACAAGATCTGAGCGGGTACTGAGATGAGATTTAAACTGAGACAGGGCCTACATAGGTTAGCAGGTTAGTGGCCCCAATCCCGCAGCTAAGCACAATAGGGAAGTGCCCTATTACCTAGTAAGTACCACGAACAGTGTGGTACCTATGCTGTAATTAGCCCCTAGTTAATGGTATTCATTCTAATTTAGGTATCACATCTTCTACAACATCAATATCAACCTCGGATTTGTGACGATGAAACCAAATGTAAACATGTATATTTATCTATCCAAGATGCACGGCGCGTCTATGACCTTATATTCAACGGTTATGGCCCTCCGGCTTATCTTGCTCCTTAGCTAGTGCGGCATCTACAATCCTGCCTGCCAGCGCCGTGATGCTAATCCTAGCATCCAGCAACTCCGGCATCGTGAGATTCGTCCCGAGCGCCTGATGGAACCAGTTCCGGAGCTCCGCCGCAATCAAGCTATCGACGCCGTGGTCGGCCACGGACCGCGTCGGATTGACCGTGGAGACGTCTACAAAGAGGGTCTCAGCCACTGCTGTCGTGGTGGCGTTCGCGACGAATTCAACCGTTGTGGAACGTTCCGCGGCCCCTGCCGCAATCGCTGCTTCAAACCGTCGGCGAATGCGCCGGATTGATGATTCGCCCACGCCGTTGTCGCCGTCTCTTTTTGTTCCGGCGTCTGAAGACTTGCCCGTGTCAATATTTCGTTTTGCGTCTTCGAAAGCACGCATGATAAGTGACACGCGCGGGTCGCCGTACCAACGAGGTATGGCGGCGCTCCTTGTCGGGCGCAGCAGGGCCGTATTACCTACTTCGGCCTCCTCGTCACACTCCTTGGCTGCCATGGCAGCTGGGTCCAGACACGTGAGGATGTTGGAAGCAGACAACAGATCCTCAGTTTGTCCGATCCATTTATCGGCATTGCTCTTGTTGTCACCCATGCCGTCGTTCAGGAACGCCGCCTCCAGCCGCTCAAGGAACTCCACCTCCGAGAGTGTCAGCGTCCTATTCCGCGCGAACATATCCACTGTAATTGAATCCTGACTGAGGTCGCCAATTTCCTTGATGAATCCGAACGATATGCTCGTCGCGGGCATGCCGAGCCGTCGGCGATATCTAGCAAATGTGTCTTGAAACGCATTGGCAGCAGTGTATGCGCTCTGTGTGGCTAGTGCGTATACAGACTCAAGCGAGGTAATCATGACGAAGAAGTCCAATTGTCCGGGCTGGAGGGACAAGGTTATTTTGTGCAAGTTCTTGGTCCCCTGGACTTTGGCCGCCAGGCTGTCGCGCCATCGTGAAACACTGAGTTTGTCGAAAGAAAGATCGAGATACGAGACGGCTGCGTGAATAATACCTTTGAGGGAGGCATTTACGAAGACGAGAGAGGTATCCCGAATGATCTGTGCTACTTGGCTCTCATCACTGACATCACACCGAAAGGAGTGTATGTTAATACCGCGCTCAGTAGTGAGTGTATGTAAAAGGTTCTGTGCCGCGGAACAACTCTCCTCGATTCCACGTCTAGATAAGACTGCCAGCTTGCGAACCCCACGCTGGCACATCCATCTTATGATTGACCTCCCGAGGCCACCGAATCCTCCCACTACAATATAATATGCTTCGGGATCGAACCGAACCCCTAGTCGTGACGGCGCTGGCAGCATTCTAACGAGTGTCTGTGGATCCTGAAACGTTACGACTAGCTTACCAACATGTGTACCCTTGGAGAATCGTAGTAAGACCTGGTCAAGCTTCGATACGTCTGTAGCCGATAATGGGCGAATGGGCTCGATCGATCCATTTCGGTAATAGCTGTGGACTGCCTGCATGATCTCACCGCCGAGCATTGGATCGGCATCGAGAACAAGAGACAGGTCAAATGAGGAAAAGCTGGCACCCTTGCTGAACAGCTCCATGCTTAGAGCTTTAGATTCCTGTACATCAGTACGTCCTACATCAACCAAATGGCCCAGAGGTGCGAGCGCCTGGATTGATGCGTGTAATACATCTCCCCGGGCAGTACTAAGTATGACGTCGAAGCCACGACCCTGGGGTGTAATACGAATGAGCCTTTTATCTAGGTCGGAAGTTTTGTCTCCTGGCAAGATAGATATGACGTGCGACTCTGGCATCTTCATCTCTTGGATCAGAAACTGCGCCTTCTCGATTGTGCCGACCATGGCGAAAACTTCGGCGCCTTTAGCGCGCGCAAGCTGAATAGCCGCAAGCCCGAGTCCACCACTAGCGGACTGGATAAGGACCTTTTGTCCCCGCCGCAAGCGAGTTACATAGTCAAACGCATAAACAGCGGTCATGTAGACAAGGGGCATAGTCGCGACTTCGACGAGGTCATCTTGGGCATTGAGCTTTTGCGCAAATGTAGCTGGAACACGAGTGTAATTACCAAAGTGGCCACGACCCATGCCATATACACGATCGCCAACGGAGAATAAATCAGCCGCCTCGGCGCCTACCGCTGTTACAATTCCTGAATATTCTGACGACAGGTTATTAGCGTCAAAGCGCCCAGAAGAGACAGCAAGGTCTTTCCAGTTAATTCCCACCGCTGTCACTTTGACGTCAATATAACCTGAGGGTATCGAATCCAATAGCTCTGTGTAAGGCTGAAAGTATAGAGAGCTAAGTATACCGGGCGTAGAGAATGCCGCCCGGACAGGGCCTTGACTATTGACAGGCTGCAAAGCTAGACCGTCGGCGCATCTTGCTTGGCTATTCCTGGTAGATATTTCGGCGTACGGCCGGAGAGTGTCATCAGGCACTACCCGACTGACCCAAAGGCAGCCGTCCTGCCAGACGTACTCACTTTCATTTATGTTGGGACTTCGACTCTCCTCTTTGCCATTGTCATCCTTGTGGCACGTTGGCAAAATCTTATCCGCTACGCAACGCACAAGATCTTCGGAGTCGTAAGTATTTAGGTCGCAGTTTTCGGAAATATCGACAGAGATGAATCGGCTCGCGGGATTCTCTGTCCCAATTGTCCGCAGTAACCCGGGTATGATCGCCCCTTCTGGATTCCGACCATCAGAGAAGCCGCAGAATGTTAAGCAAACCAAAGTTGCTGCCGTACGCGCAAGGTGTTGAAACGTGGCAAGATGACGCCCCCGTATGTCGAGTAGAAAGTCCTCTTCACCGTCCAGCAGAACCACCACATGATCATTTGGCGATACTACGCTCTGCGCTTGATCTAGCCGGGCGGGTTGTGACGATATACCACGTCCATCTAGCTTTTGCTGAAGCCTAACAAGAAGCGGAGGATTACATTCGAGGCTATGAAGAATTTTAACCTCCATACCCCTGAAGGCTTTGCTCGACTCCTTATCCTCCCGTTGCCCATCGCCTTTCGTGATCAATGTTGAGACTAGTGTGGTAGTCATATTATTCGGCTCGGGGTAATCATCCAACACCAGTTCAGCACCGGAAAAGCCGGCTTCTCTCAGGGCCTTATCCCACGCTTCTAAGCTCATGAAAGGGCTATTGATCCTGCCATCAGCTATTCCGTGCCAATATCCGGTCAACGTACCCAGAAGCAGTCCCGTGATTTCACTATTCTCCACCGTATTCTCTATCAATACGAGTTTCCCCCCGGGCCTAAGAAGTTTTTGGCAATGTTTGAGCATCTGCGAGATACTCGCCGTCGCATGTAACGTCTGTGAGGCTAACACAACATCGTATAAACTTTGATAGCCCTGTGCTGCGGGGTCCGCCTCGATATCCAAAACAGAATACCGTATGTCTCGAAAGTTGGCTAAGGATGTCTGCGCCGCAGCTAGGAAGCCTGGCGATATGTCGGTGAAGACGTACTCACGATAGCGCTTCACGCCGTTGGGACCTGTAAGCGCCCGCAAGGCAACTCGAGTGGCACCGCCAGTCCCAGCACCGACCTCAAGAATGCGTAAGTGCGGATTCACGTGGGCTAGCCCGTCGATGATTCGGGACAGCTGTGGGTATGCGCTAGTCATGAAGAGACCGCGCTGGTAAAGCGCCGATAAAAGATTATCATCGCCATCGCTGTGGACCATGACATCGACTCCAGTCTGGCTCCCGGAAAGAATATCAGCCATGTTTTCATGTAGTCTCTTGGCTATGCGAGCCTCGATAATTTCTTCGATCCCGTTGTAGAGTTGGCCAATCGTTTCGCGTCGCTCCTCAGCCGACAGCTGTCCAGTTTTAGCTATCTCTGGGTTGTTAGCCTCCTCGGCGCAACGCTTAACCCATGCGACAAAGTGACCTATGTTCCCGGATGGCGTAGGGGTTGATCCCGAGTTAGGATCTCCCTTGATGAACGTGCTATACACGTCGCCAATAATTACACTAGCTAACGCCTTCAGCTTCCCTACAGCCCCAAGGCGGTCTAAGTTTTCTCTAGGTGGAGGGAATAGCGCACGGCAAGACCTGGAGTTTAAGGACCGGAAATCCGGTTTCCACACTACCCGCGTAAAAGGGGCGCTGAATGCCGAGTGCGAGCCACGTTTAGTTCGATTGTCAATCTCCGATCCGCCAGTGTAACTAATACAGCGAAGCTTCTCGACGTTGAGCATTATATCGCCGTCTGGACCTAACATCTGTAGTTGGTTGATGTGAGCACCCCTAAGGCCTCGCATCTCACCCAGTGCGCTAGTGATGGCGGCGCCGTGACTTCCATCCTTGATGCTATCCCTGATATATAGCCGGGAGAAATGAACCGGTACGAAGGCAGTAGTTGTGGTTTCGACGCGACCCCCATAGCAGGCAATAAGCCCGAGCTGAAAGGCACCGTCAAGTGCCGTCGGGTGGAGCGCATATCTAGACTCACCTCCTTTAACTGTACCTGATGTTGTGTTCAGCGCTATTGTGGCCGTTGCAAGCTTCTTCTCCGGATCAGCAAGGACGCTAGCAAGAGGCCGGAACGCGGGGCCATAACCAAGCCCAATTGCTGCAAAGGTCTTGTACCACGATCGTACATCGATTCTGCGGACATCCATAGATGTTGTATCGATCCTCTCCGCCTCCATGGGCAAGCTTCCGAACTCGATCTTGACCGACCCAGTACAGTGCTCGGTCCACGTGTTGTCAATTGTATCGGCTTGAGCATCGACCGAGCTGATTGAGAAACTTGCCCACGATGATGTACTAGGGACGGCGTTGACTAGCTCCATGCTAAATATAGTCTCGACACCCTGGTCATCCTCCGGTATCCTCAAGGCCGCTTTGATAGACACGTTACGGAGCGCATAGCCTGTTGGCTTAGGACGCGGTTCAGGAGATTCCTCGTGTATCCAGAGCACGGCTTCTACAGCCATGGCGATATATCCCGCGGCAGGGAAAACGATGTCTAAAGACGAAGTTAAAATCGAAATATTGTTAGGTGAAGATGAAATTTTAGGTGCTCTAACATACCTGGCAATAGGCGATGGTCACTTAGCCAAGGGAGGTCTTTCACACGTAGTACGTTCCGCCACTGGGGTCTCAGCTTCGCAACCCCGGGCACCTTGGAACCAAGCAAGTCATGTCGTATGACCTTTCGGAGGCGATAATCTTTACTTGCACGGCACTCGTAATAGTTTATAGGCCCGTATGTATACTGATATGGTGGAAGATCAATAGCAGTCCGACCATGCACAAGATCATACACGTCTTCCGACACATCTCCATTTAATTGAGCACCGTCGTTATCAACGGAGTTGACAGCAATCAAGTTAATCTTCGAGCTCAGACAGTATAAGGTCCCTGCAAGTTGAAGCATCGACATGCGGGCATCTTCGCCTCTCTTCAAAGTCGAGCCGGCATATGCTATCTGGGTCTTGCTCACGCTTTTCAAGATCTGCTCCAATGGCCCCTTTAATGCCGAGTGTGGTCCAATCTCAACTAGTGCATTGATAGGATTCTCCTCCAGTTCGACTAACTTCAAGATGGCGTCGGAAAAGCGAACTGGCGACTCGAGGTTTGCCCTCCAATACGCAGCGCTGCTAGCGATGCTCGATGGGGGACTTTTGTTAGGCGTTACGGACGACCCCCAGGGGACATGAGGATACAATTGTCGTTCGTCGACCAACCCTGCCTGCCTGATGTACTGGAAAGCATGAGAAAGCTTGTCTTCGTATTCCCGACCTAAGGCGATCATATGGTGCGAATGATATGCCATACCGCCCGTTTTCAGCAAGCGATGGAAAACCCCGTCGACAGCTAAGTGCGTAGCAAGCGCCTCGATGGCCGATACGTCTCCAGACACCGTGACACTCCCGGGAGAATTGATAGCAGCAACCTGTAATCTCCCGTGTTTAGAGACCTCGCCGTCTAAATATCCCGAATCTCGCAGTTCATCCGGTCCAAGAGCAACAGCTAGCATTGCCCCTTGCTGTTTGTTTTCACTAACGACAAAGCCGCGTAGATACGCCGCGACGATGGCATCTGCGGCCGTGGTGTGCCCCGAAGCATACGCTGCGGCTATTTCACCCGATGAGTGGCCAACCACGGCTACTGGTCGCAAAGACCAAGAAGCAAGCAGGTCGACCAGGCCAATTTGAACAGCCGTACATACCGTCTGAGATACATCTGGTGACTGGATCAAATCTGGGTCGCACATTCCCTTGATAACGCTTGAGATTGACCATGTAGATGGAGACGTGGGCAGTGCCCTTATGATACTATCGAGATATTCGATTGCAGTGCGGAATACTCGATATTCGAACAACTGACCACCCATTCCGTGCCATTGGGCGGCCTGGCCAGTGAAAACGAAGGCCACACTTCCTCTCTGATGATGGCTCAAGCTTGTATGGAAGTTCGACTTGCCGCCCATGCTGAGTAGAGTTGGGTCGGAACCATCCGTATCGACGACACAGAAAGATCTGTGTGGGAAGTCAGATCGTTTTGCGCTAAGGGTATACGCTACGTCTGCGATGGGGTATTGATTAAGAGTCTGTGAAAGAGCGCTGATGTTATTCTGGAGAGAGGACTCGTTATGCGCGGAGAAAGGAAGCAGTACGAATCGACGAGTTGTCGCATTAGCCGCTGCCATCATACGCGGGGCTTCAACGATAGGGTGATGAGGCTGCTCGACTCGGCTTCGTACTTCTTTCTCGTGATGGGTCCGATCGCCATTACTACCGTTGACGTGGCCATTAACGGCATGATTTAACCTAAGCCCATAATTTGACCTAGGGCTTGTACGATCGAGAGATAACATACTGGCATGGTCTATGACCTAGATACTCGTTTAGCAAATCTCTTCTCCGTTTTCGGGCTTTCTTATCACGAACCACATGCCCATTTGAACCCCCAAATCCAAAACTGTTAATGCTAGCCCTCAGGGGTCTGTGCTGCGGCCAGGCCATGACTTGCCTAACGACCTCAATCCCAGCCTTCGCGAAATCAATGCTTGGATTGAGGATTTTGACGCCAACATTTGGAGGAATCTCACCTGCCTCCAGGGAGAGAACGACTTTCATGATGGCTGCCAGAGCACTCGCTCCTTCAGCATGGCCCATGTTAGTTTTGACAGACCCGACAAATAGGGGCTTGGGGTCATTCGTTGTCGGATCACTATTGGACCCGAAGACCTGACTTATGGCCTCTAATTCAATCGGATCCCCGGTTGGAGTCCCCGTGCCATGGCATTCAACGTAAGTGGTATCTGAAAACGAGACACCAGCATTGGCGTATGCTTTACGAATAACAGCCTCTTGTCCAGCAGCGCTAGGGCGCGTGATTCCGCCGGTGCGACCGTTTGCGTTTACTGCAGTACCCCTAATTACAGCCCTGATAGGAGAACCGCTAGTCAATGCCACTGGCAGTCGTTTGAGGTATATAGCGGCGAACCCCTCGCCACGCGCATACCCGTCAGCAGATGCGTCGAATGTGTGACACCTGGAGGTTGGCGACAGAGCGCCTAATTTGTCGAGCGCAATCTGTAGACTAGGATCGGCGATCCAGTTCGACGCTGCCACAATAGCCGAGTCACATTCTCCATTACGAATAGCGGTGACAGCTAGATGTATGGCGTACATGGACGAAGAGCAGGCAGTGTCGACAGTGACGCTGTTCGAACATTCAGATTCAGCAACTGCAGGGGTCTGTATAGTAGAGAAAGTCTCAGCCGTCTTATTATACATACCTAGGGCCTCTTAGATCAAAGACGTGGCTTATTCTATTTGCCAAGATGCTCGGGCTCGCTCCTGTTGTCGAATACGGCCTTGGGTAGTCCCAATCACGCGCCTGTATTATCCAGTGGTCGAGGGAAAAATTGCCGACGAAAACCCCGGTATTCGACCCAGCAACAGAGCCCCATGTCTCGCCAGCGTTTTCGAATGCCTCGTACACAACCTCAAGCAATTTTCGTTGTGACGGGTCCAGGGTCTCGATCTCGCGCCTTGTTATCCCGAAGAAAGTATGATCAAACAGCCGCGGATCACTATCTACTAGGAACGCGCCCTCTGTAGCTGTTGTTCCTGGCCGCCCTGGATCCGAGTGATGAAACCCGGAGGCTGTGAAGCATCGTGAGGCGGAGGATGAATCAAAGGGGCGAAAGCCACAGCACTGATCCCGCAAGAACGACCACATCTGCCGTGGAGAGTCGACGCCTCCCGGCCATCTACACCCTGAACGAGACAGGGTTAGCGAATTTTCTTGATAGGTTCTGTTCTATGAACTCGAACCGAACTTAGGTGAAGCACAAACTAACCCATGCCTACGATTGCTACGGGTTCAGCATGGAATTTTCGATCCATTTTAGATCTCGACGAAATCGTCACGATATCAAGATCAATTTAGGTGAATACACTCGAGATACTGTTTCTATGGCTTCTGCATCATTCAGATGTGGAATCTATCCTAAGGTAAGTCAAGTTGTTTTATGACTTCATGTCAATGCAATCCGCTCCGGCAACCAAACCCAGGCACACGTACATCTATCTACCCAGCTCCAGATAGATCTACATGACGCTAGGGGTACACGTACCTAAGCTCACCGTTTGTCTCCGTAAAATATTCTGGGTCGGTAGCTTGACCGGCGTTGATGTACCCCCGGCCAGATCCTACCCATTGGGCTAGATCATGCAGAACAAGTGTGAAAACAGGGAGTCGATAAACACCTTGCATCCGCCATTTGGGGACTACTCATGCACAGACCTTTTCAGATAGTATGATTCACTACGACTCAAGGGGAGTTAATTTATTTACCTATCATGAAGGAATGAAGGAGGTTTGCCTCGATTAGTTCGCGGCATTTGCTTCCATATTTAGTTTCTTAATCCAAGAACATCATAATCTCACTCTTCGTAACGTCACTGAAAACACATCGCCATGCAGGCTAGCGGGAGTCATAGCAGTGAGGGTGGTACTAATGAGGGCGCTTCCCTCGTCGCTCTCGCAGAAAGTATCCTTGAGCAGACTAAAGCCGTAACCAAATACTTCGAAGCCAACAATCTTGCTACGCCTACGTTTTCACCTGGAGCGCCGCGGCTTCCTGCTACCGATGAGTATTTGAAGTTGCAAAGTAGCTTGCGAACGTCTCTCGAAGATCTTCAATGGTTGATCAGTGGCCCTCAACGATACTTACGGTCGCTTGCGACCTTGGGATACGACATCGCAGCCCTTCAAATCGCTCTAGATTTCAATTTCCCTACTTTGGTGCCCTCAGACGGCGAAATTTCTCTGAAAGATCTAGCAGAGAAGGCAGGCTTAGACGTGGATCGGACGAGTCGAGTCGTGCGTCTGCTGATAACATACCGTATCTTTGAGGAGAACCGAGCGAATCATATATCACATAGTGCGAGTTCACTTGCCCTACGAGAAGATGAAGAGCTGCGGAGTGCTGTGCACTACTCGTAAGTCCTCAGTGGCCTGAGGTCTCCATTGATTGACGGCAAGTTAGCCAATGACTTCGAGACTGACATGCGATGACAGATTCGATGAGATGCTGAAAGGAGCTGCAGAGTCAGGTGCTAGCCTCAAGGAGAACCCTTTTCAATCTGATAGCGTCCACTCTCCCTTTTATTCACGGCACAGATTGTCACCTTTCCAGTATTGGGCCAAATACCCAGACAAAGCTGCGCGATTCGCGAAGGCTATGGCGGGGATAACTAGAAGTAACCACCCCTATTTTCCTACAACCTCATCGTGCTGTGTAAAGCATAGTAATTCTGACTCATATGTCGATAGTGGACCGCCACACCACGGAATTGCGAGAGTTCTTTCCCTGGGGAGAGCTTAAAGGTACTATTGTCGACGTCGGTGGCGGGAGTGGTCACATCTCGATATACTTGGCCGAGGTATGTACCTCCAGATCCCAACCTAGCCTTCACTGGCCGCTCCCAAAAGCCACACACGTATAACATTACCTAACCCCTTAGTTTAGTTGTTTCCACATCTCAATTTTGTCGTACAAGACGGCTCGGCGGACATGCTAGCCGAAGGTCGCGCGCTCCTTACAGACAACGTCAAGGAGCGAATAACCTTCGAGCAGCACAGCTTCTTCGAGCCCCAGCCTCTACGTAAGGACGCGCCGGCAGCGGCGTATATACTTCGTCAGTGCACGCACAACTGGTGCGATAGGGACGTCGTGACCATGTTCCGGTGCCTTGTTCCCGGGCTGGAGTCTTCCGGACCGAATACGCCGCTATTGGTCAATGACATCGTTATGCCCGAGCCCGGCGAGCGCTGGCCGCGGCTTTTGGAGCGAGACATTCGACAGATCGATATGATCATGCTGATTTGCTTCGGCGGGAAACAGCGCACCAGGGCGGAGTTCGAGGCATTGCTAAGGGAGGCCGATGCGAGATACGAAATCCGCAGGGTGCATGCAGCTGGACCGCTAGGGTTGCTAGAGATATATCTGAAGTAGTGGGTTAATGGCGGCATACGCGCTTCGGTGTAAACTCTCTCTAGAGAAGCGCTACGACGTAATGAGGCGTACTTTGTGAAGGTTGGTTCAACGTCGCTTCATTAACGATCAAGTGAATGCGCATGATCAAAGGCGCTAATAAATGCGGAGAAGAGGCATCTAGTCTAAAGCTGTCACGTTTTTCAAAATGAAATAATAATAAGTTTTCAGAGAATCTCGATATCAGAAGCATCATACATTCAATATCGCAGTATAGGTATTGTTGGCTGCAACGCTGCGAGGTCCAATGTGGGTTGTGACATGATACCAACAGCCTTAGATTGTAACCATTAAGTCGGACTTCCGATATTCCCGGCTTATTAAAATCTGACGTTAAATGAACCGCCAGCTCCTAGCTTCATTCCATTCATCTATCTGTTAATAAAAAGCTCAGAATTTGTCAGCTTGCTGGTCCTGTATCTCAGCATGGAGGTTCCCGTAACCGTTGTCACCACTGACGTGTGGGGTAAAGAAACTGAAAAGCAGATGAATCAGGAATCATGGAGCAAAGAGAACTATCTAGAAGCGATCCCATGGGAATATGATCGTTTTCGTGAGCTGCTTGAGAAGTACAGCAAAATCCCTCCCGACCAAGTCACAGCAGAAATCCACAGGATTGTAAGGGCATCTTCCCCGCGTCACCTTGCTTACAGTGTCCTGATTGACATTCCACACAGCGAGATAAGGCTTGGGAGGTCGCAAAATACCCCTGTATCGGCACTTTCTCGTACCTACGTCTTCTCGAATTTGGCGATGATTTCCCAGGGATGCAGCACGTCATCGAGCGGCTCAAGGCGCCTAACTCGCAGGAAACCTTCCTCGAGGTCGGCGGCTTCATTTTCCAAACGATCCGGCGACTCGCCTATGAGGGGGTCGACTCCTCCCGTCTATACGGAACCGACCTGCATGCGGAGTTTATCGAGTTAGGATATGAGCAATTCCGGGACCGAGACACCCTTAAAGCCACCTTCGTTGCAGGAGACATGCTGCTCAGCGATGAGGAGTATGCAGTCAGCGCCCTGCCAAGAACTTTAAACGGAAAAGTCTCCATAGTGCACGCATCGAACTTCTTTCATCTGTTCAGTTGGGAGACGCAATTGGTCATCTGCGAGCGTATCATACAGTTTTATCGACATGCCCCAGGCAAGAAGGGTCCTGCAGTGATATTTGGGTCGCATTTAGGCAGCATTACACCGGGCAAGACCGAACTTTTCAGTGCTTTCCTACATGATCAAACGACGTTCCAGGCTCTATGGGATGAGGTGGGAAAGAAGACAGGGACACGCTGGAACGTCAGCATGAACATCTTCTCCTGGAGACCACCCAGAGTGAATGTCTTCGGCAGTAATGCGCGGGCCATGCATTATGTTGTCACAGAGTCGGCAGTTGAGAATTAGGCTTGACACACGGGTCCATTCTCTGGTTCTGCAGCGCCAAGAGTCTTGACCGAAGTCTATGAAATGCTTAATTATCTCGAAGGATCTTGGAGGATTTACTAGTATTATCGGTCACTCTATCTACGGATTTCCTACAAATGACAGCGCGGTGGATACAATTACGTGGGCACTATGGGGAAGATCGGATTTTCCAAATACGGAGCTTCTTGAATCAACGAGTCAGTTGTTATAGGTAGTTGAACGACGAGATGAAATTCCTCTCAAGCTACAAAGTGCCTATTCTGGATCAAGAGTCCAAGGGCACAACGATCGGCATAGGACTAGCAAATTAGAGTACCGAACCTATGCCAACTGTCTACTCTGTCCGTTAATGACGGTGAAACACTATCAACAATGATACTTTATCGCCTCATTTACCCCTCTCTCTCCATATTTTAAACATACTATATGGCGCAGTCTCATGTAACAAGGGCTTGCAATGAATCTCTGGCTAGGTATCTGAGATGGGGTGGTTAAGTTAAGATGTGGGTAAGGTGCGTATGACGCTTCATACAAATCAAGGAAAATTGAATGGCGATCCTCTGTGTAAGCTTATCCTCCCCGCAGGGTAGTAGTAGTCGCGTAAGCGCTTAATTCCTACAATACTACCCTACCGCCGCCCTCTTACATGAGGACCAGACAGGTTGCAGGTGGCTGACAGGGCAGAACGGGGCACGAACGGTAAGGGAGCGATCTGCCCATCGTCCAGAGACACAGGGATCGTCTCCCTGTAAGCAGCCCAGCCCTTTTTCCAGAACGAATGCAACAGCACCGAAATAGATACTGAGTCAGCGCTCAATGCAGCCCCAGGGCGCCCCAGGACGCCACCCTTTCTGCGGAAAGTGGTGCAGTCTTATACCTATTAGCAGTTGTTCGATTCAAAGCATGTAGAACACAGCACTATAGTAAGCCGTTGCCCAGAATCTGCCCAGAATAAAGACTTATGGGCTAGCAAGCACGATGTCGAGCGATGCAGAGCCATTACCGTCCTGGGTATACGAGGACAAGAGAGGTGCCGTCATCGGTGCCACGACGTTCCTCAGCGTCGTCGCCATCGTCGCGGTCGTCCTCCGCTTCAAATGTCGGTCGATGGTGAAAGCCAAATTCGGTATCGATGATTGGCTTATCCTCGCATCACTGGTGAGTTAAACATCTTGAACAGACGATGTATTCGCCACGTTTTGCTCACATCGTGTCGCTAGCCATTCTCGTTGATAGAGGCTATACTCGTCGCGTACAGTATGTCGGACCACCATGAGACCGTTTACCTAATCATGCATCACGACTGACAGGGACAGCAACTCGAGTTGGCTTAGGAAGACATGTCAAGATTGTTCCAGTTGCTCTCCTCGCACAGGGCGGCAAGGTGTGTTCCTGTCAATGAAAGCGATCGATCACATGGTACAGAGTCTAATTTGATATCGTCCAGTACTTCTTCCTTGCCCAGATCTTCTGGATCATCTCGACCGCTCTCGTCAAGCTCTCCATTCTCACCTTCTACCTGCGCGTCTTCGGCATATTGAACTACATACGGTTCAGCGCGTGGACCTTGATTATCCTCATCACGAGCTGGTTGATCGGCAATGCTGTCGCCCATGGCCTGCAGTGCGTGCCGGTCGAAAAGATCTGGGACTCCGCGTTGCCAGGACATTGTCTTGACACTGTCCTGTTGTATCTAATTGGGTCAATTGCCGATGTTGTATTCGACTTCATAATTCTCTTCTTGCCTCTGCCGGCCATCTTGAGATTGCAGTTGCCAACATCTCGGAAGCTCTCGCTCCTCGTCATCTTCGCTCTAGGTGGCTTGACCTGTATCCTTAGCCTCATCCGCTTCTTACAAGCCAAACAAGCTATCTGGGACCGAACCGACTTAACTTGTGAGTATCCCTTTGACCACGAACCTAAACCTGGAATTTTTGAATTTAAGGCTGACGACGGGGATCAATTAGGGATTTCCTGGGAGCCACTGATTTGGGCGACCGCCGAACCAACTTTGGGCACTCTATGCGCGTGTCTGCCAGTCCTACAACCACTACTACAAATTGCGAAAGAGAAAGTGAAGGGATCGTCGACGTTCTCTTCTATTATTCCTAAGAGCAAAGTTTCGGAGAAATCCGACCCGTCCTGGAAGGCCAGACTATCTAACCGACCGAGAGGTGTTGAGCTATCTAACTCCTCAGAGGCAAGCCTGCAAGGCGCATCCGCGACGAGACACTGGGATAATGAAGCATAGGAATGTGGCGATTCGATGAATGTGGAATAGATGGGATGTCTGAAGAATTGTATTAAACTTCAGTTTGCGATTTTCGATGTTGTACGTGGTTTTCACGGGATTCGACGGAGGCGCAGACACTGCTTTCTAGATACCAATTATGACTTTCTGATACGGGTGATAAAGCTCCCTTCAGACTATCCGACCTATTAGTCGTAATATTCAGTGTCTCCCGAAGCTTCGTACACTTAAGTACCTTATTATCATCATCTTGTGTGGCATTATCTTGAGTGCATATCGCAGTGAACTTAATTGAATTGTCCTCTCATCACATCATGCGACTCATTATGAGACACTATGTATGGACTACTTTTCTCAACCTCACGAAAGCCTTCCGCGGCTTTCGCGCGACCCCTTCTGTTGCCTCATTACCAGTAAGGGCCTCAGGGATCTCCAACAGTTCAAAATGCCACATAAGCAGGGCCATTGTCGTCCGCATCTCAATCTGCGCCAACCTCTTCCCCCAACAGCCACGAACGCCTTGACCAAAGACCAATTGAGGCCCCGCGGCGCCATTGAACTCCACATCGTCATCCTTCTCGCCGGTGCGGACAAGCCATCGTTCCAGATTGAAGTTCCGTAGGTCCTGCGTTTCATCCCAGTAGCCGTTCATCTTGGACGCCCGCGCCGCCGGGCTCCGCTCTTCAGGGGAGACGGCAAAGGACGGCGAAAGAAAGCCCGGTCCGTCAGAGATGAGGATGACCATGCTGCCTTTAGGAACATGGCGGCTCAAGATTGTAGTGTCGCGAGTTGTCTCGCGAGTTATTGGCACTGCGTTCAGGCGCAGGGTCTCCTCAATGAAGGCATCTAGGTAGGGTAGACGCGCCCGACGCAATTCTTCAAAGGTCGGAGGACGACCCTCAGCGAGAGCTTCCGGTAGCGCAGCGAACATAGTCTTTCTGATATGAGCTTGCAGATCCGGGTAGCTGGTGAGACACTTGACGAGCCAGCCGAGTGCGCCTCCAGTCGTATGATGCCCGGCGACGAGGACGCCGAAAAGCTAGTGTAGCCAGGTCAGTACGGCGATTGTAGATCCCGACAAGACGCGAACGGAACTTACCTCGTCGACGAGAATATCCGACCCGAGCTCAGCGGCGCGGCCTTGCCTCTCCGCCTCTCTCTCCTCCCGCATCAGCATGTGCTCAGCTGCTGACCGTACCTCGCCGCCATGATAATTCTTCAGCGCCTTCTTGAACTGCCCACGAATAACCCGATACTTGTCGGAAAAGGTCTTCTGGTACCATGAATGTTTCCTCCACCACCAGAGGTTGAGCCGCGGGAATAAAGAGTTCATGAGGTGTTCAACTACGCTCGGCGCCACGCGAAGCGCATTAAGGAGAGGGCCCTCCGGCGCCTCGGGAAACGTCACCGGCGCGTCAATATTCCCGCCCGGCACGTCCGAAGGGGTAAGACGAGACATCAAGTCCACCTGCGGGCCCAAGCTCGACTCGTCAAATTCCTCCATAAATGCAAAATACAGCACAACATCCAGCGCGACACGGTCTATGTCCGCCCTGATATCAAACGGCCGTCCACCCGCCAGGCGCATCTTAGCCTCCATGAGCCGTACGAACTGCATGCCCTTCTCATGCACCATTGGGCCCATGCTTCCATTCAGAAAGGTCGGCGTCATCAGATCTTGGATGAGCGCCCTGTTGTTCCGGAAGTGGTCCCCTCGCGTGGTCGCGCGGAAGGCCGCGTGGAAATCGCCTAGACAGTTCATGTTCTCCGTGATGAACCTAGACTTGTCGAAGTCTGCGTCGCGGCTAGGCGCCGTCCGACGCGACAGGATGTCGTACGCTTCATGGAAATCCGCGAGCAGAACCCATGGCTTGCCGAGTGGCTGCACGAAGACCTGGCAGATGGCCTCGCCGCTCTTCTCGATCTGCGCCGCGCACCAGGGCCCAAACTCACCCGTCTCACCAACAGTCCGCGCCATGTCCGCTCCGTCGCCGAAGATCGACGCGGCCGAGGCGGCATTGTACGCGATGCCGGGGATGGGCTTGGGTAGTAGCTGACGGTACAGAAGATAGAGGCCGAGGACAACGAGGGCCGGTATAAAATACACTAGTGACGCAGTCCAGGGGTGCCCGCTTACCAGAATAGCTTCTTTGAAACCCATGGTTGCGATGTATGCGGACGAGTTAGAGCCAAAGTCTAATTGAACCGCAGAGCTTGGTCCCATATGAGTTCAAGGGCGATAGAGTTTCCTCTTAAGCGATCCAAGCGCCATTGATGTCAGACCGCTCTCGATCCCACAGCCCATACCTACCGGGCTTGAGATTGGTCTCATAGCTATGACGCCGTACACAAACACAATCAATGCAAATCCCGTCACATCCAGCCACCGTCCCCCGTCCCGCCTATCACTATCGTCCGGATAGATGCTTTTCGCCTGTCATACCGGCCCCAAAAGGCGGAAGTTCCTTGCGGCGAAGGGAGAGCCTACCTGGGAACACCCATACCCACTAGGGCGATCACTTCCTCCGTCAGTCCACTTACATGCGCCACTTGATGAGTATCAGTAACCCGCCGACGTGTACAAGTGAGGGGGGTTACATCGTGTAACATCTGATTACAAGAACTAGTAGTTTAGGGTTCTACATAGTCTATACTCGTTGTGGTTGATTCGACTTGGCATTCTTACACAGCAGTAGACTGCGTAGCATATCTCCGACAACGGTATCTTCTGACCGCCCCTTTTCTTTTTTTTGTTGAGCTGGGTAGGATTACCTGATGCATCTAGACCCCGCGTGCACCGTAGCAATTAAATTGATGGCCTGATGATAGCGCATACTCAGTCTGCGATCATGTTTCACACGTCTTAATCGGTAGTGTCACAATGTGGAACTGCACACCGTACCGTAACACTACAGAAGGTAGAACGTTGTCAAGTCGAGCACTTGACTGTTTGCAGTTGGCTATACGCGTACTGGACCTATGACAGGTGGGTAGTTCTCCGATTATGGATATTCAGGGTTGCAGCGCATATCGAATGGGCTAGGGTTCTAGTTCTGCAGGATAGAAAATAGGATTTATGCATATGAATCCTTCTAAACCGTTTAATACCTACTCCTCCGGCTAATGAAATATCTCGAGACAGCTTCCTTTTCGGGTAGTCAATGAAGACTATTCTGATACTTGTTTCGCCCCTTTGACTTGAGCCCTCTCATCTACCAATTGGCCTATGTCCTGGATTGTTTTATTTCCCATGATATCAAAGACTGCGACAACTGCGGTGAACTCTTTGCCGATCCAATTTCGCAACTCCACCGCCACGAGAGAGTCAACTCCATAATCTAAAAGTGACTTCTCATGCAAAACATCCTCAACCCCAATGCTAAGAGCACGTGCCAACTTCGCTGACAGTTCCCGAACCACGATATTCACTCTCTGCCCTGAACTTTCCGCCTGTTTAAACAGTGTTGCGGCATCGTGTAGCACCTGATCGCCATGCCGTTTGTGTTCCCCCGGAACTCTTGCGAGGGTGCTGAAAAGCGGACGCTGTACTGTTTCGATCGGGACCTCTCCTTTTGCAAGAAAATATGCCGGCGTTACCATGCCTACCAGGATCTGGTTCTTCATTTTAGTATCCCACTTGAAGGATGGTGAGCAAGCGATGCTCAATACGGCCAGTAACTCCTCTTGTTCTAAGGGTATCATGTCTCGGACGTTTCTTCGGTAATTCTCGTACTCCTGTGATTCGGCTATGATGCCAATTGTCCTCATCCATCCGATGTCTATAGATATAGCTTTCTGCCCCTGTCGTGCTCGGAAGTGTGCGAGAGAATCTTGAAATGTACACCCAGCAGCGTAGTTGCTCTGTGCAATCGACCCTAAGATTCCGCTCAACGACGACAGCAAAACGAAGAAATCCAAGTTCGGTAATAGTGTATGTAGATTCCATGAAGACTGAACTTTGGACGTCACGGTCTCCGTCCATTGTGCGTGACTCATGTTTTGGAAAATAGAATCCTTGAAAATCTTAGCACGATTGTAGCAGGGCGGTAGTAATTGGGAAACTTACCTGGAGGACCATGACCGCATTGATACACCCTCTAATCAAAGGCATAGACCTTCTGCAATCTTGCAGCATCACCGACAATGACTCAGTTGACGACACGTCGCATCGGGGCGTCAAGACATTCACACCGAGCTGCCTCATCTTCCTCACAAACTCTGCTTTTGTGCTCGATACTGCGCCAGTCCTTGAGGGCAGAATCAAGTGTTTGGCGCCCTTGCTTACCATCCACGACGATATCGATCGACCCAGCCCACCTAGGCCACCAGCGACGAGATACGAAGCGTTTTCATCCAATGCCCAGTCATCAGAGCGCCGAGTAAATTTCTAATACTCTTTAGTTAGGTCCTAATGCCAGAATGCTTGTACTTACCGAAACGATGTCGGATTCATCGACTTTAATAATGATCCGCCCTGTATTCTTCCCACTTTGCATATACCGGAAGGCTTGCTCGATCTCGGAAACAGGATACACATGGAGGGGTGCAGGATATCGTATCGATCCATTCAAAAGCGAATCCATCAACGCTTGAGTAATTCTTTGCACAGTTTGCGGCCGCTCTTTAATCATGTGGTGTAGGTCGACAGTAAAGAAACTCACGTTTCTTGAGAAGCCGGACATTGGCAGTGAGGAGTTTTCCATTACGTCGATCTTGCCAATCTCCACGAACCGTCCAAACGGAGCCATGCACTCCCAAGAGGCCTGCAAGCCTTCCCCAGATATGGAGTTAAGCACTACATCAACGCCAACGCCCCGGGTAGCACGCATGATGCCCTTTGCAAATGAAGTATCCCTGGAGTAGAATATGTGATCCTCAGGTATGCCGAATTCGGTCAGTAGCTGCCTCTTGTCGTTCGATCCCACGGTAGTGAAGATTTCGGCACCGATCATTTTCGCTATCCAAATGGCCATCTGGCCAGTACCCCCGGCACCTGAATGGATAAGAATCTTCTCGCCGCGTTGAAGTTTCACCAATTCAAGAAGCGCATAGTACACTGTGACTCCCGGGGCAATTGCGGAAACTCCCTGTTCGAACGAGACATTTTCAGGTAGCTTGAATACCGAACCAGCTGGAGCTCGTGGAAAGGTGCACATTGAACCAATTGATGTTAAGCAAACTCTGTCCCCAGGTTTGATGTCCTCGCCACAGTGTTTGCCGACTCTCGTTACAATCCCCGTACACTCGAATCCGAAATCTTCGCCCTCTAGGCGGGCTAGGGCAATAAAAACGTCTCGAAAACTCAAGGCCCAAGCTTTAGATTCAACCTCAACCTCGTCTGGGCGAAGCTCGACATCAGCTGGTGTCGGATCCTCTCTAAATTCGAGCGAATCTAGAACCCCAGGTTGTCCCATCACCAGCTTGAGAGCTGGCCCAGGCAACCAAGCTTCTTTCCTATGCTGCGGATGAAGCAAAGACCACATATCTTGCATTATTTCCACTTCTTCAACCAGGCGTGATATTTGAAGAAAACCATCGCGAACCAAATATTCCAGCTCTTGTGGGCTTTCTTGGAAGGAAATTTCCAATACATGTTCAATCTGCTTGACTTGCTCTTCGAGATTTGTCGAATTTTCTTGTGTCTCGATGTTTAGTGTTACGAGCCGTTTCTCGACAGCTTCTGAGCGTAGACTCCGAAAGAGGCCAGTTATAATACTATAAAAGGGGAGAGTTTCATCATTCTCGTGCGTAATGCTAACCCATAATACCTGATCGACTCTCAGTATCATTTGTTGGATGTTTTGGAAGTGTTTCTCTGAGCTTGTCGCTAGGAACGGCGACTCGATTTCGAGCAGAAAGACGACAATAGCATCTGGTACAACTTCGATCTCCTGGGCCTCGACTAAGCTTAAGACGCGTACACATCTATCTTTACTTAGTAGGTTGGCTACCGACACTTGCAGTGAAGAGGCGCAGTCGATGATAATTAGTAGCGGGGCATTTTGGGATGTTGAGGAGTCCTCATGCTCAACCGCAGTTGTGAGAATGAGGCTCGCCGTGTTCAGAGATTTGTCGTTGAAATCTCTGATAACCAAATTGTTACCGGAGAAACCTGTCTTCTTAGAGATTTGGTCCCACTCACATTCCGTAAGCAGAGGACCGTTAGAACGCCAAGGTTCTTTTGCTGCCCACCAGTCGGGTATCGTTCCAAACACAATGTTTAGGGCAGGAGAGTTCTTGGCCACCATTTCTAAATTCATGAGCCAGCCTCCGGGCTTGAGAAGCTTCCGTATCATCCTGAGCGTAAACTCTAGATCCGCCGTCGCATGGAGTACACTCCCCGCTATGATCATATCGTAAACTCCGGGCTCAAAGCCCTGGACGTGCATATCCTGGTTCACGTCAAGCTTCTGGAACACCATTCGGTCTGCAAAATCCCGGAACTCTGATCTACCGTGATCGAAAAACCCAGGGGATATGTCAGTGAAGGTATACTCGGAAAATAGGCTTGTCCCGGTATCCTTCTCCAGTGCTGCAATATGGTCCAGCGCGTAACGAGTTAATGCTCCCGTACCAGATCCAATTTCAAGGATTCTGGCGCCGGGTCTCTCATGTGTGGCCAATACGAGAAAGTTCTTGAGCCGCTGGTCACAAACTAACTCGAAAACTTTGGTGTAAAGCGTTTGAGTCAGCTCGGAGGTGAATATAAACTCGACAGGGTCTATCTCGCCCCGCAGAATCGGCAGCAATTTGCTTGCCACTGCCAGATATAGCTTGAGTTCAGGTATCTCACTTTCAGATTGCTTGATCATAGTAGGGATGCAGATTTCTGAAGATGATCGCATACTCCGGTGGCCCCAGTTGTGTTTCAATTGGTGTTGCATTGCCGAGACATATCTCCGTAGACTTGGGGGGGTTTTGCTCAATTCTTTTTCTGTCAAGTTGTGCAGTGCCGAATCGAGCACCGTTATCAGCACGTCCTCAAGTCGAATATATCTGTCATGATATAGGGAGGAGTTGCCAACACGTTCTTTTGACAAACAAAACTCATCCAGTTGTCGCGGAGTGAGACAGCGTAAATGCGGCCTCCACTGGATTCCGTGGAGCAAATGAGAAATTTCATTATGTTGTGTATGCGACTTGTTGTTGGCAAGAAACGCCATTTTCAAGCAAGACATTTTGCAGAGGACAGTCTCATCGTCAGCCATAACAGTTCCTTTGGACTCAATATGAAGCCAATCATTTTGATATGTTGTCGTAGATAATAGTCTGAGATGCGATGTCGTTGCCTGGGCCCAGCCATCTGCCGCGATCCAGGTATCTGAGAGTGTATGGGGGATAATCGTGTGTTTGAAGGTTCTGGATATTGGGGCAACCGCAAGTTGAATCAATGCGTCCAAAACAGTCGAATGGGGAAGGCCAGCACCCTGATAGGTTGAAGGTGATGTAACATCGATATTTGCAAGTGCAGCACTTTGAGCGTCATTCAGCTTTATACCACGCAAGAGCCGGAATGACTCTCCGTATCGATGGTCAAGTTCATGACAGATATGATAGAAATCCTCAGCGTCCATATTATGCAAGAAGGTACGAAGCGCCGTGTAGTACTCTTGGACAACTGCAAGATCTTCTAGTTGCCTTTCTTGCCGACCGTGAGATGGGTCACTGGATTCTTCCTGATCGACTTGAACCTTTGCTTGGAAACATTCTGTCCAATGATCCTCACGATAAGCATAAATGGTTATCTTGGACCAGGCGGCTGATTTCTCGAACGCCCGCCTCATTGGCTCTAGTCGGAGCATAGTTTCCGTAGAATCTTCGAACGACTCGCCGACGACAATAGGACGCAGAAACTTCGCCTCTTTGAAGTGATAACCGCGTATTTGACTGCTGTTGACCAATGTCTGGCTCATTGCTTCCATTGCCATCACTAGCATGCCCGCAGCCGGAAATAAATTTGCTCCGCCGATCTGAAAATAAAATTGCGTTAGAACTAGAGGCGGTAATATTCATGCCTGATGTAAGAAATTGCGCGGGATAAGCCATGTACTTACAACGTGATCCGCCAACCATGGCATGGTCTCATTGCAGATGAAATTCCTCCATCTTGGCTCCAAGGGGTTCCAGTCGTGGAAACGCCGTCCTAGAAAGGACCCTGCGGGTACCGCACCGCGACCTCTATAGTCACGACTCAATCGGGACTCACTCCAGTATCGATGAGAGCGATCGAACGGATAGCTTGGGCAACTGGCCAACGGGATGCATGAGTCTCCTTGGGCCCCGTCGAATCCACTATTGACAGCCTCTATCGATACGGGATATCCGTAACAGAATAGTCTACCAGCGAGGGCTAAGGAAGTCTCAAGGGCCGACTTGGACCTAACCAGGATAGAGTGATAACGTGGCTGTTCAGAGTGACGGTATTTGGCAACGCTCTCGAGCACTGGACGCCGGAGAATAGCGGATGGGCCAATTTCAACAAAGTCCGTGATGGTTTTCATGTCTGACCTACCAGAAGTTGAATCGGCAAGAGTCTTTATAGCTCCTACGAAATTGACCGGAGATACGAGGTTCTGTACCCAGTAATGAGGGGAGGTGAATACCTCTCTCGGCTCGAGATTGCCAGTCACTGAAGACACCATAGAAATTTCAGTTTCTGCGGGAGTTCCGCTATCCAAAGTACCCAACATGGCAAGGTAATCGTTCGCAACTTCATTCATAGCCTCTGAATGATAGGCGACTCCCGTGTTTAACTTTCGAGTGAATATCCCATCTGTCTCGAAATGTTGTTTCAGCCCCTCGATCGCGGCGTTTGTGCCAGAGAGTGTGCAGTTGGTGAGACTGTTTATGCATGCAATGGCTACGGCGTCTGTGGGAAGAATTTCAGCTAGATTTTGAAGATATTCAATGACGTCTTTCTTGGACAGAGCAACTGACAACATAGCCCCCGGGCTGTTGACCATGATACGCTTTGCTGCCTGTCCTCTGTAATAAGCAACCTTACACGCAGACTCTAGAGACAGAGCTCCAATAGTATATCTATGAGAGAGTAAGTTTCGAGATTTGACGGTTTGTGGTGAGCACCTAGCACATACGCCGCAGCAATCTCTCCAGATGAGTGGCCAAGCACTTTCGCCGGGACTATCCCATATGATACCATCAGCTCTACCAAGGCAATTTGGAGAGCTGTGGACACTGGTTGGCTATACTCTGGAAGCTGCACATTCTCCTCTCTACTGAGCTGGTCTAGAAGCGCTATGTGAGAGATAATTCGCTTATAACACAAGTGAGGATGGTGACTTACCTAAAACAGACCACTCGCACCCAAAAGTACTATGAATTCTGTCGATATCCTTCAATACATCTCTACATTTTGAGAATTTTAGGAGCTCCAAGCCAATACTGCGTTCGTACTGGGCTCCTTGGCCAGTAAATATGTATGTAAGAGCTGGATTTAGCAACGCCTTTATGGGCCTAGCGATGTGCAAGGGCTCATAACATTGATGATTGCCTCGGGCATCAATGATAGCAAACGTTCTCCAACTCATTATGCTCCTCCTAGTAGCGAGTGTGAATGCTAGCTGCTGCGTTCTTTGAGGACACCCGTGTACATGTTGTTGGTAGTAGGTTTCGTACGCACTAGTCATGCGATATATAGTCTTTTCGCTGGCGGCGCTCCAAACTAGAAGCTTCGGCGAACTAATGTTGCTGCAAGAAGCATCTGACGGGACCCTCGACCGCCTTTCCCTTGCATCTGCTTAGCGATTAGAATTGACGCGTCTATTCCCTCGACTTTTAATAAAAAGTAGAGTATTCACCTTCACTGGCTGACAACGGATCATCGACGGTTTGATGATTTCCTGTCACCCTAATATCCTGGAGATAATGCAGTGCATCATCCATGATAATGTGCGAGTTAGTACCACCAAATCCGAAAGAGTTGACTGATACTCTGCGTATCCCACCAACCGGCCACGGTATATTCTCTGTCGGGACCTGTAATTCCGTCAGTGTCTGATTTTTCAATGATAATTCGCACTTTTCAACTCCACGGCCTCTGGAATTATTTCATACCTTGCAGCGGAGAAAGTCAACATTAATGTCGGGGTTAATCTTCTGAAATAGCGCATTTCGGGGGATGGTCCCCTTTTCAAGGATCAGTATGCATTTCAACACACCAGCTAGCCCGCTTGCAGCTTCAAGATGACCTATGTTTGCCTTGATCGAGCCACTGAAAGCATTAACAAATTTGAAACATCATATGAGAGGCATTACTTATCGGCACATACACTAAAAGTGGTTGTTGATTAGAGCGCGAGTCTCTGAAGACGTTTCCAATGGCCTTCATCTCAATAGGGTCCCCCGTAGGCGTTCCCGTGCCTAAGAGAGGGGTCAGCCACCGATGATATTAATTTGGCTACGGCAGTGATTGAGGGCTCATGTTTGGGCCCTTCGCGATGGTTGTAGCAACCTTTTTTTCATATTCTTACCGTGAGCTTCTACGTAGCGAGTGTATTGAAAATCTAAACCGGCTTTCCTGTAGACAGATCTAATTAGTTGCTCTTGAGCATCACCACTCGGGTTCGTGAGGCCAGGCGTGCGTCCGTCTTGATTAGTTCCGGTGGCTCGGATTATAGCCCGAATCACATCTCCATCCGAGATAGCACTCGCAAGAGGTTTGACTAAAATAGCTATGACACCCTCTCCTCTGCCGTACCCGTTAGCTCGATGGTCGAAACTCCAGCATACGCTATCCTCAGATACAAAGTTCATGTTCGCCAGAGCAATTGAGGTTTCAGGGGCGATCATGAAATTTGTCCCAATAACGAGAGCCTAAGACAGATTAAGTGATGTTCGTGTAAGCCGGTTCTAAGCGCAAACTGACCATGGATGAGTTGCCATCTCGGAGAGACTGGCACGCGAGATCTAGAGCTACAAGGCTGCCCGAGCATGCAGTATCTACGTGGATGCTGGGTCCACATAGGCCGTAGTACCAGCTCAGTCGATTCGGCAAGATTGAGGAACCAATACCAGTTGCCGCCATACGCGGTGCGCGATCAGGATCTTTGAACATGTTATTTGCATAATCATGCGCCATGGACGCCGCAAAAACTCCCGTTCTGGAACCTTTGAGATGTTCCAATGGAATCCCAGCTATCGAGTATCAGTCCTTGTTAGAGCAAGTGAGCTAGAGAGTCGTGCAGAGTCACTTACCGTTTTCGAACGCGAGGTATGCTGTTTCCATAGCCCATCGTTGCTGCGGGTCCATAGCCTCTGCTTCCCTGGCCGTAATGGAGAAGAAAGGCCCGTCAAAAGCGGCCGGGTCTTGGGTCACGAAGTGCCCGCCTCGTGCATAAAGCTTTTTCAATATTAACACAGCGAAGTCATTGCAGGCCCGAACGTAGAAAAAACTGGCCCCTCACCGTATTCCGTTGGCGGGATCCTCCATCGTAGATAGAATCAATATTCAAGCGTGTGCTCGGCCATTCCGTCATGGCATTACTGCCGCTCGTGAGCATTTCCCAAAGCGTGGATTCGTCTGTGACTCCTTGTGGTAGTTGGAATGAGAACCCAATAATTGCAAGTGCGTCCATTGTGCAAGCATTTGTGTTAATCAATTGTACAGCACGGATTGAAAGCGATGGTATAATAGAATAAAATCAATTGCAATAACCCAATTTCAAAATTCAATGACGGGATAGAGTACTACTAAGGTCAAGAGCCATTAGAGCAGCAGAATACTTGAATGCTTCATTATAATAAGAGGCAAGCCACTAATAGCCATCAGTATCCTGACAAGGGCTAACGTAGGTCGATCGACGACGTCGCGGCTCGCACGTGTCGGTTCATGGCATAGCGTTTACTATGGTTGCAAAACATTTGCCGTTCTCTCAGCCCTAGAGGATCTAGGGCCAGTAAGTAGCAGTACATGATCGGCAATAATTCCGTTGTATAGCGACAATTAATAGTTGTGTTACCCAAAAATATCAAGAAGCTATATCTCTCGCTTATGGTCCTATGCCACGATGATACGCTAGGGTCGCATTCCTACAAATCTTATTATGCAGTCAGCAAACAACAGCATAATCCGCATCTGACATACCCGCTTAATTGTAGATTTAATTGGTGATGGCCAGGTGATGCTATAATCCTCTAGTCTAGGACCTATTGCGGGCCAATTTGTCCGATCGCTTGGAACGATTCGTCGGAGTACGGCTGTTGTATCAACCTGCTACAGCTGAGTTTGATTCGGCGCAGAGTGAATCCAATTGGCCGAAAAGAAAGATGTAGGAGTATCGCAGACAGCCACCTGATGTAATGTTTCATATATTATTCCAGCAGAGAATGTCTTAGCGAGTGGCGTCACATATGAACAACGCGCCCGCAGCCAACATCCACCACTATACTTAGATGACGACGTGATAAGCAACTAGTTCCGACTACAGCAGAAATCGGCAGGATCTGTGGGTGAGCAGCTGACAAGCATACTGTGTGGTGGCGTTGTTGGCTAGACTGCTTTTGTAGCCAACAGAAATAACGTTCAGCGCACCCCGATTTATGAGACATGCGGTCAGCTCCATAAAGTATAGTAGGTATCTCATCTCGTGAATGCAACCTGGCGTAAGCCATGCTCTCGTATCAGATCACAACTTAACTTGGTCTCATCGTCGGTATACCTACACTATGGCTTCATTACCACCTGAAGTCTTGTACGGGCCAGCATATCCTCCTCCGGGCGATATAGTCCCTGATTTCGAGAACCCGCCTAACGAGAATGCGCTAGGTATCACTGCAATTGTTTTGATTCTAGTGCCTGCATCCATATGCGCCATTCTTCGTGGTTATTCAAGGATAATCGTTACGAAGCACGTCCAGTTCGACGATGGTACGACACGTATCCCCATACAACACGTCTTGTCTTGTTCACAATGAGATTGCTGCTAACTCTGATCAAATAGGACTTGCGCTTGTTGGATATGTAAGCGAACATGAAAATATAGCATCTGTTTCCTGACAATCGCTCTCTAGGCCTTCTTCATTACCTGCGTGTGGAGTGTTATAGATACGCTTCAGCGTGTTGGTCTCTTCGTTCGGCAATGGAACGTTCGTGTTATCGATTTTAGCCACATTCTATATGTAAGTCGGACGTAACTAGTCAGACTATACTTTTGATCAGCTAATATGTCCCCAAGGATCTCTATATTCTTCAGTTCTTCTATTCTTTCGCCATGCTACTCATCAAGCCAGCAATTCTTAACCAGTGGGTCGGCCTCTTCGTCCCAGGCAAGACTCGCAACTGGTTTTACTGGATTGCGCGGATTCTCACTGGAGCAAACATACTTCTATACACCGCTGCTATAATCGTCTCGAATGTTGCGTGTCGCCCTCGCGAGAAGTTGTGGAATTTCTGGGTTCCTGGTCATTGCATAGACAAGAGAAACCTCGATCTCACCACGTCTTCTTTCAATTTAGCTTTTGACTTGTGCACATTGCTTCTGCCTCAGAGGATCATTTGGCGCTTACAGATGAACATGAAACGAAAAATCGGCATCTCTATTATGTTCTCCGTCGGTATACTGTAAGTTCTCGTGCCTCCCTCGCCGAATTTGTGTGAGAAAATGACTCTGTGAACTGACATCGTCTCCATAGAGCTTGCGTAGCTGCGGGTGGGCGCGTGGTTACAACTATATTGACGCCGTATACCGGCGAGGCCACATATGGCTTATCCGCCGTGGCACTCTGGGGACTAGCAGAGCTGGCTTGCGTTATCATGGTTTATTGCATTCCTGCGATACCGAGGATATTTGCAGGCTCGACATTATTGTCCCGAATCGCCTCCTCCCTGCGATCATGGAGATCGTGGACACGACTGCCGCGGGTTAGTCAAGCCTCTACAAAGACTTCGATCAATGCCAATAGACAAGCCGATTCTGGTCCTCGCAAATACCCAGCAAACGCTCTACCGAATCCTTATACCTGGTCAGGGGAGCACAGCCAAATTCAACTCACAGAGATAACACAGACAGAAAGTGGCAAACACCAAACCGACGAGAATGGCAGCAATGTCAATGGATATAACAGCGGTATTCTCAAAACAACGGAGGTCTCAACCCTGGAAGCTGAAGCTGAGGCCGGTTCAAACAAACCATACCTGCTGCAGCAGTCGCAACATCCGTGGATGGTACCAGATTCCTAGAAGACTTTTAGACCGCTGTAAAACCTCTCGCAAATAATAAGCGAAGATGAATAAAGCCATCCATTGCATTTCAACGACACAAGTAGTTATGTTTAACACCAAGACTAGCCTTAATGAGTAAACCTGTACTAGATACTAAGCAGCCTACGCATACTGTGAGTAGAACTTGGCTGGAGCTCCAAAGTGCAAAATTAGAGAGGGCTAAGTTAAGCTAAATCATGTATCCCTACATTTCCAAAGGGTTTGATAAGGGCGCCGAAGCCACCTACGTAGCCCTAGATTGAACTACTTTGAGTATAGCTACGACTGTTTGAGAGTTTACCTAGCTCGCCTAGCTCTGTAGTGACAAGGGTCTAGATTCTGGCGAAGGCGTAGGTATTTCTACTTCCTGTGTAACTCCGGTAGATTGCTTTGATGTTCCATACTTTAGACAGGCACTTACATTGTGCAAAATAATCGGTGAGATTGCCAAGGGCCGTCTCAGAGTGGCTTTCTGCCAACCCCTCCGTTCGGCCTTACAATGCAGTAAGCGGCGAGGAGGAGGTGGAATTTGGCTAGTCGAATTGCAAAGGAACAGTGGCGTTCATTGACTCAATGGCAGGCTACTAAGTAGTCATCAGAGACAGCGGCTGGCCTTGCTACATAGCGCCGATCTCGACTGCGGTCCTAAATAGCGGAGTCTCTAAGCGGAGGAGATGACTGTAGCTTTCTGCGAGTTGCATCGTAGAAATGCCGAGAAGTCGAGACTAGTATTACATAGTTCGATGCAGTCAGATTGGAAGAGCTCCGGCCGAAAGGGTTGCTTTGGTGGGGAGGTGTATAGAGGTGGGTTCACCGCTACGCAGCTTCATCAAGGGGGGTCGTTCCGTTCTGTTCTATGGTCGATCGTATGCATGGAACTTACACGGAAAACCGGAAAGTCCCTTGAATCGAAAATTGTTGGCCTATTCATGGGGGAATACAACTCGATACTACGTAACCATGGCATGAGCGCCTACTTATATGGGTAGCACAAAGGCATCGATGAGCATGCTTCATGGTACCCCGAACCATAAGCGGCGGTTAGCGCTCTTCTTTCTGTTGATCCCGCCAGCCATTTGAAGGATGCATGTGACTGTAACCTTATCTTTGCTTTTTCCGTTTGCTTCTCTAACGTAAGTACCTTACCCACCTCTAACACCACTATATTTCAAGGCACATAGTACCTAGGTGGTTGACGGCTACAGGCGGTTTATAGATACTTATCAGCTTAATAATTAATGCTACTAGTCTGGTAGCCCTGGTAGTCAAAATAAGGTAATACGATAGTTATAACTACCGCAAGTCAAATAGAACGCACTAAAACCTTTAGCTGTCTTGCCAACTAAATGCGCTATAATTATAGCGGGCGAACAGCTAAGCCTTCCTATAGGCAGGTAAGCAAATACCTACCTAGGTACTTACTCAATAGGTGGTACCTGATTAGCGGGCATACCGCGCACAATATACCCTCATGTAGTAAACCGGCAGCGACAACCAACTGCATTTAATAATGCACGCCGTTTGGCGGCAGGCATACTAGCAATTGGACAGATAGAACGATACCTCTCACTAAAGCTGACCACACGACTGGTGATTGTCACCTCGAGCCTGCAGATAGGCTGTTCACGACGCGTCCCGCCTTCGCGACATGTTCCTATACCTATTGAACATGTCACTACTACAGCTCAGAGCGTGAGCAATCAGAATTTGAGTACGCTGTACTTACTTAGTCATTCCGCTGCTCACCACTGCTGCCAACAACGCCAACTATAGGTAAGTATTTATTTTCCTACACAAACGTAACGAAAGCCATGTGACACACTCTTTTCTCGCCTTGGCTGCCTTCCATCGCCATCAAACCCAACAAGAATGGGGCTCTACACTAGTACCCTACCGGACAACGTCCAAGAGGTCGACGTCATCATTGCTGGTGGTGAGTTAATGGCTGTGCCTAATCTCCTTACAATTGCTTATTTCACTATAATTCTTTCGCACGCTGCATTGAAACTCACAACATCACGCATCTAGGAGGGACTGCCGGTTGCATTGTTGCTTCCAGGCTCGCTGACGCGGATCCCAATCTCGTTATCCTATTGATTGAGCATGGAGCCAACAATCAAGGCAATCCTCTGATCACAAATCCGCTCTTATGGCGGGCGAACCTTGCGCCAGAGACCGGCACAGCGATCTACTACCTAGCGAAGAACGAAAGCCAGCTCGACAATCGAAGCATTGCTGTAGCGACCGGTGGGGTTCTGGGAGGCGGCAGCTCTATCAACCTCTCGATATACAGCCGACCCCAGGCCGTCGACTACGACGCCTGGAAAGTGAAAGGTTGGTGTGCAGATGACCTCCGGCCATTCACGAACAAGGTAGGTTGAGTGTTCGCTTTTCCAATTCCAAAGAGTCTGTCTATCGTAAGGCAAGTCAACTAATCGCCGGTCTTAGGCCGAGACGTACCATGGTGATGACCCAGACGGGGGACATGGACATGATGGCGCTATACACGTCTCTAAAGGACCCTTTCGGCAGCTCAAATCTGAGAGAGATTTCATCTCAGCCATGAAACAAATAGGGTATCCTGAGATCGCAGACCTACAGGACTTCCGATCGAATAATGGAGCGTCTCGTGCTTTCAAGTACGTGTCGGCCGACGGCAAACGTCAGGATGTCGCGAGCACGTACCTCCACCCCAGGCTTCAAGGCGGGAACCACCCCAACCTACATGTTCTTCTGGGGTCTCAGGTGATCAAGGTCCTATTTGACGAGAAAGACAAGCGGGCCGTTGGAGTCCAGTACAGACCAAACCCCGCTCTTTCAGAGGGCGCTGTCCGACAAGTGAATGAGATCAGGGCAAGGAAGCTTGTCGTGCTATCTTGCGGGGCCCTCGGCACCCCAGGTGTCCTCGAGCGATCTGGAGTTGGTGATCCTAATGTCCTCAACAAGGCGAGAATTCCCCTGGTCGCAGACATTCCCGGAGTAGGCAATGGGTATCAGGACCATCAAGTGATTTCGTATCATTATAGGGTCGACGTTCCTAAGAATGAAACGAGCGATGCCCCTTTCGTTGACCGACCTGATGGTATTAAGAAGATTCTCGTCTCAAACGACAAGGTTTTAGGATGGAACGGCTTCGATAGCTCTGCCAAAATCCGACCAAGTGAGGCAGAAGTGGATGGCCTTGGGTCGGCATATCGAAGGCTTTGGGACAGAGACTATAAGGCCATCCCAGAGAAACCTCTGTCAACCGTGATACTCTCCACGGGGTAAGTCTCAGCACGACGCAACCTGCCCTGCATAATCAAACCCATTCTATGAGGTGGTGCTGACAAGTTGATAGTATTCTGGGTGACCCTCGAACCGTTCCCGAGGACTCTTACATCTCCCTCGGAGTGTATAACACTTACCCCTATTCGAGAGGCCACGTGGTAAGCCCATATACAAACCCCATTTCTATTCGATATCTGGTCCCCTTTCGAGCAATTGCTAATACGCATGCGCCACGGTAGCACATCACAGGCCCAAACTTCGAAGATCCACTAGACTTCGAGACCGGCTTCCTGGCAGACGAGCACAACTTCGACCTAACAACTCATATCTGGGGGTACAAGAAACAGCGCGAAGTAGCCCGCCGAATGAACTGTTATAGGGGCGAGGTCGAAGGACACATTCCAAGCTTTCCACCAGGCTCCAAAGCCGCAGTCGCGACGCCCCTCACACAGCCCAACGCCGGCGACGATATTAACAATCTGATTGAGTACGGTCCCGATGATGATGCCGCTATCGGCGATTGGGTCCGCAAGAACATCACAACGTGCTGGCACGGCCTCGGCACGTGCAAGATGGCGCCATTGGACGGCGGAGACATGGGTGTTGTAGACGAGGCCTTGAACGTGCATGGCACGCTCGCGCTGAAGATCGCGGACTTGAGCATCGCGCCTGGGAACGTGTCGGCGAACACGAACAACACGGCCCTGATGATTGGGGAGAAGGCGGCTGATATCATTATTCGGGAACTAAGTCTTAGTGCTTAGCATCTGAAACTGGTTGCCTGGTGGCGATATGCTCGGCTTCTTGTAGCTTATTTTCATTGCCTATCTCCAACCACACATGGGATCCGATCATAGGGGTGACTTTGCTGCTAGGAAGAAGGGTCAAAGGCTTCTGCGCTTTATAGAGCAAAACAATTATTTGTTATAAGCCCATTTTTATCCCGCAAGTCAATAGCTCAGTTGGCTATACCGGTTGCGTAAATCCATTCTTCGAGCATTTTGTTGTTGTGTAGCCAGGCCGGTCCCGATCAGATCGGTTCAGTTCTAGCAGTATGGTACGCGTAACAAATCACGGCTAGGTATGGGGTATCAGACAATCAAACTCTGTCGTTATGTAGTTGATGCAGCTTTTTGTAGGCCATGTGTGTGCACCATAAGCCTAAGTGTACCTCCGCGTGACCCTCTGGTTGTGGCTGCATATAGCCGCTTGCCATACGGCCACAGGTGTAGGGATACAGCATACGGACTGAAGTAATGTGTAGGAAGGTGATCTTAGAGGCCTTCGCGCAATAACAATAGTCTATTACCTACCTATACGTACACGTCCCGTGAAACCGTTGCACGTTTAGTATTGCTCACCGCATTGACTACCTCATTTTTGCGGCTAAGCAAACGCCTGCAGAGCTACCACATCGAATCAGGTATGTGAAAGAGCTTACCGCTGCCTATTGGACCACGTTACAGTTACTCAACATGACCCAATTACTATGGTTGCTGTTCAGTGAAACTAACCTTGTCTTCGTACACTTGGCGCGCTAACCCATAACCCGGCTCCTAAAAGATATCACGCCTCAAGATACTTGCCCTGTCTAAAGCCTCGCAGACTTACGCTACTTGGCGCAGGTTAGTCTTACTCCCCTACACACCAAGTAGTAGTCCCCTCGCCCGCACCCGCGCCTAACGAGAAATGAGGCTGTTTACCAAGAAATGGCACCAATCTGTACACCATTGGGCGGCATTCTACACAACTCAGCAGCCTAGTTTGTACCGGTGAGATAATTAATCAATACAGTGTAAACCCGATAGCTATGAGTATTTCGAAAACGAATACAAAGCCTTCTTCAAAAGTGGCTAGATCGTCTGGCGCTGCCGTATATCTTGAATTTGTAGGACCTGCATTTACTTGACTCTAATTCTCACCACTAGGCTTCAACTTGCAAACGAGCACTGTCTCAATTTTATCGCTCGTTCCATACATAGAAAAATTTCGAAGATACCAGTCACACTTGAAACAACATATAGTCATACTACCTTTTCAACGTGCGGTCAACTAGAGCCTAGGACCTGGGTTTGTGTCAGACAACTAGGTCGCAGGTGAAGCGATGGACCCCTTGGGGTAACTGTATTATAGGCCTACTATTATATAAGGAGAGGAGACCTCCCTCACACTTGAGGTGAGGGCTCAGGAATCAATGATATTGAGCCCTACCTCTATACTACACCCAAACAGCTACCTAGCTGCTACCCTATTGTGACCTATCTTCACTCTGGAGCTTCCTCCACTGACAGTTTGTGACTCTTCTCTCGATCTCCATTCCATGGCTGGCTCAACCCGAGAGCCCACGATACTACCCGGTCCCGTAGTTGATCAGGATGCCGACATACTGAGGGCCCTAAAGAGTTTCTTGGAACAATCATCACCATTCTGGAACGGCAATACTCCTCACGCAACACCGACTCTGGTGAAATCGTCCAATTTCAACACAGGATGGGAGGCCCTTCCTGATGACTCGGGATCTTACGTCGATGAATCGGGTCATAGAGTTTCTGTCAAACGACGCTTCGCTGATGGGAGCTTGAGTGAAGTCAAAGACGCTCACTGGGCGGCTCATAATGCAGCAAAGCTTTTTCTCCACGAAACACAAGGATTAGTAGCGCTGAGTATTGGCGAAGAACCACACTCCATTGTATGGCGGAAGATGGTGCGGCACGTGCAGCATGCATACCAAGAGCAGATACAAGGGTTAATTTTCCAGGAGGCGATGCAAATGAAGGCTCAGGCCGACATAAAAACGAGCATTAGTCCCACTCAACACCCCTATCTATATCCTGGTTTACTAAAGACCCCTTTCGCAATCCGCCTCGTGGTGGTACTACCTTCTACAGAGAAACATAGCGATATTATATGTAAACTCTGTAATAGCACGCTTACCACTGCCCGCTACGAGGCTCTCTCGTATGTTTGGGGTGATCCATCAAGACGAAAACCCGTGCTGGTCAATGATCGACCATTTCAGGCCACTGAGAACTTGGAATCGGCGTTGAGAAACCTCCGCTATCCCAATAGGCATCGTGTAGTGTGGATCGACGCTATGTGCATCAACCAGAATGATGTAATTGAGCGCAATGCTCAAGTACAACAGATGGGCCTGGTATACAAAAATGCTCAAAGAGTAATCGTATGGCTGGGGCCGGAGTCCGAAGACAGCGGCGACGCAATCGACTTTTTGCGTAGGACGCCTATGCTAGACGTGGCGACTACCAGCGATAAGGACTACCGGGAATACTTGGTCTTGTTTTCCCTTCATTTAAAGGCAGTTTCACGACTGCTCAGACGGCCTTGGTTCACTCGTGTCTGGTGTGTCCAGGAATTCCTATTTGGAAACCATGTGGTTTTCCAATGTGGTTCATATTGTCTCGAGCGGCAGGAACTAGACAACACTTTTCGCTTTTTTAACAACCCCATCGGTTCCAATAGCCTTGAGACCATAGTGGGAGAAGACCAAAGTATCATTGATGAATTTATTCTATCTATGAAAAGTTTTTTGAAGCTCAACATATGGAAAAGATCACAGAATATCGAAGTACTCCCGGCGCTCAGCGAATTTTCCGAGTGGGCATCATCCGATCCTAGGGACATTGTTTTTGGCGTTTATGGTCTTATATCTGATGATTCCATGGGAAAGGACGCCTTGAAACCGGACTACACTCTAACCACCGCCGAAGTCTACAGTAGGGTAGCTATCTACCTCCTTCAACAATCTCGTGTTTTGGATATACTATCCTTAGCCACTCGGCCGGTGAAGGGCTTTGTTAAATCTGAAAAACGCTGGTTGCCGTCTTGGATACCAGATTGGCGAGATAGCCAACGCTTTGGTGTGGAAATGTTTTATCGGTCTGTTGCGTTTTTTGGCGTGGGTTCCCATATAATCTCCGATGCAATGTACGACGCATCTCTAGGCTTGCAAGCAACTCCTATCGGCCCTTACAATGATAACCAAGAATTATATCTAGATGGGATTCATGTGGACAGCATTGAGGATATTGGCGAGCCTTTTATGGAATCCACAGACAGCGTTGTCCGTGAAACCCTGCTCCAATGGAAAAGAATCGCCGGTCTTCCTGGGGAATACTGCTATCAGTACACAGGGCAACAGGTGCGAGAAGCTTTTTGGAGAACTATTTTGATGGATGAGAAACACAACTGGTTCGCCCAAGTCGGAAAGGGTTACAATGGTGAAGAGTCGAAGGATACCTTGCAAAGAGCTCGGATACTACCCGATGAAGCAAAGATTGATTACCTTCCGCAGTTCCCGCCTCTTGGAATAGATGACCTCAAGTCCATAAAAATAGCTGGGAAACTTGGACCGATCCTACAACGAAGGTTTTTCAAGACTGCGAAAGGACTGTTCGGCTTGGCTCCAGCTTCCGCGCGTAAGGGCGATCATGTTGTAGTCCTGTTTGGGGGAAAAGTCCCGTTCATAATGCGAGACTTTGGGTTATATCAACTAATAGGCGAAAGGTGAGTCTGCCAAGTTCCTCATGTGGCATTAATCCTAAAGTCACCTCACTCACACCCTTTCATTTCAGCTACGTTCACGGAATTATGGATGGCGAGGTCATTCATCAGCCACGGATTGAACGATTTCAGGATCTCAAGGTGGAAGAGTTTCATATCGGCTAAAGATTCAAAGATTGAATAGGATCCGATCATAAGGGGTGACTTTGCTGCCAGGAAGAACGACCGAAGACCTCTGGGCTCCATAGAACAAAGCAATTATTCACTCCAAACTCATTTTTTATCCCGCATGTGAATAGTTCAATTAGTTATGCCAGTTGTGTGAATCCGTTTTTCGAGTATTTCATCGCTATCAACCTCGCGATGGAGGAAACTTTAAGTATGATATCGGTATGCAGACCTTATATCAATAGACATTAGATCACCTCATCTATAATATCAAACAATCCAACCTCACTCACTGTGAAACCTTTATATCTGCGATGACTCACTTTGTTAAGCTCTACAAAACCTTTACCCCTGCGGGTAATTCGTTCACGCGAGCTGCCGTTATGATTAGTTTTATCATAAATAAGAGGTTACACGGCGAGATATGTCACACACCATAAGCCACAGTATAAGCCTCCCGGCTTCAGGGGAGGCTGCGGGCCAACACATAGCCAGTACTAGCTTCATCCCTTACCTCCCAACTGATATCTACTGAATTGTAGGAAGGCTATTGGACAAAGACTGAAACGCCGGTCACTTGAAGTTCCCGGAGAGTAAACTGAGCCATCACTTAGAATGAATAGACTAGAATAGAGGTATACAAATAGGGCAGGATTCTCCTGACTGAAAGAAGGAGGAAGGTCACAGACCCTCGAGACCCCAAGAGTATTATTAGCTGAATTGAACTATTGTTACACTCCCTTTATTAGTAAGCCCTTGTCATATAAATGAACAAGCACGGACCTATCAAATGGAAGCGGACAACAGCGCAGATACAGCCACGCTCCAACGAGAGATACAGACGATCAAACAAATCTCAGAAACGTTGATGGAAGTAACAGCGGGGGCACAGAAATGCCGCAATGAACTTCTAGATCAGCTCAAAGCGCTATCCGTCGCTAACTCCCAGGTTAGGGATACAGCATATACCCTGAGTCAGTAATAAGCATATTTGTTTCTATGTTTAAGATGACTAACATCAGAGAACAATATCATAGATGAACGGTTGGATGCTTCTAGCCGAGAAGCTGGATCTATTGTAGAAGAAAAGTACAAACGTTAGTGATCAACTTACCTCCCCCCGTATTAATCATATCGCATGGCTCGCTGATTGTCCATTTGTAGTGTCATTCCAGCAGATCCGACCCTTTATTTTGTCGCAATTAGAGTATGACTCGAACATGGCCGGTGCCGATGTAGCAAACAACTATATCCTAGGGACAAGCCTGTCTAGAGAGGATCAAGAGCGAAGTGTCTTTGTTATTAACTCCTCGCAACTACAGGACTGGATCCAGGCCGAAGGCTCGACAGCGTTAGTCATCAATGGCAATGCTCAGCGAGTGGCTCGCAAGACTGGGCTGAGCTTAGTCTGTGCAAGACTAATACATGCACTGGACGAACTACATTGTTCAGGTGGCTCATCTATCCGACAGCCGGAAATCATCACCATCCATTTCTTCTGCGGAAATCACGACACAGGGGAAGAAACCTGGGAGTCCCCCCGAGGCATCATGAATAGTCTACTAGCACAGCTTCTCACGCAGTGCAAGCACGTAGATATTACCAAATCTATCAAGCCGAGGAAAGTGGATAGCGATGACTTGCGTAACGTGTTCTCTTGGTTTAGGACTGTGTTCCGTCGACTTCCTGCCAATATCACAGTCTTTTGTGTACTGGATGATATTTCTGTCTATGTCGACAACAGTTACGAGAAGGATGCTAAGTTCTTGATTAGCAATCTGCTCAAGCTTTCTCGAGAACACTCATCGAGGCGTGCTAGCCTGAAAATCCTTCTCACAGCGCCGTGTTGGCTGCGGATGTCAAGTTCGGAACTCGGGGAAGTCAGCACCCTTTCTGTGACGAGGCCGTTGCCCAATACCGGCGGATTCAGTGCAATGAAATGGGATATGACGGTTGGCAAACAATTGTCTGAGTCATTCGGATCAAGAACAACATTGAGGTGAGTAGAGCATTGTTTATGGATGTTGGAAGGTGATTCTCTGGATACCTAACCAAGACGCGACGGAGCGACGAACGGATCGCTAAGGAACTAAGCTTACGCGACAATAGCCAGGAACTTGAATGCGATTCAGACCCCTGCAGTGGCGATAGCAGTAACAACGACCAGCCAACCCAGAAGACCAGAAAGAAGTCAAAATCAAAGGATAGCCGTGGAGCCAAAAAGTCAAAATATGGCTCTCGCAGTAAAAGGAGTCGCGCTGAGACGTCCTCATCGTCAGATCTTTCAGAGTCGCAATTATCTAGCGAGTCCGAGGACTCATCTTCTGAAGGAACCACTGCGGGTGAAGAACCAGTTTATCGAAAAAATCACGCCTCTTCAAACAAGCAGAAGAAGATGAAATAGGAGGATGCCGTTTCTTGGGCGCAGAGACGTTTATTGGTTGAATACTTGATAATATTTGAAGTTATCCCAGGTGCTGTTAAAATGTTTAGTCACAGAGCGGGTCGATGGGCCGTCGTAGTAGCGTACTGTATAATGGTTTTTAACTTGTCAAGTCATTTAAGTGCTTCATCGTGCTTCATCACGCTGAAACCGGGAAGCTCATTTTCTACTCTAGCTATATCAATCAAAGCCGATATATAAATCATTTCGTTGATATTAGCAGCTGATCTTTTCCTATCCAAGCTCAATTGGAGTTGCTACCAGACGACGGTATAGTGACCCTGATCAGCTCGCCTTTTAGCCTACTCAAGATAATATGAATTTGGCGATCATATAAACGACCCCTCTACTAATGGAGTATTTGACTAGAGGGTCAATGAGGAACAATGGATTGAGTGGCAAAGTCTATTAGAGGGGATCGTTATGATAGATAGAATTAGCGCTGCGGTCTAGAACGTGATGTTAAAGTGTATACAGCTTCCAGGTGATGTATAACATATTAGCATTATATATTTGTGAGTCCAAGATCCTTATCCTAGAGAGTATAGATCTCTTCGCCTTATATAGGTAAAAAGGGGCGCCATCTAGACACTACTTCGAGACTATTCAATCGCATCTCAATTACTACAACTTCAGTCACAGAAGCCGAAACAAAAGCAAAATGAAGATTCTATATCCTCTTATAACTCTCCTAGCTACACACCTATCGCCCGTTGACGCGCACTGGGTCTACAATAGACTAATCATCAATGGCATAGTAGGGAAGCCATATCAATACATCCGACCGCCCCAAAACGGGAACAACTTCCTCTCGGACGTGAATTCAACCGACATGCGGTGCAACATCGGCGGCTCGTCTGGACGTCCCAACAACACAGAAACAGCCACCGTGCGCGCGGGCGACGAGCTCGGCTTCGGCATCGGGTCTACGTTCGGCCATCCGGGAATCCAGCAAGTATACCTCTCGCGCGCACCCGATCTACCAGACTCACCAAACACGTCGTTATCGCCGGCAATGGAATACGACGGCTCGGGCGGCTGGGCGCGGATCTATTCCCTGACGACGACGCCGACGTGGCCAAACGGGACGGGTTCGATGGGGAAGAACAGTTTTGCTGAAGCGCAGCCTGGCGCCGTGGATTGGGCTACGCACAAACTGACGTCGTTTCTCTTCGTGTTGCCGCCCGAGACGCCCGAGGGCGAGTACCTCTTGCGCGCGGAGGGAATGGCAGTCCATGCCGCGCACAAGCCGGGCGGCGCGCAGTTCTACGTCGCATGTGCGCAGATCCGCGTCGTCAATGAGCGACAGGACAGGAGTTCGGAACTCGGGCCGCTTGTCAAGATCCCTGGCGTGTATCGCGGGGACGAGCCCGGGGTGCTGCTCCCGCAGTTCTGGTCCGGACTGCAGAGGTACACGACGCCCGGGCCCGCGCTGTGGCCTCCTGGGACGGAGGAACAGCATGTCGCGAAATACCTGTGAAATGAGTCGATCATTCAGAGAGGCTGTAGATAGTTAGGAACCCCAGGATCTAGGGGATGGCTGTGTTTCAAGCGGCGAATGGCTAGCTGTCTAAGTATGTGGACATGGAGATGCATTGTGACAGACATCTCAATTACCTAGGTATGGCTCGCGAGTGTTATACAGTCTCAAGCAATAACAATGAGGCATCATGAATGCCTCTAGTCAACTTGAACTGAAGTATGAAGTTAAACTTTAGGGTTGAGGCAGCTCCCGTCAAATTGAATGTGGCTTCATGCGATGCGACGACACGACATGGAGAAGTATTCCCGGGGCCGACGGCGGAGAGCCGAAGTATCCACTCATTCGATCTACCTGAATCTACACTTCCTTTTAGGGGAGGTCCCTAGATTAGGTAGGTAGATTTGCGGGTAGATTCAATAGGATAGGTAAATGGAACAGGCCGCAAGACATCGGAGACGATACCTTACGTAAATGTGCCGGACTGGGCCGACGCAACCTCGGTCGGTGTCTCGTGATCAAGGCAGGCGGGTAGATAGATGTGCGATGTCGTGGTCCTATCATACATACACACACATTAATCATATCGCATATTGAGAACCTAGGCACACACACTCACTCGATCGCTTTGTTTTTCTTTTTCAATTATTCTTTTTGGATTTCATTTTCTTTGTGTGATTTCGCGAGCTTGCTGAAGCCATTGAGATTGCGAGACATTACCTACCTTAGATACTTAACCTAGATACCACCTCAAATGCCCCTCACCACGCCGTCCGTGTTCCCGCCGGCCTCGGACGCCTTCGTCAAGTTCGCGAGCCGGCGCAGCGTCGTCCACAGCACCAAGGGCATCGTCTCGTGCACGCAGCCCCTGGCCGCCAAATGCGGCATCCAGATACTTGATGCAGGCGGGAATTGTGTCGTAAGCATTTGCCTACTAAGAGTTGTCTCACGTGTAAACGGTGTAAAGTGAGCGAGATGACTAATAAGTTCCATGCAGGATGCGGCCGTCGCTGTTGGTATGTCCGTCATGTAATACACCGTTAGGCATTTATTATCGTAGGACGGGCTGAATAATCGCAATATGACAAACAAAAGTGAAGATTGAGTGCTGACATGACATCCTCCCCCCTAAAATAGCCGCCGGCCTCAACCTCACAGAGCCCTGCTCAACCGGCATCGGCGGGGACATGTTCTGCCTGTTCTACGATGCCAAAACGAAGAAAATCTCAGCTCTGAACGGATCAGGGCGGTCAGGCGCCAAGTGCACGCTGGAGACGATACGGAAGTCCCTCGGGGTCCCAGACGGCCAGACGGGTAGCATCCCCATGGACAGCGTGCACGCCGTCTCTGTGCCCGGGGCGCCGGCCGGCTGGTGCGACGCCGTCGCCCGCTTCGGCAGTGGCAAGGTGACGATGGAGCAGATCCTCGCGCCCGCCATCGAGCTCGGGGAGAAGGGGTTCCCTGTCTCCGAAGGCGTTGCTTTTTTCGTAAGTGGACGCAAATGATTGACATATCGCACGAGACTGGCTCGCCTCGTCCGCTGCTCCGACATCAATAAATTGATTGATCACACACGGAAAAAAAAGTGACGAGTCACCGGCTGACCCGAAGCAGTGGGAGCGTTCTGAGCCGCTCATTCGCCGCGCCTCGCCCAATGGCAGCGAGATGCTCAAGACGGACCTGTCGGCCATCGGCGGTGCACGGGCACCACGCGCCGGCGAGATCATGAAGAACCCCACGCTGGCCGCGACGTTCCGGGCCCTCGCAACCGAGGGCAAGGCCGGGTTCTACACGGGGCGCATCGCCGAGGCGCTCGTGAAAGTCGTGCAGGATCTCGGCGGACACCTCGAGCTCGACGACCTCGCGCACCACCTCGAGGTCGGCAGCGAGCCCGTGGACGCCATCTCGCTGCAGTTCCGGGGCCAGGGCGTCGCGCAGAAACTGCGGGCGCGCATAGCGGACCCGGCGAGCCAGAGCATGACGCCGGACATCGGGCTCGAAGTCTGGGAACACCCGCCCAACGGGCAGGGCATCGTGGCGCTGATGGCGCTGGGGATCCTCGAGGAACTCGAAAAAGACGGCAAGATCCCGACGTTCGGGCCCGACGACTTCAACACGGCGCCGTACCTACACGCCATCATCGAGGCGCTACGCATCGCCTTCGCGGACGCGAGCTGGTTCGTCACGGACCCGAACGTGGAGCGCGTGCCCGTCGCCGAGCTGCTGTCACGTCCATACCTATCCTCGCGGGCACGGGAGCTGTTCTCCCCCGAGCGCGCGGGCGCCATGCCCGAGCACGGGATGCCGTCGCCGGCGCACCAGAGCAGCGACACGGTGTACTTCGCCGTGTCGGACAGCGAGGGCAACGCCGTCTCCTTCATCAACAGCAACTACGGCGGCTTCGGCACGTGCATCATCCCGAAGGGGTGCGGCTTCACGCTGCAGAACCGCGCGGCCAATTTCAGCCTCGACCCTACCGGCAAGCACCCGAACGTGCTCGCGCCGCGCAAGCGGCCGTACCACACCATCATCCCCGCCGCGGTGACGAATCTGCACGACGGCAGCTTGCACTCGGTGTTCGGCGTCATGGGTGGCTTCATGCAGCCACAGGGCCACGTCCAGGTGCTTCTTGGCCAGATTGTAGGGGGGCTGAACCCGCAGCAAGCACTTGATGCCCCGCGCGTTTGTATTGGGGCTGGGATGCCGGAGGAGGGAAAGGTGATAGATGCAAAGGTTTTCGTCGAGGAAGGTATGCCGGAAGAGACAATCGAGGGGCTGCGGAAACTAGGTCACAATGTCGAGGTCCTGAAGGGCATGTATAGGGCCAAGTTTGGCAGAGGCCAGATCATCCGCTGGACGATGGATCCTATTGAGAAAGACATTGGTGTCTGGTCTGCTGGCAGTGATATGCGTGGCGATGGTGCCGCATATCCGCAATGAACGGATAGCGTGTGTACACAACCCCTAAGTATCACCCCCGCCATATAATGGAAGCATCAGAAAACATCACATCAAGTAGTGCTATTAACCTAGCTTTGTCATTTTGTTAAATACAATATATAACTCCACTTGTTTGATAGTCAAAGGACTTAGAGGAGAAAGCATGTTCCACAACACGCTGCAGTATTATAAGTAGAAGTGTCAGGAGCCATAGGCTAGGGGTAGGTGATGACTGTTGTTGTTGCGCGAAGGCCTTCTAAACTACCTTCCTAGGTGCCATCTGGCTATGTACAAGAATGGCCTCCTTTGTCTGTATGCCCTATGATAGTACTCCTGGTGTCTGGGTTCTTTAACAAGAAGTTTGCATCTTCAGCTGGGAGAGAACTATTAATAGCTTGGTTGATTGTTCTAGTTTTTATTCGTCTATATCAGATACATCTGGATTAAGAACCAGATGCATCACAGGCGTCACAGCCACGGATGAATAAAAATCGTATTGTGTACTATTTAGGTGTCTTAGACTTATCCCATTGCTGCTCTTATGTAGGCCTGATATCTGCGCTCACTAGCCACCATCGTAACCGAACATGCTCAGTAGTTACAGGGCTCCGCGAATATCTTGAAAGAGAGCTGCCGGTCCCCGGTATACAAACCAAATCGTGCTGAAGCGCCGGTGTGAAGTCATAAAAAGCGCTTCTAGTGGTAGCAGAACAAACCTTGCCTAAGGCTGATGTCTGAAGATGAAACCAAGTCCGTATTCCAGCTTAGGCAGATCAAGATCTAAACCAACGTTGCGGGCTTCCACTCCCCGTTTTCACTGAGGCTTTGCCACAATCCGGATTCTTTTGGTGTAAAAAAAATGATGGGTTCCTTAGGTATTCCGTATCGTTTCACCCGGGTTGACTTGATCGCTACCGTAGGCGCCTCAAACGGATCTTTCCATTCCACTGTCGCATCCTCAACCAACTGTACTGCTAAAACACTCACAGGGCCATGCTTGATAGAGTCTTTTTTGAAGTCAAAAAATCCAAAACCAGATAGGCCAGGGGGTTCGGTCCAAATGCGAGCCTCCGTAATATCTCCTTGAAAATCGTAATACAGGAAGTTATAACTCCACCAGACAAACCGGTATTTACGCATAGCATACTGCCTCATCTCCCGACAGACACGAGATATTTCCGGGGCCGGGAAATAGAGTGGTGGTCGATTAGGCCAACCCGAACATTGCCTTCTGGTTAGATAGTCGTGTGCGGCCCCGCGAATGTAACAATTATTTGAGTCGGGCATCGCAAAATCGTAAATCATAAACCTGACTTCGGGCGGGAGGCGCCCTAGCATTCCTGGTGGAAGGGTGTTCGTAATCTGACGTTCTGAGAAATTGCACCATCTCCGCGTGTACAGTTGAAAATTGGCAGCCTGAACCCCGAATATTCGAACGGTATAATTACATACCAAGCGGATATCGTGATCAGTATTTTCGGGCAGCTCTTCGTTAGCGGTCGGGTCTGTCTGCGTGGAAGCGTGAGCCATGATGAAGATGGTATTGTTGTGGATAGAGGTATCCAAGTTGGGTGTAAAAAAAAAAAAAAAAAAAAAAAAAAAAAAACAAAGAAAAAGGGATCCGTCGCGAAACACGTTCGCCCATTGTAGGCTAGCCATATTCGCCTATTGTAAACAATGTTTGCCTATTGTAGACTACTAGAAAATACGAGCAATCATATACTCCTACATGGTAGCACAAGTGTCAGGAATTAAGGCTGGGCCTCAGCCCAGACTACATATATGACCCGGACCTCATACACCCCTCCTTCTGAGGTGTTTCTTCCCTCCTACAAGCTTTAGTCTTGTGTAGATCTACTACAATATATTGAAATTACAGTATTGTACCTGGCTTACTTCCCAGATTGTGACAACAAGCCAGCCTAAGGTGCATCTCCAGAGTGATTAAGTACGTGATTAAGTACGCTACACTAACACTATCTAGCCTCGAAAGATTTTATATACGTTGGTTATGCCGCCGCCAATCGACAGGATTGGGGGGGGGGGATGGATTAGAGTGAATGTTAGGTGCCCTGTTAAAAAGCACAGGGTCCGAAGTCGCAAGAATTCAAGTCCGATAAATACTATAGGTGTCTCTCTTCTTCTCCCCAAGCCCATTTCCCATCCCGCCGTACCACTGTGAACATGAGGTCTTGCGGCTTAGCCTAACGTGGCTAGGAATCAGAGTCCCCTATAATGAGCTATTGTATTGCTATGGTATTGCTATGGTATTGCTATGGCAAATTCTACTGGACCTTATAAAGTCTACATAATTGTCTGCGGGGGTGGGATGGAAGTTTCGTGTCGACTTGTGCGCGACAGAACCATAGCAGTTGCATGGATATGGTCATATGTGACAGGACGCGGCTCTGTGAGAACTTACATAGGAGTGCCTTGCGTTCTCGTATATCCCGACCACGGCTGCGTTGGCCCAAGGAAACAATCACTAACCTTGCCCCGACTGAGTTCTTGTCACATATCGGTAGATCAAATAAAAGTATGCTAATCCAGGATAGTTTGGAGTCATGTCGTTCATTAGGCGTTTGCTTTTATACACGAACCTCTATAGGCTTGGTTTTATCGTACAAACCAGTGTTTTATCCCTTCTATATGCGTACGTTTGTTCTTCTTATTTCGACTCGGCGCCCGAGTCGGGTGATCCGTCCAGTGGTGCCAAGACACCCTTCTCCTCGAGCATCTTAGCAAGTGAGCCGTCCTGGTGCATGGAGACCAAGATGTCACAGCCGCCGACGAACTCCTTGTCGAGGTAGAGCTGGGGGATCGTGGGCCAGTCGGAGAATTCCTTGATGCCTACGAATGCACAGTTTCATGTCAGCAGCGGTTCATGCAGAGCATTTCCCCATTCCCTGTTTCTGCGGTGTAGCGTGGGGATGTAACGGGATTCATCCGTACCTGACCGTAACTCGTCGTCCTCCAGGACGTTGAATGCAGCGAACTTGGCGGGATCAACGCCCTGCAGGCCCAAGATCTGGATGCTGGCGCGCGAGAAGCCGCATTGCGGCGTTTCGGGAGTGCCCTTCATGAAGAGTACTACAGGTGCTGAGCTCACGGCCTTCTCGATGGCTTCTCTCGTGTGGTCGGACAGCATGCGTTGCTGGAAGGCTGTGAGGAAAGGAGTCGGCCGCAGGAAGGCCTGTCTAGCGACAGGGCGCACCGCTGCTTGCCGCAGGCTCTGCCAAACAAGAAGTCAGTCAATCAGTCAGTCAGTGAGTCAGTCGGTCGATGTTTGTTTGTTCATCCTTCAGTCCTTCGCTCCTTCGTCTTGTGGCCGAGGCCGCGAGGGAGACTTACAGCTGAAAATAAAGGCCTAGAAAACATGGTGGCGTGACGGTGGTGTGGATTTGCTGGGAGCTTCAGAAATGGTGTTGTTCTTGCATACCACTTAGCGGTTTTTAATCGGCATGCGGTGATAGGTACATGCAGTGCCACCCAGCTTACCTGGGTACCGAGGTACCTACATGATTACATATGCGTTAATCGGAATGCTGGGAACAGGCAAGACGGCCCAGCCAGTGAAGACCGAGGGGCAACATGCTAAAACTCGCCCCACTGACGCCCGTTAACGGTGGCTGACCAATCACCGTCCATGCGCATTCCGCTTGTGACGAAGCTCCCGAACTGGTGTTCAGGACCCCTCTATGCTATGACGCCAGGCCACGATGAACGATTGATTGATTGATCGCATGTGCCGCCTGGACGGATTTCATCGGGTAACTTGAAGCTCCCCTCTCCCCAGGATTTCTTTCATCTAGATCGAACATTATCATACCACTGGACACAAGGCATTCATTCGGGTGGACTTTCCCAAAGCAGATAAAGATACAGGTCTGTAAGTATTCTAGACTCATAGGTACTTAGCAAGTAATTGGCTTCGCTCAGCTACCGAGCTGTTTGAGATGTTCACCTTTAAACCTCGACTTCCTCCACAGGGTTATTCCTCCTCTCTATTCAACAACTCACTCATGTACATATAGCTACACAGAACAGAGATAATCAATCTGATTCATACCTTTCGCCATGCTCCAGGCTATCTCGAACGGGCATGACGCCCACCACATTTACACGAGAAAGAACTCCCTCGAGGCCCTCACGGCATCCCTTGACGATGGAAATATTCATCTGCTCCTCGGCTGCTCGTAAGCTATGCCTTCCTGTAATATCTAAAGCCAGCCATCCGTCGTCTTGGACGTCTTATGTAACTCTAGCCACAGTGGCAGCGTTGCCACCATCAAGCTACCCAACATCATCCAAGCGCTCTCCAAGTACCCCTCGAGCCAGCTCTCCATCCGAGTTATCTTGACAACGTCTGCTTCACGATTCCTAGCTGGCCAATCTAGGGAGCAGCCCACCGTTTCTGCCCTCATGGGCCTCCCTAATGTTGATGCTGTGGGTGAGTGTACCATGATGCAACCATTCTGAGATTACTGGTGGTTTATACTAATATTATTCAGTACGTGATCTAGTATCAATTTTCTATGAGATCTACGAAGAGAAAACTGTATAATAAAGGGACGGTATGCTTACTTGAAGCAGTATGTAGATGCAGATGAGTGGAAGGTCCCGTGGGTAGTAAGTCATGTCCTCTCTATCCCTCGTCCCCACGTAAATGCTCTCATATAGCTACAAGATGACCACTACTGACGAGATTTACCGTAGCGAGGGGGCGGGATCTTACACATCGAACTCCGTCGTTGGGCCGACATATTCGTCATTGCGCCCCTGAGGTTAGCAACCCAGAGTCTTTTATTCCCCTCTATGTTAGGGGAAGAATTTCCCACATCCTAGGGTCCCCGATCTCTTTTATAACTACAAATCCCCAAACCCTTAATACACCCTCCAGAAAATACAGCTACTGATTCTTGATGTGTAGCGCCAACACGCTGGCCAAGATAGTGGGTGGTTTTGCCGACAGTCTTTTAACGTCGGTGGCACGTGCATGGGACGCATGGGGTGAGCTGGACTCAGATAGAAGGCTCAAAAAGCGCCGTATCATCGTGGCGCCCGCAAGTACGTAGTCGCCCCTATTCCCTACACCACGATCTTTTTCCCTCCGTTTCCCGGACGCCCTTTCCTCTTCACAGTAGGAATGACGTATTACTTTTCTTTCTATTTGCCGTTCATTTCTTTATCGCGAAAGAACTATGTTTGAAGCATCTTTACCACCCCTACTAACATCCGTCCCCGCCTTCCCCTCACAGTGAACACAGCAATGTGGCGTCATCCCATAACCGCGAAGCAACTCCGCGTGCTCGAAGAAGAATGGGGCGTCCAGAGCCCGTCCGCCCCCAAGACACAACCAGATGCGCCAGAGATCCCGCCCACGTCGCACGAAGCGGACCCATCGAGCGCAGCCCAAGACGAAGGCGACGGCTGGTTCGAGGTTCTCCGTCCACAGCGCAAGGTCCTAGCCTGCGGCGACGCCGGAGACGGCGCCATGATCGAGTGGCCGCAGATCGTGGCCGTCATCGAGGAGCGGCTTGGGCTGGAGGCGTAGAGGAGTAACTCGGGGTCAGGCGCATATCTACCTAGGCTAGAGGGTGGAGGAAATCGGACACGACGCATAATTGGTACCAAGTCGCCTAAAGGACAAGCTATAGTTCAGATTGGCAAAGGATAGGGTCTCTCTTTTTCTTGATGTTTTAGCTCGGGAAAAGGCTAGTTTTGGATACGAATACGAGCCCAGTAATTACCTACTCTTAATCACGATGGAGACTACAATTTTTAATAGTGTCAGGCTCTTTCACCAAATAACGTGTGGTAAGAGGTCTTGAGAAGCTAGTGGAACTTAACATGAGTGGGTAGAAGAGCCAATCAATAAATGCGAATCATTAATCACGAGGCGATTACAGTCAAGCACTAATTGATAAAACAAGAGACCTCGGCGTGATTTTAATTAAGCTTTCCATAGTTTTTTTAGTATGCTAGTTCTACAAGTACAGTATTAGGCCATCGCCAATTTTTTGACATTCCGTCCGATGCTCGAACTCCGTTTTCGCCTGGTCATGCCGTATGGTACAAGCGCGATGCAATGCAATGAAGAGCCATGAGAAAGGCAATGGTTGAGTCCCCTTTCCACATTAACCCCGCCCGTCGAGACCAGAACCTGTTCCAGGGTAATACACGGCAAGTATCGTGATTTGCCTTCCGATTTCTGCGACCGTCTCGCAGCACTCAAAACGCCAAAGCAACAAACATATAATAAAACAAGATAGGCTCCTCTTCCCAGATGCCAGATATGACAAAGGTAGGGCCAAAGGGCCTAAACATAAACAACTCTATGCCTCCGGCTGCAATGCGAGAAGTTGAACCAGTAACTGGGCCATAAAAGTCCGAAGATGAAAACCGTGCGAAATTCATTAGTCGTGTGAATATTAAGTCGAGGCGTAGTCCACCACACCTCCCCCATTGCGGGATATACCTCGTCCTCGGTGGTTAAAACGCCAACTGCATGAATGGCCCTCGCTGAGTGTCGAAGGCTTTGGTCCCTGGTATTCGCAATGCTTATTTAAGGTCATTAGGGTCATGTCTAAATGTGCAATTGTCGCCCTTAGCACATTGGCCTTTGGCCCAGAATGTGCACGGCTTGGTACCAATAAGAGCACGATTGATGCCCTTATGATCCTTAGTCCCGCGATGGAACTCCTTGCGATTTCCACGTTCACTGCTCTCCCGCTGGTATTGGTCCCCTTTATGTGAACCATAGGCCCCGTCATCACGTGGCGCGTCGTCGTATTGTTGAGAATATGAAGGATAACTCTGGCTCTGCAACTGGGCGCTGTATGATTGGGCCTGGCTCTGAGCCCATGCCTGCCAAGCCGCATAGTTGTCTTGTGGTGCTGCTTGAGCTGGCTGCGAAGACTGACCAAGAGTGGCCAAGAGATTGGCCAAATTATTGTCCGGCTGGGCCGGTGTAGGTTGCGGAACCGTAGTATTTTGAGATGCCTGAGGATTCTGCAAAGCTTGGACTTGCTGCAAAATAGCAGCATATTGGTCGGGAACTTGAGGAATAAGCTGTGAGTAAGTCTGGGGTTGCTGCTGAGTCTGTGTTTGGTAGGTTGCAAAATGACTAGTTTGAGGGGCATTGTATTGGTTTTGGGCGCTGTCAGCTACCTGGTGAGCATATTCCTCTTCTCGTTTCGCCTTAGTAGGTAACTCTTGGCTGTAGCCAGTGTAAATCTTGTGCGTATGGGTGGGGGCGGACTGGCCCTGGGACGATGTGGTGGACTGGGGGAGCGCATCCTTATATTGGTCTACGATGTTTTGGAGGATGGAGAACGCTTTCTGCACCTTCTCGTCTCTAGTTTCAGGAGGTTGGACAATTCTCGGATTAGCTGGGTTGTAAGGATCCGGATCAACATATTTTCTTGCTCTATCGGATTGAAGTAGGGCCAACACTTGAGCGTCGCGCTCTTCTTGGGTCATCATTCGAGCGCCGGTAGTCGATTGCGATGGCGCCGTACTTAGTCCAGCACTGATAGAGCCTGACGTTGAACTAGCGCCATGGTTGGGGGAAAGCCCGAGACGTCTTAGCGCGGACTGGGACGCCGCAATTGTTCCAAACTGTCTCGCTTCCGACCAGCGTTGAAGAATTTCCTGTCTCTTTGGATTATCCGGCAGCAGAACCGCCTGTTTCGCTTGAATGATAGGTTCGGAAGTCTTCCTTGGCGACCTAGGTGTATCGGGGATTTCTGATAGGGTTGTGTAAATGGTCATCAATTCGCGATTCTCGTATTCCTCCATGATCTTCTTTTGTTCCGAATGAATCTCGCGGGTGCCGCCACGGGTAACGTAATTCTTCCCTCTTTGGCCGTTGTCCAGAAGAGAGTAATCAAAAGATTGAGGTGCAGTCCAAGGTCGGATATCCGTCTCCATTGGGTTTCCATCATCATCGTCGTCATCTCCCTCTTGCATATTACGCTGCATTTGCTTCAACATTTGCCCCTCTAATCGATTATCTCGGGCATCTCGAATCATGTTCCCAGCCCGGCCCTCGTCCTCATTCGAATCGTGCTCGAAGTATCGAACTTGGACCAGTTCCTCGTCAGGTTTCCACATAACAGTCCGGCCTCTTCGCGACTCTTTACGCAATCTACGTGATCTCTCCTCAGGTGTCTCAGGAGCTTTCACCAACCGCTCTGGTGCTTTAGGTTTCTCGGCGGGTTTAGCGATCTCCGCGAGCAAGCCACTGATAGTTGAAGATGAAGCCGTTGGAGGCTCCGGCCTTTTGACAGGCGGCTTTGGAGCCGCTCGTGATTTAGCGAGCACTCCAGATCGAGAACGTGTTTGCCCATTTTGTAATGCGGGGTTCGATAAAGCCGCGGAATTAGAAGTTGCGGTTGAAATTGTCCTCCCAGTACCTGCTCCTCCAATACCGCTATCCAGGGCAACCTTCTTTACCACACGAGAATCAGTCTCATCATCTCTCTGTCGTTTGATTGGCGACGCTCTAGGCGTAGCTTTCTCGGGGTGATTAGTTACTTTTCTTGCAGAAAGTAAACCTGAGTAGGTTTTGGTCTCTTTTCTTGCCGTCTCTAGAGGTGCTGAATTGGCAGATTGAGAAACCTGGGCTTTGAGTGCAAGGGCCCCTTTGGCAGCAGAGGTGGTCGTTTTTGGTGTAGAATTTGTATGGCTTTTGTTTGCGTTGTCGATAGGCTTCTGTTTTGGTTGGTTTGGAACCGCGGGCTTTTCGGCAGCATTCTTGGCGGTTCTCTCCTCGGCATTCCTCGATATCTGTGCCACAAGCTGTTTTCCCTCATCATCGAGGCTGTCACGGTGCTTTTCTAGCACAGTGGATAACTTCACTTTGTTGAAAACATCCAAATCCATCAACGTGGCCGCAGAGATGAAACGTAAAATAGTTCGTGGAATATCCGTGTTATAGGACTTATTCGCAAACTGCCTGCTCAGAGCAATTGTCAAGCCTGACATCAATTTCATATGCTGTCCCATATTTCTTAATGTCTCCTCATCGCCAAACTCAAGTGCAGTTTCAAGTGATGCACGGACGAGATCATATTTCTGGTCAATGGCAGCTTGTAGCTGAGATGCTTGGCTTTTGGGAGCATTGGACTTTTGCTCTCTTAGAGCCCTTGCCTCAGCACATATGTCGACAACATACTTGCCGAAGTCGGCCACTCTTCGGCCAATGACTTTAGACCAAGGGTCCTCCTTCTCACCTTGAGAAACAGCACTTTGATCAGCACCAGGCTCATGTCGGATAATCCTTACTACATCGTATTGGACGCCCTTGTCAGGGTCTGTTGGTCGAATTTCTGAAGCCATTATCTATGGAAGCAGAACGAGGTTAGTTTAGTCAAGTCAAACTACACAAGAGCGTACTTATGCAGGAAAATGTAGCCGTGCACCTGGAGCAAGAGGTTCATAACTTCACTACACAAATCGGCTTGTTTACGAATGAAAGGAACTGTGTACGTTGTGACAAAAGAGTGAATTTCGGAGTGGGGCTTTGAAGTTGGTGTAAGAAAGGTTTAAGGTTCAAAAGGTAAAGAGGTTGTTGCCCGGCGACGCTAGCGCTAACAGACAGACAAGATAGCAAAAACGCGACTGTAGGGGAGCTTCAGACTGCGGGGTACTGTACGTGTTCTACTAGAGCCCCTACAGGCAAGTAGGTAGTGGATGTGATGGCAACTAACCTGCTGAACAATGAGCTCTTGGGGATCTTCTTCCTCGCTCGACTCGGTAAGGCTTTCGCTGTCATAGTCTGCTGTGTCTGGTTTGCCTGTTGCACGACTCCTTCCAACTTTCAATGCACCTAATACGAAGATCAATACACGCCTCCAACTACCCAGGATAGATTTTCTCTGCTTACCAGCTTTACCTGTTATTCTTTTCTTCTCGCTTTCTAGGCTTGCCTTCCTAGTTTCTGCCTTCTTCAAATCGTCGGTATATCTTTTATACTCCTCAGATCCACTCGATGCAGCCTTGATCTGCTCCTTAGTTTTATCGATACTTTCGCCAACTTCTTTAAGTTGATCGACGATGGGTCGCACGCTTTCTCGGAGAATTTCGCACGGCAAAGGATTCGGGAGCAAAGGCAGGAGAGGCGTCCCATTCCTGTTATCGCCAGCAACATGCGGTTTGACGCCAGGCGTATTCGTGACTATCTGGCGCTGCACAGGTGTCGCTCCCACGAACAGATAAGGGCATCCTTTAACAGATCTCCATCCCTCCCCAGGTTTGTCTGCCCTGGGAACAGCTATCAGAGCATCGTTCGAGGCGACACTAGTTATAGGCATACCGAGCTTCGAGCTAGCCCTTAACGGGTTCGTAGGTAGACGCGGTATCGAAGGTGGGGTATCACGAGTTGAGGCCGATGCTATTGACGCACCCCCTAGTCTCTGAGCTTGGCCTTGAGATGACCAGGCCACTGGATGAGCAGCCGCTGCTGGAGGCCCTGGAGATGGAGTCGGAGTCACATTGCTCTTCCCAGGTACAAGGCCCGCAGGGAGTGGTACTTGAGTCGGATAGCCATGCCGAATTTCGGTGCTCTGCGACGTCTGATAAGTTCCACCATAAGCTTGTGATTGGTATGATGATGCCTGGTCCTGATACGAAGATTGACTTTGCTCCGACTTAGGTGTGGACGATTGTGCGGGTGAAGCCGTTGCCATCCGGAGGAGAGATGGGTTGTTTCCGTACAGCTGTTGTCCTTGAGCATAAGGATTCGCAGTACTGTGCTGGGGTTGGTGTTCGGCCCAAGAGTTCCGCTGGAAATCGTTCAATCCAACATGGTGCTGCGGTTGCGCAAACTCAGAATAATGGCCGACTATTTCTGGAGCATGAAACTGTCGGAAATTTAGGTTCTGGTTGTTTCCGTAAGGAACATTCGGCTGCTGATAGTCGTTACCATGGGGCTGTCCTACCACTTGAGCAGGACCTAAGGATCCCATCTCGTGAGAGAAAGTAGGTTGGCCCTCTACCCTAAAGCCCATACTGGAGTATTGCTGTTGACCTGCATAATGCCCATGGCCTTGCTGGCCATATGGGTTTGTGTTTGGTGTATAGCCAACGGGATCGTAGGAATGCTCATGATTCGGCGGGCCTTCGAGATACGATCCCGTGCTATGGTCTACATGCCTCACAAACCCGCCATCGTTACCGGTAGAGTTCGTGCCATCCATCCCAGGGCCAACCGGACCAAGCGTCCAGCCAGCAGCCCCGTGCTGGGCCATACCGGAGATGGTTGACAACAACTGTTGAATAGCAAGGATATCACGTGACCTAGATGCGTGTCAGTGGGGTGCATGCCAAGATATCTCCCAAGAGGGCGTGCGTCTATCAGACAACTTTAGTTGACCTGGTACAATGGCACTTACCAGCAACAGTGAGCCGGGTATTTAGTTAGATCAGGAAGTCAGGCAGAACAATGCAACAGGCAGAATTCAATACGTGCCAACTCCGCGAAGATGCGTATACAGCTCCAGGGTGGGCGATGAGAGATGATGAGGGTTGATGGGAGTCAGAAAACCGGGGCGTGTGTCTAACAGGGATGGTTGGGGTGCAAAGGTTCCTGCAGGTTTACTGGCCGAAAGAGGAATGGTCCTAGAATCTGCAAAACGCAATGATCAGCTTCAGCTACCCTGGAGTCTATCAGGTCAGCATGTGACCAAAAAAGACAGGCTTGAGGACGTGCAATGTGCGGGATGCGCAGTGCAATTGTATGGGTACCAAGGAGGAGAGGCTGGTGTGGGATTTAACGCCTGGGTGGGCAGAGAACAAGGTGAACAAGGTCTGAGTAGCCTGGCTACAAGTTGGGAGACAGCAAATTTGACAGAAGTGCACTTTTATGGTGTGTTGAGGCTCCACGGCGATCTGTTGTTTGTTGTTTTAAACCATCGCCGAGACGAGTGGTGTGCACTACCCAGGTCATCGTTCCAGCAATTCCAGTTAGCACAACAGCATCGGACCAGCGGCCCTAGAGAGCCTATAAACTCTTGAAATCATTAAAGAGTCGAGGTATCCCAGTGGCAACAAGCACGCCAGCCCACGGTGCAAGCCCTTCAGGCGTTGACGCTGAGTTAAACTGCATAATGCGTGGAGAGCATTCATTGCTGGTTGAGGTCTCCGGTCTAAGCCATGTTGACTAGTCTCTGGACTCTTCGAGTTTTGAACCACCTGATGACTGATGAAAGGCCGCGTGAGGGAAAAGATGAAAAGAGCACTCTGACAAGCACCCAAGCATGTCCGCATACAAATGATAGCCTGATTTGTTGGTGTGCGGCTCTCGCCTTTCAAACATTCAAGGGGTGAACGAGGTGATGCGCAAGTCCTTCAACTCTCTTCCAGCTCTTATGTGCTTTCCACTTCCTCTAACTGTGCTGTTGGCCTCCAGGCTTGGGAAACATGAAGGGGATTTTAGGGGTCACTGATGAGATGGGGCATCTTGGAAGAGTAGGGTTGGGATATCCCCATTCAGCGAGGGCCTGCCAGACTATACTCTGGTCCCAATGGTCTCTTGGAGGTGCATTTATACCGTAAGTGTAGCAGACTTGATTGCTTGCTGCCATGGCTGGTTTCCCCGTTCTGTCCCAAGGCTCCCCGGCCTAACAACCTGCAATTCACTTTTGCAGGTTGAGGGCCGGAATTTCGGAGACTGGAGGGGAAACAGCCAATGACAAAGGATCAACAAACGCCAGCCGGCACTCACAATACAGGAACCTTGCTTTCGCGATCGCCCCTCCACAGCATTTAATGCCCACACAAAAGGTGACGCTCCATGGTTTGACAAAGCGGGAAAGAAAAAAAAATAGAAGGGGGAGGGGTTGATTTTCAGCATACCCTTAATTGATTGTGCTTATTTCCAGTCCCTAATCAACAACACTGTGGCTGCGATTGCTACTGATTATGCAGTCGTAAGTAGTAGGAGACCTAGCATACTCCGTTATGCTCTCTTAAGTGAGAGTAGTAAGTTTACAGCATGGATACTTTTTTCGCATGTAATTAATGAAGAAATGCGATCTGTGAGTCTATATCTCGGGATTATTGAGCAATTTGAGATGGTCCAGGGTCGGAGAAGAGCAGCCGTCGATGCTAGAATTGAGGGAGGGAGGTGAGGTTGATTGACGCGTGTGGCCTAGTAGTGGCTTGAGATGGCAAAAAGTGACGCGACCGGGAACAAGACGGCGTTAGAAAGGAGCGACAAACCAAAGGATGACCCTAGGGGACGACCCTTTCAACTATTTAAAATTTATGGAAGAGAGCACGAGTGTTACTCATTATCCGGGAACACAGAGAGCCAGAGCGCGAGATAAGGTGGAGTTGATGATGACGGAAGAAATGGATGGATGATGAGGTTGGGTTAGGTAAAAAGATTGAAGGAGGAGAAGGTCGATGAGTTGGACAGAGTGGCTCAAAGCGGATTTTTGAAAGGGAGGGGAGGTGGAGCGTAATACCTACCGGGTTAGACACCTGTTCCCAGCCAAGTACCTAATATACCAGCCCACGTCCCTGAGCGCTGAAAATGGAAGATAAAATAGGGCCAACCTTCTAAAGGTAAGGGCCAATGGGGGCGCGGTTAGGGGCTTCCGCCTTCTGATTTTAGGTACTACCCAGGTATGGTACAACCAGCCACGATTGTGCGACAGGGACCGTGCGGCTAGGGGCGATAACGACCTATGGAGCTGGTTCTCTACCTATCGTATCACCCGAATAGCCATTTGTGGTAAGTAGACACGGATGCGCTAACCGATAAATTCTGAAACAGGCGATACCACAGTTCTGCTACTCGAGTTACAGCCCCGGCAGCTGGCAAGCAGGTGCTTGGGGTTCGGTTAGATACTGAGGTACTTAGCCCAGTGATGTATATCGCGTACAACCAGCTAACTATTGCAATTATTCCAACTCAACGACCATTTTGGTAACTATATACTATATATGATGTGTATTGGTACTTCCAGTTAATATAGCTCTCAGATGTATTAGTAGTAGTAGTAGTAGGTAGTTATTGTTGTTGTATTTGACGCCGGGGAATCCTTACGTACTAGGAGACTACAAACCTCCCAAGGGGTATTGTGAGCATGCTACAGCTTACGTGACATGTATTACGCTAATTATACAAAAGCAACCCATCTAGCAATAGCAACTCTTGACCTCATGTCGATGCGCCCCGTAGGGCATCCCGCTGTCCCCTCCCTCCTCCGGGTGAGAGAGTACTCCTCTCGGAGGTAACAAATATCTAGAAACCCGGCAAATACAACGGAATGCTATCAGTTAAAGCTCCAAGTGACTTAAGGTTATACGAAGGTTCAATCTAGCATACCTAAGCACCTAGTATATACAATACGAAATCTTACCGTATGTCATTTAAATAAGTGAGCATCATCATCTAGGGCTCTATAATCGAACTAGGATCTTGAAAATACTTTATTCAACATGCCCTAAATACCCTGACTACTTGCTCATGGCCCTAATCCGATCACAGCGCACAGACATTCCAAAATCGAAAATTGCGATGCTCCTAGAATATAATTTACTATGATAGTGCAGGCGATAAAGTATACATTCTAGGTTGCACGGTCATCTCATGGTAACCCATAATATCTCGTATTTAATCTCGCTCTCTGGATGGGATCGATTTATGCAATATTAATAAAGCGGTAGCCATTAGAGTCCCTACTGTAAATAGTATATATCCGGTCTAATAATCCAAGTATACACGGGAGGCCAATACGATAATTACGCGATTACTTCGGCCGCCTCCGCATCCACTAATTCTCTATCTTTCTTCTCCCTTTGCCGGCTTATTCTATTGTTTCTATTCCCGACGGTATTAATCATGGTGACTATGCCCATTAACCACCAGGCAACAATCCATAATAAGTTATAACACGCAATGAGCAGTATTGTATTATCACCGACGCCGGTCTTTTGTGGATCTTGTTATCCGTTCGTTAAACAATTTTGATGGAGCTCATCAATCAAGATCGTGACAGTGTGACACATAGAACTCGGGAAGAAGGGGGCCGATAGATTACGTAGAGGCGTCAGGTCAGCCTATCTTACTCTCGTCTCGTGCGTAGTCGAAGTTCTCTTCTCTCTTCTCAATACAGTCAGATCAGGACTAGCAACCTGATTTCAGTAAAAGAAACCAGTGATTCGACCAGAGCAATTTTCGACCACTATTATTGAACATCTGTAAAAGTATATCCCCAAAGAGGCCCATCTGCTAAATCTTTGATAACCAGTGTACATAGATGTTAAAGTATCTACGCCGGACGATTTGTCTAGTATATTATTACTTGAGCGGAAAGTATGCATCGCTCTAATATAGTTTAGACGTAAGTATGAAGTCTCATCATTTGACTCCGATAGCACTCAGAAAGACTTCCCTATGTTGCGGATCTACGATACTCTGCGCGACGTCACTCATTGATTCGACTTCTCGAATGCCTGCCCCATGCTTGAACTGCCAGATCTCAACAGGTGCCTCGCCATCGTCAGTGTCGTATCGAACTTGGAACGCCTGCCATCTTTGGTTCCGTAGTTCCGATATGTGTGACTCAATAGCACTTCTCTCGCCGGAGAATACCAACACCCCTGGGTAGCCAGGCTTCGTAACCCCAGAGACTGTCGAGCTAGCCATTGAGGGGCTCAAAGCCAGCTTGCGCTTGTTTGTGTTGAGGAGGTGATGCAGCCATATGATAACTGTCCTGTTGGTATGTGTATTGCTTTCGTCAAGTTCGGATTGGTCTGTTTTCTGCGTGGCCACTCGTGGATCCGAGTTCTGTGCCAAAACTAAGTCCCTAAAAGCGAGCAATAGAACATCTAGAACCTCCTCGCCGGCGGGAGCTCCGATAGAACAAAACGCCGCCTTCGCAGCGGACCTCAGGTCTTCCTTATAGCATCCCGTGGCGGAGATGATTTCAGGAGATCCATTTACGGGATAGGTGTCTGGCAACCGGAGCAGTAGAACTGCGGGAGGTTTCCCGCCGAATTCGTCGTCGCAATGCAAATACTTGAGCTCCCGGGCCTTGGGGGAGAAACTCAGGGAGTCGGGGTACATTGCAAACAGCAGATCCAACTCGGCTTCGAAACGCTCTGCTGCTTCCGTTGCCATGTTTGTGATAGGGGTCCCTACAGGAAAGACCGTGAAACCCCTTTCCGTCCCAAATTAGGAAGTGATCCTATGATCCGCCAGGCGGATGATGCGTTTGTGCACTGCAGTCCTGATAGGAATACGGACCGAATAGGTGGGGATTGAGACATGACGTAACAATTGCAGTAGCTTATCCGCGATGCCTCACTGTATGCATCTCTGCTTGCATAGATGAGTGAAATGGGCTACTTCACCACTTATGTCAATAAAACAATTTACACAACATTTTGTTGCCTCTCACATATTTAGTTATAGCGCTTCCATTTTCAGACATTAGCGATTTTTATTACGTTGTATTGCAGTGGATCGTGCTAATCAACTAGCCGCTACCATCTAGTCACTTCTCGAGATTTATCTTGAGAGGAGAAATCAATTTATATTGGGAGGAGGCCCGAAGGCCCAGTGTTCCCCTCCGAACAAGCAGAAAGACTACTGCTAGGCTCTAAGAAACGGCGAAATTTTGACTCACTACCCTCCTTGAATCAACCCAATCCTAAGAGTCTAGGCAACTAAAAGAAACAATCACAACTTTAAGTGTGTGTCGCCCTGAGCCTGAATCAACCTGAATACATCCTGCTCATGTACCTTAGCCGCAGCTAATATCTCTTTGCTCCATTCTGTCGCGTAAACCCGGTTGATTTGTTCCTTAGGCCACTCCTTCGGTACACAATCATACTCAGCGAGTGCCAAGTATCTCGGACAAGCGCCATCCTTTCTGACGTAGCGCGTACACCTACGAAACCCTTTAACCATGTTAAGCATATCTAGATGCTGCTTTCGATACCAAGCATCCAAGTCTTCGTCATGGCCCTCAGCTGGCTCTATCGCGGAAACAGTCAGGGTGCGGGCTCGCTGCTTATCGGTGGCGTTCTTGTTCCCGTTGTCGTGTCCATGGGCCTCATAAGTTTGGATTTTCTCATATGGCCGGAGCTCAAAATCGATGAGCTTATTGACATCCCAGCCTGCCAATAACGTGCTTATTTTTGCTTCCTCGATGAGCTTCAGGTGTTCGGGAGAGCCAATGAAGCTCGCGTCGTCGACGGGATAGAGTGCTATGTACGGGATGGTGGCGTCGGTGCCTGCCACGTTTTTATACCGCAGAGCGAGCTTGATCTGGCCACCAGCGAGGATTTGGCCTAGATGCTCTTTGTTGTAGAAGCGATTGTAAAGTCGGTCGGATATCTCGTTGTAGTCACGCACACGCGATACGACGAACATAAGTCCCGGGGTTGCCATTTGCGCAGGTATTGATAAAGGCGAGCCTCGGTGAAGTAGCAGCTAGCTATACATGTGATGTTATAAATAGAATATAGGCAATACCATGAAGGTTGCACTGCTAGAGGGATTGGTCACAGAGTGAATAGATAGTTATAGGAACGAAGAAATGTAGATGCGACCATCTTTAGTTAAACATCTCTCCTGTTTCGCTACGTAATTTAGAGTTATCATTGGAAAGCGCAGCTTTCCCGTAACACGTATTGGCAAGGACAATCAAGTGTAAGGGAAAGCGTAGCTTGAGTATATATAACGGTGACCCCTAAAACTTTATTGGAAAGCGTAGCTTTCCCGCAACACGTATTGGCAACGACAATCAAGTATAAGAGAAAGCGTAGCTTAAAAATATATAACAGTGACCCCTAAAGGCTTGCGTACCGCAATAGTGAACATGGTCACTGACGGCCACTATAACTGCAGATAGTCGAACAATCGGGCGGTCGAACAGTCGGGCGGTCGAACAGTCGGGCGGCCGAACAGTCAACAAGGCTCAGAGGCTTGCTGAGGTATCCGGGAGGGCCGGGCCCTCCTACATAGTAGATCCCGGAGTACCTAGATAGCCTCAAATTGAAATGTTTTGCATTTCGATTTTCACTGTATTAAAATGGCAGCTGTACCAACAACGGTAAAAGCTTTCCATTTTAGTGACAGCTTGGTCTGGCGCTACAGGGTATTATTGCTAGCGGCACTGGAAAACTTTGAAAGGCATAAATTCAGCGAGGGACATTGACATTGTTAACTTTCCAGCAGTTTACGCGTCATGAAGATTGGGAACCTTGATGCGTGTCGTTTCCTTGCGCGCACTTTTTATCTGGACTCAGAAGCTCTTCTGCTTAGGAACTCTCAAGAAATACTAACAGCATTCTTGACTCATCCCTTTCAATAAACGCACAACCTTATGCTCTTGTTCAATTATACTTCAATTGACCAAGTAGGTATCTATGGAAATATTCGGGTGGGGCAGTAAGCAATGCCTTTCTCCGCAGTTGCATACAGCTCGGTATATGCATGCCAAGTGGACCCGAACTTCAAGGTTGGGACACATTGAACTACCTAGTATGTTGGAGCTACATACGAAAGTGACAAGTACCTACATACCTACTTACATACGTAGCACGTAGTAATCGAGAAAGCGCCGATGCAGATGTTCTCACATTCATGTCTGTTTTTTTACTGATGACTTGCTCAAGGTGGATTACATAGCCGACGCGAGACAATTTACCTTCGTCACAGCAGCAGCAGCAGCCGTCCAACAGGGCTAGCCAGGCCAGGTCGATCTCGTCATGGCGAGCACGGGGCATTCGTTGCGCGATCGCCAAATTGGTGAGCATCCATCATCTCCATTGCCATTCCCCGTCTCTCATTCGCTGTCTTTTCTCGCCATGTAGCATGTAGGACTGTATAATAATACAGTACTTACTCTACATATGCTTCCCTATTTGGTTTTCGCTCGCTCGCTCGCTCTCGCTCATATTAGCTACTCCCAGCGTCCCTGAAGAAGATCCTCAACCTCAACGAGACCGTATCCCAGGACGAGCACGACGACCCCCACGCGAACGGTCTGGCGCCTGTCGGGCCCCTTCTCAACGCCGACGGAGATCCCGTCTGGAAGGTCCTCGTCTTCGACGACTTGGGGCGAGATGTCATCAGTAGTGTCTTGCGGGTGAGCGACTTGCGCTCTATGGGCGTCACTATGCACATGTATGCGCTGAGTCTCCGAGCTGGTCTGGGGCTGTACGAGCTCGAATGGCTAGACAGCAAGCTAATTGGCACTTACTACATAGGCACATATCCGCTGTGCGACATCCTATACCCGACGTCCCCGTCATATACTTCGTCGAGCCGAATGCGAAGTCGCTACAGAATATCACGGCCGACTTACAAAAGGGCCTCTACTCTCCGGCCTACATCAACTTCCTCTCCTCCATACCACGGCCCCTTCTCGAAGACTTCGCTGCGCAGACGGCTACTGCCGGCACCGCCGAACACATAGCTCAGTTATTCGACCAATATCTGAATTTCGTAGTTGCCGAACCAGACTTGTTCAGCCTCGGCATGCAGAAGGAACACACCTATTGGGCACTGAATAGCGCAAAGACGAAGGACGAGGAACTGGATTATGTCGTCGACCGCATAGTCAGCGGTCTGTTTAGTGTCATCGTGACCATGGGTGCGGTAGCCGAAGCCCCCGTCTCGACGAGCATCCCGCTAACACGTCGCAGGCGTTATCCCTATAATCCGATGTCCGAAGGGTGCGGCGGCCGACATGATTGCCGGAAAGCTAGACCGGAAACTCCGCGACCACATTCTGAATTCGAAAGACAACCTCTTCAACTCAAAGCCAGCGTCATCCGCCGGTACTCCTGCCTCTAGGCCGGTTCTTATTATTCTCGACCGCAATGTAGACTTGAACCCTATGTTGTCTCACTCCTGGACGTATCAATCATTAGTCCATGATGTCCTAAACATGAAACTTAACCGAATAACCATCGAAACTCCTGTGGATGAGGAGAACCCGGCTAAAGGAGTCACTAAGAAGGCGTATGACCTGACTTCTGCCGACTTCTTCTGGGAGAAGAATGCTGCGCTCCCTTTCCCACAGGTCGCCGAGGACATCGATGCTGAATTAACACGATATAAGGAAGATGCCGCCGAGATCACAAAGAAGACGGGTGCCTCATCAATAGAAGATCTCCAGAACGACACTAGTGCAAGCGCACAGCATTTAAAAGCCGCTATAACCCTATTACCTGAGCTGCGCGAGAGGAAGGCGGTCCTAGATATGCACATGAATATTTTGGCAGCACTTCTCTCGGGCATTAAAAACCGGCAATTGGACAATTATTTCCAAATGGAGGAAAATGTTATGAAACAAACAAAAGCCCAGATGCTTGAGACGATCAAGGACGGATCAAAGGGAGACAACCCTATTGATAAGCTACGGTTATTCATCATCTGGTTCCTCAGTACTGAGCAAGAAGTCAGTAGGGCAGACTGGACTCAGTTTGAGGAAGCTCTCACGGCGGCCGGTGTCGAAAGCACATGTCTTGCCTACATCCGACAGTACGTACAAATATCTTATTGCTATGAGATCGAACTATCTGGAGAAACTAACCATTCTAACAGAGTTCGCGCGACAACAAAAATGACACAACTAACTACCATCAATAATCCTTCACAACCCGTTTCGCAATCTGGCACCACCGATCTCTTCGGACGCTTCTCCTCCCTCTCCAATCGATTAACAGACCGCCTAAAGGAGACAGGCGTAGGCGTCCCCACCAATCTCGCGTCCAACTTCGATTCCTTAATAGGAGGCATCAAGAACTTCCTCCCCGCCAACCGCGATCTCACCGTCACCAAAATCGTAGAGTCGATCATGGACCCGCAGACCGCCTCGACGTCCGCCATCGCCAAGACGGAGAACTACCTGTATTTCGACCCGCGGAGCGCAAACGCCCGGGGCACCATGCCGCCCCCCAGTGCGGTCCGCGCCGGCGCCAGCAGCACGCCCGGCTCACTACCGGGCGCCGCGGCGGCACTGGGCGTGCAGACCCCCGGCACCGGAGCCAGCTTCGGACAGCGGAGACAGGGCTACACGGACGCCATCGTGTTCACCGTCGGCGGCGGCAGCATGGACGAGTACGGCAATCTCCAGGAATGGGTCAAGCGGACGAACGAGGGACGGGCCAAGAAGAGGGTCGTGTACGGCAGCACGGAACTGCTCAACGCTCAGGAATTTATCAAGGAGGAGCTGGAGAGGTTGGGGAGCGAAGTTCCATGAGCAGTATGGACCGGCCAGCTAGGTAGCCTAATTACGGGTTTGGGAGGATTCCTGAAATCTTTAGGGCAGTCAAATCAATAGTTGACACATCATTCCATTGACAATATCTATTTGAGTAACATCTTAGGCTTCCTGCGCGAGTATTATAAATACTGCCACAGGAAAATTTAACCTCTTAGAGACACAACCTTACAGATAATTCCCTCTTGGCACTTTGATTATGTATACATTGTATATACGTAATTGTAATGGTAGTCTCCATGAGGCTCTCGACATATACGTACATACATACTTTCTCTTTCCTTGCTTCCTACCATGCTCTTCTTTACATACCCCCCTTCCCCCTTCCCCCTTCCCCTCCTCGTCCACGCCCAAAACATCTCAGGCGCTTCATGCACACAAGACACAAGAACCCCCCTCCCCTATGCAAACAAACTCCCGCAATCCCGACATAACAATGTCTTTCTGTCTTGGGATGTCGCCGCTCCCTCCCCCCGCGCAAAAGGGTATTATAGGTATTTGTCAACGTTCGAAAGACTCATGAGAGGGACAAATGGTAGAAACAGTTAAATAAGCAGGCGGATAGACAGGTCTCCTGACCCTTCACCTGCTATGCGGGTAAATGGAAATGCTTCTTCGGGTTCATACAATCAATAATCAGTGTACAACCGCGCACGAAAAACCGGAGTGCGAGAAATAAGACAGATTGAGAAAAAAAAAGGATAAAAAAATTTCATGACACATTCTACTATCAACCATCGCTTCCGCTGTCCGTTTCTATACACCCCTAAACAAGCGGACGATGAGGAACCACAGTGCTCCGATGAACTTGAACGCGCTCAGGCCGGCGACGCTCCAAAGAATGATAGTCGTGTACAGCGTCGAGCGCGCCTCCTGGTCCTGCTCCGTCTGGTCTGGGGTAAGATCTTCAAGACCCGCTGTGCTGAGGACGAGAGCCACAAGACCGAAATTCGTGAAAATCCAGATTAGAACGACCAGCGAGCGAATCCACCGGTAATAATCCATCTGGTCCTCCGCCTTCTGCGCCTCGCTCTTGGGCCCCTTGACCGCCTTGGGTTGCTTCGCGGCGAATACTTGGAGTTCCTTCTCGTACTGCGCATTAAGATCGCCTTCATCGGGCAAGTCGGTCTTACCCTTGCCGTCTTTTGTGTCGACCTTAGGGAGTTCCTCGGCCTTGTCGTCACCCTTGGTACCCCACGAGATATCGTGCGTGTTGCAGAAGGCATACACATTCAGGACGTTGACGTATGTGGGTGTCAAGGCTAGGTATTGTACAAATGATGTGAGCATGTGCCAGGGGTCGAACATAAGAAGTGAAGCAATGAGCCAGAGGCCGTAAGTTGACAGCAGAGATACGACCAAAGAGAAGAACACCTTGTTCTGGAAGATGGAGCTGATGCTGAATCCATCTTTGATCTGTTCTTGTACGGCTACAACCGAGATGTAGACGGCGGCGAAGGTCAAATATCTAGCACGGTCGTTAGCGGGAATACTAAAACTGAAAATATCAAGCAGATCTTACATCATGATAATACACCAGAAGATGACCATGGCCGTGTAAAGTTTTCCAGAACCTGCAGGGCGATTACCGAGAGACAAAACGAAGCATGCGACTAGGCAGACACCGTAAAACCATTCGAAAACAACACTCAGAATGGTGCCGGCATTGCCCAAGAGCAACTTGCTACCCAGGCTCTTTGTCAGGATCTTGAAAACCAGAAAGAAGTTACCGATGGCAAACCACGCAAAAATTTGGTTAACTGTTTGGAAGATAAACTCAATGAAGAAGGCAATTTTGCGGATGAATGAATGATCGGATCGCCAGAATTGGTAGAAATGAGCAATAGCGTAGATGGCGGCGAAAAAGGAGCCGTTCAGCCAACGCCTTCGTTGGAGAATAAACTCGGTGACAGTGTCTGGAACATCTGTCTCACCTGTCGCAGACTTGACATAAGACAGGACCCAGTGGCAATTACGTTTTGTGACCAGCTCAAAACAGAGGATTCTGTCTTCGGCGAGGTACATGTTCGCGGTGAAGACGCCAGCACCCGCACCATGAAGCGTCTCGCCCTTGAAGTACTTCTCTAGCGGACCTTGGCCGTTCTTGTCATTCTGCAGCGCTATGTACCGGTACGCTGAGAAAGCACCAGGCAAGACGGAAATAAAGCCAAACGCTGACTCAAGAGGCTTATCCAGGATGTTACTCATCTTGTACTCAAAATTCTGGGTAGCGACCAGAGGATTGAGTAGATGTTTGCCGCCCGTGCCCAACATGGCCTTGATTTCACCACAGGCTCCGGCACAACTGGGTTCCAGATCAAAAGCCTTCCAAAGCTGATAAATCGAGTTGCCTCCTGGTCGGGTACCAGCATCGATCAGAACGCAGATGTTGGGATCTAGGACGCGCCCAAAAGCTTGGAAGAACCACCTATGCGAGTTGATCTTCTTCTGGTTCTTCTCCTTCAGGCAGAAGAGCATCTGAACTGGCTGCTTCTTTGGGATCAATTGTACAACATCGTTCTTGATCTGCATGCCCACCTGGGTGGTGTATTCGTAGATATGGGCCGTAACATCTTTACCGTTGACTTGCTGTTTAGCAATGCCCTCTTGATAAACCCCCATACCCGCCAAAAGCGCTTTCGTCCTCTTGTTGATCTTAGCACGGCCGTCACTGACAACACACACCACAATTTTTTTCCAGGCGTCCGGACCCCAAGTTTTGCTCTCCTTACGACTGCACATATACTCGATGTTCTTCAGTACGCCAATCATGGTCCTAGCGAAAAGGATATCGTCTTCGTTGTACATGGTAACTACGATGAAAAGCTCGGTGTGTCGCGGTTTGCTGAACAGCTTTTGACGTAGAGTAAAGTTTTCGGCATAAAAATCATTGGGGTCGCAAGTTGCCGCGGTGTATCGCATATGTGTGAATTCGTCGCGCTCACCGTGGGGAAGCTGGTTTAGCAAACGAGGCGGAACAGGACAATCCAGAACCAAGTTGCCGCGATATAAAAGGACCTGTTTTACCGTCTTCCATCGTTTGAGGGGGGCAGCGTTTTGCTGCGGTGGTTCATCGCGGTACGGTTCTTGCGCCGGCGCCTGTGCATATGAATCGTTCTGGGCCAGCATAGGCCGCCCATCATGATCGTCATAGTCGTAACCTTGGTGGTCGTTTAATGGTGTTGTCGTGGTATGTGGTTCGTATGGTTGATTATAATAGGCATCGTGGTGCTGCTCTGGGTTTACTGCATACTCGGAACTATAAGCTTGATTGTGGCCATGGCCGTAGGGGCTGTGGGATAAGTCGCTGGCGGAATGCGCAGCATTTAGCGGCAGGTTGTCGCTGGGAGTGTATGGGCCAGGGCCGCGCATGTCGTGGTGGGCGCCAGGGTGTGCGCCATAGTCGCCGTAAGGGACATCGTCTAACTGATATCCAGTCTGTAGGGGATGTCCTGGAGAGGGAGTCCGATGCGGGCGCATGCGGTGGTTATCCATAGTTGGATCGTAGTAGTTGTCGTCGTCTACAAGAGCGCCAACCAGTTAGAAGACTAGGTCTCAAACGACAGCGTTGTTGTTGCAGCGGAATTAGGTTTATATCGTATTATAATTAACCAGCTTGGGATGGGATGAGAGGGGGAGGGGGTTTCCTGGCAAGGGATCGCAGGGAACACAAGAGCGAAACAAGAGTTGATGAAGAATGACGACACAAACAAGGACCAGCCAGGGTGGGACTAAGAAAGAAAGAAAGAAGGCGAGGCAAGGCAAGTCAAGTCAAGTCTAGTAAAGCGCAGGTTGGAGAAAAGCCCGAAAGGCCATGATTTACTTACCGAGGCGATTATACGACATGGTTTTAGTTTATGCCCGTGTGAAGGAGGTAACCTAGGCCGGTCTTGGGGGAGGAAACGGGTGATCGAGTCGAGCGAATGAACGAACGAGTGCAGTGCGATGCGTGGCAAGCTATGACGGGTAAATGGTTGTTGTTGGAATGCGACGGGTATGCATCGATTGGAATGAGTGTGTGTCGAATAGTTAGCTACAATTTGGCTAACGGCGCCAGTCTCGTCTTCCCGATAATAGACCAGTATTATCAGAAGTCGGAGGACCCAAGACCTAAGGGATGTCTTGTGTCAAGGAGTCGGCGCAGATGGGTCGGTGTCGCAGAGAATGCGGGAGACCAAGGGATCCAAGCCTTATTTTGGAGGTTGGTTGGCTGTAAGCTTCGAGCACATGTAGGTACCAAGCGATGTACAGCAAACAATGCGACCCCTATTTCGAGGGTATACTCAACCTCAAACAGTCTGCTTTTCCAGTCGTTTACTACACGTGTGATGGTATGCAAAGAAGCCCGAACCAAAAGTACGTTGGCGGCGTTTGGTGTTGAGCGGCAGTGGTTTGTTCGGTAGCCTCGAAAGAGGAAAAAAAAGAGAGGTATCGAGTTCTGTCAATGCGATGCGGGCAACGCGCACCCAACGATAGAGCGAGTGGGAGGGCTGAGCGCCTGTTGCTGGTGGGCTTAGCAGGGAAATGATTAGGAATTGCGTACGCTATGCTGTAAATGATGTCTGTTTCAGATCAACAAAGCGGGCGAAGCAGCAACCAGCAGCCAATCATCTTGCGCGCTCTGCTGCCCCCATCAACGGCTAGCTGCAGTTTGGCCGCCCGCTCGCTGCGCTAACAATACCTAGTACCTACGTCAAGGGGGATGTTCCCTTCAGTTGTTTTCAGGTACATTACCCGAGAGCCCACAATGCTCCAGCCACTGGCAGCAACTCCCGCACTACCAAGCCAAGAAACCCTCTATCTATTGCTATCCGTGGCGATGGGTTCAGCTAGTGGAGTGACGTCGTTCAAGTGCCTGCGCTGCGCCCGTGTCCAGCCGATACCTCTTCAGCAAAGTACTGCGCTACAAACGCAGGTTATTTCAGGACCCTAACGAACGGCAATCTTCACCAATTAATGTAAGGTAAGTAGTCCAGTTCAGACGACAAACCCCCGAACTGGACCGAATTAGGTAAAGACACCTCCATACTTGATAAGCGACTCACCTGACTCTTAATTGGAAGGATCTATCATAGTTTCATTAAACCAGATGCGGCCTTATCCTTCTATATGCCCTCTGTTATTTACTTTCCCGGCTAGTACGTCAGTGACGATAGATTCAATGTAACCATGTAGGTTGCGCTAGGAACTCGGCAACGGTTGATAGCTGCTTAGCTCCGGTCTATGTTGAACAGAGGGTCGGCCAGTACTGTACAGCTGTCTACCCTATGTCGATATTGGGTTGAGCAGGGCCTCGTCGTTTGAGCCTTTCCGATACAGTAAGGAGAGGACCCCTGGCCAAATTGCGATCATTCACAATATCCACTCCGACAGGATCCCGAAACTCTACTCTAAGGATATAAACAACGGGCGAAGACGTGCAAGGAAGACTGCGTAATTGATTACGCACCGCCAGAGATCTACTTTTCGTCTTCATCGTGCCAAGATATTATTAAGTAACACAAGGTTCTCCATAACTACCTTAAGTATGTACCAGTAGCTCGCGTGCATCCACCCAGGCAGCAGAATAACCATTTTAGTAAAGCCTCAAAATAGCATGGCGAATTCTACCTAGTCTAAGTAATATTCCGACGTTTTCCCTTACTAGCCGCCACATCCCGCCTCAGCCACAAGCAGCTTGCGTACATACCAATCGTAGCCCCAAATCCTCCTGAGGAATACCTGTTATCATTTGCATTTTTTCAGCGAGGCTGTTCTCTGATCGAATACCTATATGATCTGCCCTACATATTCAGTATCCTGCTCAGTATTTGCCGCCAGTTCTGCTTGGGGGCAGACATCTGATATGATGTGCGAAACAATAAAGTCTTAACATGTGTACTCCATGATGCAATGTGACCCCAAGTAGAGCACCAACACCCAATCACTAAACGCTGTCAGAAGCGCATGCAGGCGGGAATCCGATCTCGTTTGTGCCACGCCAGTTATATTATTCTTGGTAGCGACATGCATGACAGATACTACCTACATAGATAGCACCTAAGAATAAGCAGCCAGAAATATTAGTACGCGCCTTAACTATCGAAAAGTGTCTAGCAGGCAATAGGAGATAATCTGTCTAATGGGTTCCTGCTAGTAGACACACGCTGTCCAGATTTTTCTAGTCGGGAAACTTGATTATTCGTTTCGCGTTAATGTATATGCTCCGTCTATAAAGATTTCGATTTTGTATATCTCCGCGGGAGACATGTACTGGTGTAAGCTACTCCATAATATCTTAGTTTTGAGTACTGTTAGGCAACGATCGGTGACTATCGGAGGATTCTTGACTAGAAGACCTTCACTAGGAATTCAATTCGTGCGTCATGTCTGGGACTCAATGGCCAGCGATAAGTGAACCATAGTAAAGGGGTCATGGAAAATATGACAACTAGTATTGCATTTTAGTACAATGACATGAACCATATCGAATGAATCCAGCATGAAGGTCCTTTAGTCTTCCCTAGTAATGTTGTACCAAACTCAGACAGTATTATAAATGTCACATCCTAAATTTACCACTATTACAATACTAATATCAAGCGATTTAATCACAGAGTGAATGGAGGGCTAGGGAGAAGTGTAGTATAGTGCCTAATAGAGTATTCAATTGATTTCTGAACCTCCCAGGTCCCAGGGGGACCTAGCACCTATATATATAGCCAGATCCTGGGAAGAGTGACCACCCTACGGGTTAGTTATATAGTCACCTGACAACTAATCCGGAGAATATGGCACGGCGGCTTTGCTTGAAGGTCATTAGGGCTAAAGATAGATAGTGTTCAGGGGTTATATTCTGTGTTACTGAACCTCGGCCGTCGCGAGGTCCAAGGGCACCGGTGGCCTATCTGTTATTCTGCTGAGATTCTTAATCACCGCCGCGAAATTATTCACTCGTTCATTCTACATCATATAAGGAGCTTAAGTAATGTGTAGTGGTAGGTAAGTTGAAGACGGATCTATTATTCGTCAAAATTGTAACAACCGCCCTTCTATACCACGGCCGGTGGATCCATTCTTTTGCTGGTGGATGGTTTACTCAAAAACCTAATACGTGGTACGAAGGAGATTATGAAGGCCATAGGGCTGTCGTCAAAATCAGCGCTAGGATGCCTCTCGTTCACGACTTAGGAAAGACAGCTATTCTCAGCATGAATTTTTAATAGGCTCCGTAGGTAGCCCAATAAGCGTGAGCTGGAAGTTCTTATGCGTTGAAGTCTTTTAATGAAAGTGGCAAGTATATAATCGGGGTCTGCGTACTCATCGGATACGTCTTGTCTGGTTCAACTCACGAAGCTGAGCTAGTTATGTAGCCAATCAGTATTAGCTTTTCGGAGTATTTCGAACAGAACCAACTATCAAGGAGAATATACTACGTGACGAAGAAAGTAGGCATCATTCGAACACTATTATAAGTTTAAAAAGTTGATATGTATCATTTTGTCTATAAAAGCGCAGCCGGCTAATATCCCAACAAAACTCCTCTAAACAATCCAAAAACATGGAAGAGTTCCGTTGCACCCCTTTCCCCGGCCCCTCGTTCATTGGTATCACGCCCAGCCATCCGTCATAAAGCAAATCCCCTGAGATGACAAGAAAAAAAACCTCATACCGGCCATACCAGGCCTCATGCTTCTATGTACAGACAACCGTCGCAGCAATCTCTGCTCGGTAGAAATAGTGAAATCATAACCGCTATGTGAATGATATAAACGAAAATCCGCACAGAGCGCTCGAAAACGAAAGAGATGAGAAAGATGTTCCGAGCCCGACCTTCCAAAGTAGGTCGCGGGTTCGGGTAAATCTGACCACCAAACGGATATGTCGAAATAGCTCGTATTTAAGCCTTCTCGAGGTCCGCAGCGACGACGGGCTCGTACGTCGACAGCGCCATGCCCTTGGGAATCTCCTTCCACTGCTCCTCGGCGTCCAGCAGCTCGAAGGCCTCGGCCCACTCCTTGCGGATGGTGTCGGCGTGCTTCTGGGTGCGCGGGTGGATGGCGGCGGGGAAGGGCTCGGGCTGCACCAGCATGCCGGGGATGAGCTTCGAGGGGTCGGGGACGATGGGCCTGCCGTCCTGGTCGAGCGGCACCTCCATGCGGAACCCCCACAGCAGCCGCGAGATGGCGAGGAACATGGACCGGTCCGCGATGTGCATGCCCTGGCAGATGCGCCGGCCCACGCCGAACAGGAAGTTGTCGCGCTTCGAGACGTCCCGCTGCTGCGACGACTCCTGCGACGTCGTGTTGTCGTCGATGTACCGCTCCGGGTCGAATACGGACGGGTTCGGGTGCCGCTTGGGGTCCATGTGGATAGCCCTAGGAGATGAGGTCAGTGGGGGGGATTTGGCGGCGGATTTGCGGGAAATGGGGTACCTACCAGACGTTCACGACGCACATGGAATCCTTGGGGATCCGGTAGCCGTTGTAGAAGTCTTCCTTGTTGTTAGAGTGCGCAATACCCAGAATAGCCGTTGGCATCCATCGGTTGGTCTCCTTTACGCAGGCGCGGACATAGGGTAGGTCGTCCCAGTCATCCATGGTCGGCAGTCGGTCGCCACAGACACGGTCGAGCTCCTCCTGAGCCTTCTTCTGTACTTCGGGGAATAGCAGCATGGCCTGGACGAAGCCGGTCAGCTGGGCAGCCGTGGTATCGGCACCAGCCTCGAGAAGATTTCCAGCGATGTAGCCGGCTTGTTCATCGGAGAATCCCTCGGCGTCTTGGGCCTTGATCAGATCGACACAGAGCGAAGGCTATAGGCAATATGAGCACGGAAATATTCAGAATACACTGAGTGTAAGGATAGCTTACCTTGGCGGTACCGGCCTTGAGCTTCTTCTTCACTTCCATCCAGTTACCCTTGTGGAACTTTAACTCGATATCGTGCAGCTTCTTGGCGTGTGCTCGGCTCGCGACAAGGGCATCGGGCAGAGCTCGCAGAGGGGGGAACATGTCCAAGATCATAGCGGACGCCGTGCCCATAGCTTTGGAGAACTGATGAAGATTGTGGAACAGCGACTTTAGTCTCCAGTCGTCCAGGGTGGGTGTCCGGAAACCATAGATCATCTGGGTCGTCAACGAGAAGGAGTAGCGACGTAGATGGTCGGCGAATGAGTCAGGCTTGTCCAGGAAACCTTGAAGCATCTGCTTGTTCTCGAGGTCTTGGTAAGGAACAAAGCTCTTGGCAGCCCTGATGTTGAGGATACTGTGGTAGACGCGATGAGCCATCCTCCATCGGTCGCCATATGGCTGAGAAGATATGTCAGTGACGATACGATAAGTCGATGTGTATGGCCTTGACTCACCATGTTCAGGACACGGTAGCCACCTTCAACTTTGTGTGAACCGCCGACGGTTCGTGCAATGTACACCTCGGGACGAGATGAGTAAATAGAGCTCTTCTTGTCAAATGTGTCTTTTACAGCCTGGTCCGAAGAGAATACGATCATGACATTAGGTCCCAACATAAGTGAGTAAACAGGACTATGAAGATGATATTAGCCATGTTCGAATATGTTGAAGAGTAATAATATTTACCCATATTCTTCCGCCCATTTCTTGAACTGAACATGCCCATTCTCTTTGGGCATAAGATGTAAGTTGCCTAATATCGGTATGGTCGGTGGTCCAGGAGGGAAGTCCTTCGGTCTGCTACCGATCTGAAGGATACGATATATCGCCAAGCCCACAAGGGCGACGGCAGCGTAGACCCAAACTGCAGGCATGTTGAACTCTCGTGCTTGATGCGGGAAATCAAAAGTTACAAAACCACTCCAGGGTCCCCGTGGGCGGCCAAGAGGGAATGCCAACCATATATAGAGGTGTTCCAAGCCGTGACAGTCGACCTAGATCGACCTACTGCGGGTTGTCTGACTCCATGCTGACCCAGAAGGCGTCCGGGATGTCATCCACAGCCCTCGAGCCCCGTCGCTGTCTACCTAGTGTAGATACACCATGCCTGTTGATGGATTCATCTTCCTCTGATGGTGAGTCTTGGCGGTTTTGGCGGCCTGGTGTGGCCGACGCTAGGATGTCGATTGGGTGCGTAAGCTGGGGGTGGGCGCAAAGGCCTCTGAACACAGGCGAGGCGAAGACGGGATCCATTGCTTATTCCATCTGTGGGCGTGAGCAAGGCGCACGACCATGGAGTTTATTGGAGCAGCGTCCTTGAGATGCCGGCCGGGTGGAATTTGGGCATGGATAACCCACGCACTAGTAACTAGCAATGATCAATGAAACAGAGGTACCAAGACTTTCGCATAGGGGCCATAGGCTATGATAAGACCAACTTTATACAGAACCTGAATAGGCAGGCAAATACAGGATTATGTCGTCAGTTTTCTCAGTCTCCCATCCGGCCTTTAGACTGCCGGCAGAGCAGAGGCGTAAGGGCAGACAGAACACTGGACGAAACGCAGACAAGAATCACAGTGAGCTGCCAAAAGCAGATAGCACATACACGATGATCCCCCATGACTGACGAACTACCTACATCCAGCGTGAAATGTAGATATGCATACGACCACATCGCTTTACTCAGTACACTAGGTTAGGGTTTGTGCAGCTGGGAGGGCGTGGATCTAGGCATCTTATCGAGCTTGGCTGGCCATCAAGCCCGATAAGCTGATGAACGAGCCCATCGTGAGGGTCCGTCGTTGAAGCCCGTGTGGAGACAACAGAGGCACCGCCCTGCCGCAGAACAGTAATCGGCTTGCATCCGACGGATCTATGTCATTAGCTGTGTTTCTTTAGTTAGCACCCGAGTATCCGAGGCGTAGAGAAGCCAGGGATTGCCAACATCGCTGGTACCCATGTAGATACTTCGTCTTTTCTTATCCGTCTACGTACCTACTTATAGCGAGTCCCGAGACACGGGCACGCCCAGGTGAGGCCCGCGGTAGGACAGAGGATCAATTGGATTATAATGGGGACGAGCGCCGAGGGAGAGGCTGCCGCGATGCATGTTTGAACCTAGAAAAACTTAAAAAGTAAGCTTCTTTGCTGTGCCGCATCAATGCCTGTCCTTGCCCACTGGGATCCCTGACCTCTGGCCCTTGCAGACCGTGCGAGATACTATGTACTAGCTTGATGCAGGATAGTTCACAGGTACACTACAGTGCGACTGGGTGAACTACAAACGGTTAGGTATAAGTATAATCAGCAAGAAGGTCCCCCAACCGAGGACTCGGACTGATCGTCGTTCTAAAAAAATGATCACTGGCCTAACCACTAGTGTACGCTATACTGCCGGAGGATTCGTTCTATCTCGCCTGGACATCAGCCTAGTCACCTAGTTTGTTACTACCTAGGCAATGGTGCAAAGGTAAAAGTGGATTTGACTGACGACACTTTGATTTATTACTAGGATACAGTACATTACCCATTCGTGATCGGTCAGTAATATGCCTATTAATAACTTCCCACTTAATCGTAGAACACGACACTACTGTTTAGCACGGTATATTACTTTTCCTCTCTCGGCAGACACTTCAGCTGTCATCAGCCCTAGCTGGTTCAACACAGCATCGCGTCGTACAACCGAACGCAGAATGTCGTGGCTTGAAGGTACTGTCATTGTATTCTGCCTGGTACTTATCCCCAATCGTGACAGTGCCTGTACCGATCTAGTCATACATACGGGTCGTCCGTGCTGCAGATAGTTCTGGTACACTGGAAACACGATATGGTTGTACCGAGCTACTGGATCGAGTTAGTCTCGGTTGGACCGGACCGAGATGGTCCAGCACGCTGTACTGTACGAGGCTGTAGTGGTTTCAATGGCTATATGGCTGGATGACATGTGGTGGCCACCCTGCATAAATATGCTTGTAGGTATACGCTCGGAGGTGAGGGCGAGACCGAGCAGGTTCTCTATTCCGTCATCCAGCTCGTGGGCTCACCGCTATCTAAAGAACAATAGCTGTCCCAGCGTGGAGTGAGTGACGTTATGCCTAGTTATTGAAGTAGCAGCGTGAGAGATCCTCACCATTGAATGATCTAGATGTAACAAGCTATGTTCTCGTGGTCTACCCTGTGGTGATTCCGGCCGATAGTTAACAGACGCAGTACAGGTGACGGGTTAGGGCCACCCTTGGGCATTGTACATTATAGGTGGACGATCGGATTTCTAAACAATGGGCGTCAAAGTAATGTCCATATAGCAAGTTCGCTTGCTATTGACGTCTCGTATTAAATAATACTTGACAGACCCTATCGAATCTGGCAGCACTGAGAGTAGATGGCTATCCTTTTACGTGGATTTTCTTAGCTATGTAAGCACAAACTTAATGAAGTGAGATCACGAAGCTACTTCTGGCTTGGGAAGACTGGTATCATCTGAATTCCGACACTTTGTATTCACACCTGAGGGTTAATTGATTAGGGATTTGCTAGGATATCTATCCTACAGTTCTATGTTTCATCGTCTCACGCATCGTACCGTCCCGACCCAATAAACTGGTATCGCTCAAGAATTGTGGCGCTTTCTGTGCATGTATCAATTTTCAAACAAAGAAACAGTGATTGGCGATCAGTAAATCAATAATAGCTCAGCCATTTATGGGCACCAAGCATCAGGGCTAACGCTTATTTGGTGGTTGAAGGTGATGAACTGCTGGTTCAACTTGAAATCACACTCTTCAAATCTCAAGTGTTTTACTGGTTAGATAGATGCGTACCTAAGCGCTCTGTTTAGGCTGATAAGATGAGATATGCAATATCATTTGCATTATCTATCTAGAGCATGTATTTCCCCAGAATTTTTAGTCTTGCCTGGGGGACTCGGTTATGTAATCCTGCATCTCTCCGGTATCGCATCTAATTCTTCTAGCGAGCAACCAATCAGAGGCGTGGAATTGCCAATTAATCTTGGGATTTTCTCTGCTTGACTCTGCACTGCACTCTGAATGGTGTCATTGCCTCCGGGAACCAAAAAATTGCTATGCAATCTGAAGGATGAGGGCAATTGAGATCGCCGGCCGACGAGGCGCGAGCCTTAGAGTAAGTGTTATTAGTTCGTTCGGCCTTGTCCTATTTCCCATTTTTCTCTATTTTCCATTCGTTCATTCATTCTCCGATCTTCGCGATGTCGCTCCAACTGACTGTGGCTTTGCCTTTGCGCATCTGTAGCAATTCATCGCGCGAGGCCGTCGAGGCGACATTACACGGCCCCGATCGTTTGCGACTCCCACATTCGATGCGTCGAACCCACGGATCCCGCCCTACCTCAAACTCGTCAAGAACTATGAAAAGGTCAAGGAGGTGCTCGGGAGGGGCAGCGCCCTTACCCTGGCTGAGAAGATCCTCTACAGCCATCTCGACAACGCCGAGGAATCGCTGTTGACCAACACGAACGGTGGACGTGACATCAGGGGCACGGCAAATCTGAAGCTTAAGCCCGACCGCGTCGCCATGCAGGACGCCTCTGCGCAGATGGCCCTTCTGCAGTTCATGACCTGCAACCTCCCCACGACCGCGATCCCGGCGAGCATCCACTGCGACCATCTCATCGTTGGCGAACACGGCGCCCAGTCTGATTTGGAGTCCGGTATTAAGATGAACCAGGAGGTTTTCGATTTCTTGGAGTCGGCTGGAAAGAAGTACGGTATCGAGTTCTGGCCACCTGGTGCTGGCATTATCCACCAGAGCGTTCTCGAGAATTACGCCGCCCCTGGTCTCATGATGCTGGGTACCGATAGTCACACGCCTAATGCTGGTGGTTTGTCGACGATAGCCATCGGTGTTGGCGGTGCTGATGCCGTTGAAGCGCTCGTGGGTGCGCCTTGGGAACTAAAGGCACCCCGCATTCTTGGTGTGAAGCTGATTAACAAGCTCAGTGGCTGGGCGTCGCCTAAAGACATCATCCTGAACCTCGCTGGGCAATTGACAGTCCGCGGTGGCACAGGCTACATAATTGAGTATTTTGGACCTGGAGTCCAGACGCTCAGCTGTACCGGCATGGCTACCGTCTGCAACATGGGGGCCGAGGTTGGCGCCACCACCTCGATATTCCCCTTCAGCCCGGCTCACGTGCGGTATCTCGAGTCTACCCACCGACACGATGTAGCTGCCGAGGCTAAGAAGTTCTCTGATATCGTATCCCTAAGGGCCGATGAGGGAGCTAAATACGATGAAGTTATCACCATTGACCTAGCGACCCTGGAACCCCATATCAACGGCCCCTTCACTCCCGACCTCTCTACGCCCTTATCCCAATTCAAAAAAACAGTGCAAGAAGAGAACTGGCCCCAAAAGCTTTCAGCCGGCCTAATCGGCAGCTGTACGAACAGCTCTTACGAGGATATGACTCGTGTGGAGGGTATGGTACGTGAGGCTTTAGAAGCTGGTGTGAAGCCGGCATCTGACTTCTACATCACACCCGGAAGCGATCAGATTAGAGAAACGTTACGGCGAGACGGACCACTAGATACTTTCAAGGAGGCCGGTGGTACCGTACTTTCCAACGCCTGTGGCCCATGCATTGGCCAATGGAAACGCCAAGATGGTGTCGAGAAGGGCACACCCAACGCTATTCTCACATCATACAACCGGAATTTCCGGGGTCGCAACGACGGCAACCTAGACACAATGAACTTCTTAGCATCACCTGAGATCGTCACGGCCATGACATTCGCAGGCACCACTACCTTTAATCCCATGACGGATTCACTGCCGACGGCTTCCGGCAAGGAATTCCGTTTCTCGCCACCGTCGGGTAAGGAGATCCCACTACAGCCATTCGAAGCTGCGCGGCAAGAATTCCAAGCCGTAGCGTCAGCTCCAGATTCATCAGTAGAGGTCGCCATTTCGCCTACCTCATCACGTCTCGCACTTCTAGAACCCTTCGAGCCCTTCCCGACATCCGAACTCATCGGCCTGCGTGTCCTCGTCAAAGTAACGGGCAAGTGCACGACCGACACCATCTCCGCGGCCGGGCCCTGGCTGAAATACAAGGGCCACCTACCCAACATCAGCGCGAATACGCTGAATACGGCAACCAACGCGGCGACGGGCGAGGTCAACGTCGCGTACGACATGGATGGTTCGCAGTACACAATCCCGGAGCTCGCGCAGCGATGGCGCGACGTGTCGCGGCCGTGGCTCGTTGTGGCCGAGCACAACTACGGCGAGGGCAGCGCGCGCGAGCACGCGGCGCTGCAGCCGCGGTACCTAGGCGCCCGCGTGGTGCTCACCAAGAGCTTTGCGCGCATCCACGAGACGAACCTCAAGAAGCAGGGCGTCGTGCCCCTGACCTTTGCCAACGAAGCCGACTACGACCGCATCCACGCCTGCGACGAGGTCGAGACCGTCGGGCTGCTCGACATGCTCCATAACGGCGGCCAGGGCGACGTCGCGCTGCGCGTCAAGAGCTTCCGCACCGGCGAGGAGATCCTCATCCCCACGCGCCACGCCGTCAGTCGCGACCAGGCGCAATTCATACTCGCCGGCAGCGCGCTGAATCTACTATCGAGAAAGTCATAAAGTATTCTAGGATCGCGACAGGAGTCAGGTTCTAAAACAGGTAGATAAAAACATCGGGAATGGGAGAGGGAGGAAAAATAAGTGTATTTCTGGAAAGAGAAATATAGATAGGGTCAATGATGCCAAAGATGCGGAATCGCATGTAGGAATAAAATGACATTTAGCGACGAATGTCTCAAGTCAGGTTAAGAATCGAGTGAAAGATATAGAAGACATCGAATTTATTGTGTAATGCAATAACCCCTATGTATAGGTCCTGGCTACCTCTTAACCGGCCGACTGGCTTGCTGGTAAATTATGTAGCAGTAGACATAGCCTTTGTCTGTGTATGCACATGCGCGCTCGCTCAGTGTGTATAGGCAATTCGCAATTCCATCCGCCCTCCCTCTGCCTGGGGTGTACGTAGTACGCGGACCCACCGCAGAGGTTCGCGTTCTATGAGGTAATGTGTCCTTCGCTCCTTCCGTGCCTTCCTTCCACGATTACCATATATCATCCATTCGTGTATGCGTTGTTTGCTACCCAACAAGGTAGTTTGGGGAGAACGCGTTAAGCCCCTCAAATAATGTAACGCCTTGTCCCTGTCCGTCAGAAATGGAAATGGACAGAGCTTAGTACCACTAACGCCTTAAGGTGCAGGTATATAGACGTCATGCTAGGCTTGCATATGCAGTGTATGTGCGAGTGCTATGCATGTTATTGTACAGGTCATGTAAATGCAGGACAATGTAATGTGCGTGTCACGAGAATGTGAGACACTGAATGCAGTATGTGTGCTGTGATGCTGTGATGCATTGTGGGCGGGAGTTTAGCTCGACTCCATGTCCGCGTCGAAATCGAGATCGGCATTCATGACAGCCTTTGCCTTGCCCTTGGCGGCGCGCTCCTGCTGAGGAGTGCTTTTGCTTGTGCTGACGCCTGTGCCTGTACCCGTGCCCGTGCTAGTGCTTGTGCTCGCGCGTTTGTCTCGTACTTGAGCTTCTATCTTCTCTAGGACATCCAGCGCTGCAAGCCACTTCGGATTGTCCCGCACGCGCTGCGGGAGCTTGTCGCGTTTGTGTTTCGGGTCTTGTTTTGCGGCGGCGGCTTGCTTCCGTTGTGCTGCTCGCTTGACGCCCTGCCCAAAGTGCTCCTTGTCCTTCTTGTTCCCCCGGGCCGAGATCTCTTTTTGCTTTTGCTCGTACCAACCTTGGGGTTGCTGGCGTGAGTAGTGTGTTCTTGGGTCAATATAATCGAAGTGCAGTGCCGGGCGTTTAGGCCTTGGTGGCAACTCATCGTCTGCAAGCCCAAACAACGCATGGTCAGGCCGAAATGGCGCATTGATGTCGCTGAGAATCTGGTCGCGGAACTTGACCTCATCATGCTGAGAGACCCAGAAGAGCCGCCTTTCTTCGGGAGACATATTTTTCCATACCCTACCCCCCAATAAGGCCGATAAGGGGCCTTGATTAGTTATAATGACTGGTCGAGGCTCATGAATCGGTGGAGGAGGTGCAAACTCTACGTTTTGCGCAGGCGGATGCATTCCGTTAGTTTGGCGTGGGACTACAACTCTAGGTGCCTCAGGCTGGGTAGTCACTGGTGCGGCGGGAATTGGGTCGACTCGCGCCGTAACTTTGGCAGCCCTCTTGATCTTCATTTGTTGTTCTAATTGCAAGGCGCCTTCGGGTGAATTGATTGGCGTAAATTTTCGAGTACTATTGGCAATTGGGTTCTCCTTGGTATGCGGCGCGTCTTGTTGATGCGTAGAATTTTTAGGGAAATCGTTGTGCACGGACCCCGTGCCGTTTTTTAGAGCTGGCAAATGTGGTATTTGTTTGCTAGTTGATGTTTCAGAGGGTATTCGCTTCGCGGGCTTCGGAGGAGCCTGCACAGTGGGAGCACTTGGAATTATGTTTTCCGGCGGCTTTTTGGTATGTGGATTTGAGCTTTCCCCAATTAAGCGCCCATGTTGGCTTTGAGGAACGTTTGGTAGAGTCTGGGGAACACTGGGTAGGGTTTGAGGAACACCTGGTAGGGGGTGTGAAGGTCCGTTTCGACGTTTGCTTTCTAATGCCACAAAGGCCGCCCGTTCGCGGAGTAAACCTGGGTTCCCATCAGAAGACCTCTGAGGGTTTTGGGGTGGCGTTGGAATTTTATTGGGAACATGATTTTGAGGGGAAAGCTGTGGTTTAGGGCGTAGTAATGGAGGTAATGGAGGTAATGGAGGCAATGGAGGCTCTGGAGGCTCTGGATCATCGTCCACTGTGAGATCTATGACAAAGGATCCAGAACCAACACTCCCCTTGGGGCCGGTACTTGGAGGAGGCTTGTTCGAGGGCGGTGTTTGTCGACTTGAGCTACTAAAATGACTCTCTCCTCGATGTAGTGGTCGCTGGCCGTTGACCACCTTCGACCTTGCGGAGTCATTTACGGCCTCCTTCTTTTTAGGCCGCAGTGCAAAATCGTCTACTGCACTAAGTTTATAAGTTCTCTCTTCGGACTGTCTGAACATACCTCTTTTAGACTGGTGAGGAATGCCATTCTCAGAGAACGAAGAGCTGTTTGACCTTGAATACAACTCGGATGCATTTGACGCGCTCGACAGACGTTGTTTCTTTGCTGGTCGTGGATTCGATAACTGTGTATCTATGGACGGCCCCCGCACGGGAGATATGGGGGAAACAATATGGCTTTGCCCTACGGTCGGCGGTTGTTTGACGCTTTTCCGTGCCGTGTGCTTGTCAGATAGTTGCTTCTTTTCCTTGGTAGGTGATAGCGTCCCCGAAGGGGGAGGCCTATTTAATGGTCCATTCTCAACCACATGGTTCCCTAATCGGCCTGTTGTATCTCTAGGAAAACCTAGTGGCGGATTGGATAAGGAGGCTCGGAAAATCTGATTATTATCCGGCTGTGGGGGGCGACCTTGATTATGTTGTTTCTTATGCTCCTGGCAAAATATACCCCCGGCTACCACATCATATGAGCGGCATCCCTCCCATTTGCACATCCGAGGCTGATGTGAATCCATAGTAGGCAAAGGTGTGTTTGGCTCTCTCTCTCTCAAGCTTTGGTAGCGCATCAACTACACCCGGGGACTGGCTCGAGAGCTAATTCTATACCGGGCCATTCATCCATGTGAATCACATTTGTGTGATACGCCAATGTCCCGTTTGTGAATATGACGCTTTAAACAGTCCGTCATATCGTTGGCGGATGCCACTAACGGTACTTTGCTCAACCATTCGTTTCAAAGATACTGTCAAGCAGAAATTGAGTAAGCGTGAACGATGACATTCTGACTCTCTAGGTTGCATAGGAGATCTACTACCAAGAAGGCAAGACCACAAACGGGCACTGCCTTCCACCGGGGAGGGAAAAATGGGAAGATAGAAACATAAAATAAGGGAAGAACCGTGCTGCTGGGAGACAGACTGCTGTTACCTACATACAACTAAAAAGGACCAATAAACCGCAATGGCGACTCAAAACGAGGTAAAACACATTTGTTTGTAGTAGTCTGTTTTGATGGATTATATACTCGACGCTTAAAGACTGGGCGCTATGTGAACGCGTAGTATAACCTATGATGTGATAGTTAGCCGAAATACAGATTGATCCAGGGTTATGGAGAAATGATGACATAAAACAAATGTGCTGCTTGGCCGGTCTCAGGTCTTTTCAGTTTTGTAATTTGCACCTCAATCTGCGGGGAAACAGCGGCTTCGAATTGTAACACCCAACCAACCAGCTGAGTGAGGAGGAAGGAAATCCTCAGCGATGTCTCTTCGCCACGGCCTTTGGCTTAACCTTGGTGGGGCAATAAAAGCAAGGCAAAGCTCCATGTAGTGGCATAAACAGATATTTATACTGCTTTTGGAATTTATCTTGTTCTCTGCAGCCAAGTGTATCGGGAGGTAGATACTTTGGCGATGGAGAGAAAGAAGACGCGTTGCGTTGTTTGGGGCCAGCGCCTGTGTTTTGTCACGGCGGCCGAACAATTCAAAACCAGAAGATCCACTGAGCAGTCGGACCTTTTACCTTTGGGTCATCATCGACTCGGCCAGCAAAAAAGCGTGAATATCATACGCATTTAGAAAAGAAATGACGGAAGCTGTATGTGACGTACCCCGAGTGCATCGGAAGAAGGACCAGCGTCTATGTCATGTTGGCGGGCCTCTTCGTGTTGACGGTGCTTGCTTCGTGACACCTAGCCTTGCAGACGGCGGCTATGGAAATCAATAGAGGCGCGTGGACAGATCCCGTCTAGCTCTAGCTGCCGATCATTTACTCGGCTGTGCTGTTACGAATTGGGATTGGGGCGGGATGGATTCTATGCGTAAGAGAAAGTATGATTGATGGATTGAGCCCGGTTTGAAGAGGTAAGGAGACGTATAATAAAAAGCGTGGCTGGTGCGCGTGCCGCAGACAAGACGTTACTAACTATGTTGGAACAAGACGCAGGACGGGACTACGGTGATAAGCTTAGATAGGCGCGGGAACGTATTCTGTACCGTATGCATGTACAAATAATTCAACGTATGGGGCAACTTGCAATCTATGTCTGAAACGAGATTCGATAATAGGTAAACCAGCAGAAGGCAGGCGCAGGCACTGGGGGTTGTCGAATTCTCTACAGTAGGTAGGTTGCGATTGATTGACTTACCTACTTCCGCTCGATTCTCGGGGAATTGGCCCGTGCCCGCCCATTTCACAGGTTCCCCCATCCAATGCATCCACGCCTCGACCCCACCTGCTTTAAGATAATAATATCTAGTAATGCTACGGCGCCGGATTATTGGCTTACCGATGCCTCCAAATGGTGGGCTAGAACCCACATGTCTCCACCATCCCGCCCCTAACCTTCCACTTTGGCTCGCACCTTGAGTCTCATAAATAGCCGGGCGCAGAAACTGGCACTTTCGAAATGCATCCTTGAGTGAGAACACGAGTGGATAAAACCCTAGACAGAGCCAAACACAGCCTGTCCTTCTCCTTCCCCTCGTTGCGATCACTGCGTCTGGTGTTGTAGCTTCGAATTGTGCTAAAAAGACCGGGACTCGGACCCACGAGCTAATATCCCATCAGCGATTAAAACCGGGCGACTAAAACCACAAAAGAAACGGACGCCCGTTTCACACCGCCAAATATGAATCAGCTTGGCCGCTTGGGACCAAATATCATCATGTCTTCTCAATCCTCCGCTGGTCGTACAGCGCTGAATTGAGTAGCCTAGAGCTATGGATTCAATAAAGGTCGGACAGAGTTGCATGAAGGATTCGATCAATAATCCTGTTGCCGTAATAAGCGATGACCACCGCAAGCGGTTTCTCTTACTTTGTTTCCACATCGGTGTGACGTCAGCCGACGAACAAGTCTTAATACCGTGTTTTCTTGGCAATCAACGAACGAGTGTGTCTCCATATTGAAACGAAGATAATCCTCAAGATGAAGCTTTGCATTCATCAAGGATTTCCTCCGTCGTTCTGGAGTCGTCGTTGAGAATCCCGGGGCTTAGCGCAAGCAGCGCTCATTCGCGCGCTCTGGCCTTGGACGCCTACGGAAGATTCGGAAAGCGAGCGGTTGACTTCCGTTTGCGCTACAACCCTTCCATTCAAAAAGGATAGGACGGCGAAGCATTGGAAAGGAGGAGAAATGCACCTATTATAATAGGCCTGCATTACGCACCTAAACACTCCGACGTCCAACGTTCTCTTTGGGTGCTAGACTGCAACCTAAGCAGACCCACTCGTTCGGGAGTGCCATCAGATCACTTTGCCAGCAGTCACACCACATCGTACGACGAGACAGACCAGAATTCCTAGGGAAATTATTACGGGCTGTTGGCTGGTGCAAAACCAACAGTCACCGGCGCCGAATTATCTCCCCGTTTACGCTGACCGACGATTTTATTAGAGACTAGCGATTACCTATGTATAGATTTGCCAACAGTAAGACAATTTTAGCGAGGCGGGTGATTAAAGACCCGCTTCGACACGTTTCTGCTCCGTTTCTCGCCGTCACCCAGGTCCACGGTCGCCCGGCCCCTCCCGGTCTAGAAGTCTCGGTACTGGGCGATTGAAAGACAAATATTACATAATTACACGATAGCTCAGACCCCGGTGGGTAATCAAAATAATCAATTGTCCCATAGGCTCCGAAAAATCGGGACGGGTGCCAAGCTTACCGCATCCAGGCTCTCGGGTGGCGCATCGTCAGGAACTCACCTGACAAGGCTAGGTTTGATCGTATGTTCAAGGTCGAAAGGAAACATATCCCGGGTAATCGTCACGTCAGCTCGACATTGCAGTGCCATTTGGCGAAGGGAGACGAGAGCGCACATGGTATCCTGACATTATAGAGCTCGGTTATCGATCCGATCGTATTGATTTAAATAAAGGCCGCCACCCCCGTAGAATACAACGTAGAAAGCATCTAGATCTTGTCATAGACACCTAATAGAACATCACTATTAATCAAGAGAGCATATACAAGGCCTCTCCTTTCCTCTCCTCTCAGTCGTATCAAGACATCCCAACTCCACTCCAGCGCCTCATCTCATCTCCACTCGCTCACAACAACACAATGTCGCCGATCACAGTCCAAGCCGCTCGTCTAGCCTCAAGGCAAGCTCTCAGAGCTCCCCTCCGGCAACAAGCGGTCCGCAGGTTCGCCTCTTCGAAGCCAAATAACGCCGTCGGCCATGCACCTGCGGACTGGGGACGAATCATCAAGACTAGAGCTGGGAATCTCGTCATGTACGTCTCACGTCACAGCATATTACTCTGAATACGATGTAAGAATACTAACAAACCCGATAGATTCTTCCCCGGTATGGCCCTAGCATTAGGATGGCCCTTAGCCGCCAAAGCAGCGGTAGATGTATAATTCGGCTAGGTGGTCCCGTTGTCCTCGGAGCACTTATATATACCACACCACTTCTATTCTTCTATGTATATACAGCGAAAAGTAATTACTTTCGGAACGGAAGCGGCGTTACGGGCGAAAGGGTTATACCCAGGATAGCAGGAAAAGGGGGAAGAGAAAAAAATAGTCAAGAGGAAGGTTAATCCGAAATAAACATTTCAAACTGTTCTAAACTCAATCTAAGTCTTGTCTCTTCACGTGTATTCTGTTCCGTTCTATACCTGTACAGCCTCGGCAATACTCTTTGCAGCATCGACCGGCTTCTCATTGTACTCTACGTACCCCTCCTTGCCCTCGGGAACGTGCAGTTTGCGCCCCGGCTCTGTGTCCCCAAAGATACCCCGGTCGGGGTTCGCCCGCAGTACCCTTGCTGTCTCGTCGTAGTGCGTCTCGGCATAGGTCTCGGCATCGAAGTTTAGGAGCCACGCCTCACGACGTAGACGCAGGGACTGCGGGTCCTGTTTCGCGGCGCTGAAGTCCGCCTTGTGCCAGATGTCGCGTGTCTGCTCACCTGTCTTCTGTGCCGAGCGAACGCGCTCGTACCGTATCGCCTCGAAGGCCGCCACGGCTTCCTGCACGCCTTTACTCGTATCCCCAGCGGCAGATGCGGCGGCAGCGGCTCTGGAGAGGCAGACGGCGAGGGTGGAACCATCCTCCATCGCTTGCGACGCCCCCTGGATCGAGGTTGGGAGGAACGGGTGCGCTGCGTCCCCGATCAGCGCTATGCGGCGCCGGGCCGAGATCCATGTGGGCAGCGGATCGCGGTACACGAGCTTCCAGTCGATGAGGGGCGAGGGTGTGTAGTCGAGGATCTTTTGCACAATGGGATCCCAGCCCTCGAGGACCTTGCGCGCATCTGAGAGAGGCGCTTCGAAGGACCAGCTTTCTTCGATATCTTGCTCGTCCTATACGCGGTTATGTGATTAGGGGTGCTAGTAACGTCTAAGGGGGTTAAAAGTCAGACATACCTTGTGGGTGCAGACCCAAGAGAAATCTTTGCCGTTCTTCACGGACGCGGCGATGAAATGAACATCGGGGCCTAGCCAAGCCACATGTTTGTCGCCATTGTCCGTGAAGAACCGCAAGTCTGGATCCTTGGCGATCTCATCCGCGTCAAACCAGACCCGGTAGACTGCATAACCAGACGCCTTCGGCTTGTCCTCGTATCCGAGGACGATCTTCCTGCCTCGACTGCGCACGCCCTCCGCCGCGAGGACAACATCGGCTGTAATCCTCTCGCCGCCCTCAAGCACGACACCGGCCTCGGCGTCGCTCTCGAAGTAATCCTCGACGCGGGCGCCGAGCCGTATGTCGACGCCAATCTCGAGGGCGTGCTTGTACACGATTTCGTGGAACTCGCCGCGGTGGCCGTCGAAGCGGATGCCGAACTCGGCCTGCTCGGCCGTCCACGTCTGCGTGAGCAGCGTCTCGCCGAGCCAGTTCTTGATGACGAGCCCGTCGGCGCGCTGGCTCAGCGCGTCCAGCTGCTCCGCCACGCCGGGCCACCGCTGGAAGATGCGCGAGCTGTTGGGCCCGAAGCTGATGATGTCGCCCAGGAGCTTGAGCTCGGGGAACTTCTCGAGCAGCGTCACGCTGTGCCCCTTGCGGTGGCACTCGATGGCCGCCGTGAGGCCTGCGAAGCCGGCGCCCACGACCAGCACGCGGATCCCGCTCTTCTCCGGGGGCGTTGGGGGTGATTGGCTGCTCATGTTCGGTTCGTGGCTGAGGGTTGGTGAGATAGATGATAAGACTTGTCTGTGATAGACCCCTTGTCCTTCTGAGGTCCTCCAGCCAAGTTCTTATGTACACTACGTATAGCTCGAGCAACCGACATCCCGGTTATCACCTCACCTCTCCCGGCACGAACCAATTACCATCACCTCGGCAAGCCTTCTTCTATAAGCTGAATCATCTATTATCCTAGTATACGCCATCTGGACACTAGTTTCTCTGATCCACGCCGCGTGATTGGGGTCCCCGCGTGTCAGCTCCGCGGAGGAGAACCCATCCCCAGTCCTTCCCCGCACGATGAGGTTACGTTCAACTGCCGGCAAAACGCCCTAACCCAACGTGCCAAGTATCAGAGCGGAGAGCGCACGGCTATTGGTGAGTCCAGGCTCGCTTGACGACACGGTAGATGTCTGATCAAGCCGTTCTGGGCGTGCGAAAGGGGTGGGCGATATTACCCTCGGTGCATCACATCCTTGTCAATAACTGACTCGGGGTATGTGAGAAGCTGTCCCTCAAGCTCTGCTATAAGATCTTTGCGTCTCCTCTCAGTGTCAGGTTGGTGCTTGGTGCTTTGCTAATCAATCCAATTTGTTTGTGTAATATATATCTCGTCAAAATGGTTTGGGGGATTCTTGAGGACAAGCATATGGACCATGTCCCCGGGACTGGTACGGATCTATACCCCTTTTGTGCTTCAAACGATTGCTAATAATCCATGATAGTCCTCCTGGCCGATACTGCTGATGTCCCGACTGAGTACCGAGCGGTCCCACGAGAATTGCTCAAGCGTGGTCGCGGGCGCAATGCACATATCATACTGGCGCCTCAACCGAGCGATTCACCAAATGATCCATTGAATGTCCGTATCCGTATATCGTAGTTCACATAGCCTCGGAAGCTTACATATAGGCAGTGGCCAACATGGCGCAAAGACGCCATCCTCACGATCGTCGGTCTGTCTGCGGCCGTCGTGGGGGCCTATGGCCCTATGCTATCCCCAGGGTTCGTGGAGATCGCTGCTGACTTAGACATCACGGTCAACACCCTGTCGCAGGCTACAGCCTGGGTGATTTTGTTGATTGGCTTGTCTCTCTTCATATTCAACCCGATCGCGAAGAAGCTTGGGCGGCGACCTGTCTATGCGATTTCGAGCGTCATCATGCTAACCGGCAGTGTCTGGGGAGCTGTATCACAGAACTATGGTAGCTTCCTAGCATCTCGCATATACAGCGGAGTAGGCATGGCTCCTTATGAGGTGCTAGTACAATGTACAATTGCCGATATGTATTTCGTTCATGAGAGAGCCACGAGAATTGCCATTTGGAACATGTTCCTTCTCTGTGGTATCAGTGGTGGGGCGTTGATAGCTGGTTATATCATTGAAGTAAGCTTAATCCTTCTAATGGTTATGCGATGATTACTGACCCTCGCTCAAGGATCAAGGTTGGAAATGGACGTTGATATGGTGTGGTATCCTATTCGGGATTCTACTGCCTCTAGTCATTTTCTTCGTCCCTGAGACAGCCTATCGGAGACAGTCCTGGGAAGAGCGCCTGATGGCAGCTAGAGCAAATGATTCTGGGGAAGAATCGCAAGAGAAGAAAGGCGCTGCTGTTGAATATAACGAGGAACAAACAGTAGCGCCAGAGACCGGAATACAAGCGGAGAAGAAGGATTCCTTCTTTCGCTCGTTGCGATTCTACAGCGGAGTGTACACAGAGACGCCCCTCTGGAAGATATTCCTAAGACCCATGGTGATATTCTGGTATCCAGCTGTGCTCTGGGCATTTCTGCTGTACGGCGCTACCTTGACGTGGATCGTGGTCTTTAGTGTTGTTAATGCTGTTATCTTCACCGCGCCACCATATAACTTCTCGATATCGCAGACTGGACTCATCTCTCTGTCGCCATTCCTCTTGAGCTTGATAGGGGAACTCATCTCTGGCCCGATGAATGATTGGGTTTGCTTGTGGCTCGCGAAGAAGAACCGCGGTGTCTACGAGCCGGAATTTCGACTACCACCAATCATCATCTCTTTCCTAATCGGAGTTGCCGGCTTCTTTGGGTTCGGGGCGACCGTCCACTACCAGACACACTGGAGTGGGCCAGTAATATGCTTTGGCCTGGCTAACATGAGCTTGGCTTTCTCAAACGCGAGTGTGTTTGGCTATGTCATCGATGCTCATAAAGAGCTGAGCGAAGAAGGTACCGTAATCTCTGGAACGAGTGTATGCAGACTGATTGCTAACTTGATTATTCATTTAGCCTTTGTGGCAATCAATGCCCGTAATCTCCTGACATTCGGATTGACATATTTCGTCAATGACTGGCTGGCTCGGGACGGGGTCCTGGCTGTTTTCAACGTCCTTGGTACTGTTTTTGTGATAGTGAACGTACTAACAATCCCACTCTGGGTTTATGGAAAGAGGATTAGGGGCTACATCGCGAGAAATGAGGCCCTGCGTCGATTCATGCATGAAGATTAGGACGGTAGTGTGAGATAGCGGCAGACAATGTCTTTTTATTAGTGGTTCATTTCATATCATTGAAAGCCTTAGATACTTAGGAATGGTAGCTTAGATGCTACATATGACGTGAAGCTCGTTCCTACTTGAAACATTGGCAGCCTCCAACAATAGCTTTGCAACCCGGGTTCGTACGGGGAGTCGATATTCCACGATTGGCAATGCGAAATATTTCGATGGTTGCATTTCTTTCAGCTGTCGTTGGATTTCTTCGAAAGTTACTGTTGCATGGAAACGCTGGATGGATTGACTGAGCCGTTCGTCATGCAACTTCTTCCGACTGTCGACTTGTCTGTTGGAGTCCCGATACTTGTTGAATAGTGCTTGGCTCTGCGGATATGCCGCTATTAGACTTAAGTCTCGTTGTTTGATTCGCCGAAATCATGACTTGTCTTCGTCAAAGCCTGACCAGTTTCAGATCTTTCTTCAAATCTAAACCCTATTGGTAAATTACCCTAGAGAAGTCGACCCATAAGATGGATCAGGTCACGTTGAGGTTCGCTACTAAACACGGTCTCTTAAAAGCCAAATTCGACAAAACTAGGCATATAAATGGGACGCAAATTGATGGATATCCGAGCGCGTGTCCCATAGTTTACTTGCGTTGCTCTAAGAGAGCGCATCTGTTAACAGCGATGGACTCTCATCCCCAAGATATTAGCCTCAAGGTCACATACTGGTCAGCTTTCCACGCGGTGTGCGCTGTAAATCAATGATTTCGTCATTGAGGCTCAAATTCCGACCGGGCCACCAAGCGCAATGCAGAAGACTCTCTTGGTCAAGGTACGATCATAGCAACGCCAAAATAAGTGTTGTCAGTTTAAGCAGCTAAGTTACGATCATCAAACAGATTGAATTAGTCACTAGGTTGGATAGGGTGCGGTGGTTAGCGTATGAGATTCATTGCCGCCCGACGCGTGTCATTGGTGTTCAATATGCCTCAGGAATAAGTAACGAATGAGCCGTAATGGGGCTGATAAGCATAAATAGTTACATAAAAAATACCATCGTGATGTCAGAAGCGGTGTATAATTCTGTAATCCATTGATTGAGGACCTGAGATACCAGATACTTCCTGCTACCAATCTGGCTAAGCGAGCAGCCGCCATCAAGCTTCCTGGTATGGAACCCCGAGCTATAGTCCATTGCTGGATACTATTAGATATAGGTGAAGTACAACCTAAATATCTAGAGGTTTCGAGGAGTAAACGAAACCTTAAAGCTTTCTCTCGGAAAGAAGGTAGACCGCCACGTGAGCAAACTTTTTGCCTCTGGCATCGGGAGCGTACAGTCATAATTAGCCAGGATTTGACTGATGATGACTTTGAGAGTCATAGTGGCATAAAATCTTCCCGGGCTGAGCAGGCGTTAGCTTCAAGATAGAAGAGGGGGAGACAGAGGGCAGCCTTACCATGCCATACGACCAGTGCCCCAGAATTGCCACTTGCTACTGACCTCGGTGAGGTCCGATGGTTTAAGCTGGGAGGGGCCTGCGGCTCTTGGGATAGTCGCCTTCTCCACGGTTATTGCGTCGGCGAAGCGAAATCCATCGAACTTCATGGGGTCTGGGTAGTAAGAAGGATTGTGATTAATAGCATGAACAGGTGTACAGGCCCAATCCCCAACGTCGAGCCTCGTGCCATCCGAGAATGTGAACGGCTTGACGGCGTGTCGGCGGGTGCTCACTACTGTTATTAGCCGCCTATCAAGAAACACCGAAGTGGAGTCAATATAGTCGAAAGTGGAAAACGCAGAAACGTAAGTGAACATACTGGACTCGACTGGGTGCTGACGTGCTGACTCCTTGAGGAAGCTGTCGAGCAGGGGCAATCCCTTTCCAGTAGCTTCAAATTGATGATACTGGCCTTCAATCTCGGCGCGTAAATACGGAATGTGGTCTGAATGTCGACAGAGATCCTGTATAGTGAAAGCCGACGTCTATAATGCAAAAGAACATGTTACAAGATGAGGCGGAAACTTTGGTCGAGAATATTTACCACAGAGAGAGAATAGCAGGCTCCAAACCATATAGCCATCAACTCCCACGCGACGCGTTCTGCACTCCAGGTAGGTGAGGTATCCACGACCCATTAATGCAGTCAGGCTTTGGATATCAGTCAGTAAATGTCAACTAGCTGAGCCTCAACAGACAGGAGCGAGACTAGACTTGCATGCTTCGGGACCCTTTGACCCAGTCTCCTCGAATTCCTTTCCTCTAGTCGTCTCTCTATGATTGAGATCAACGTCGAATACATCACCATGTCAGAGTCAAACTTGGTAGATGTCCATTTGCCAATAAATCTTCGGAATGTCGTTAGCTTCCACTTAACAACGCGCGTCTGCGATTCAGCGGTACTCACGGCACAGCCCAGCGAGGAACCAGCCGGATGATCTCAGCGACAACAAGCGTCTGATCCATGAATGTACTGGCGGCTCTCATAAACGTATCGTTGTCACCTGAAGCCTATACATCAGAAGGCCGTAACCCTTTAACGTCAAACTACTCACACAATTCCTTGCCGAATAATACGTAGGCGTTTATATGGGCCACAAGCTCCTTCATGAGACCGAACACGCTGGTCTCAGCACCACCTGTGGATTTGATAAGTTAGTTCATGGTCGAGGAGTAGACCACAACGTACGGAGCTATGGCCAGTAAGGTTGAAGTACCTTTACCAATTACTGTGTGGCTCGGAAGCAATTTCTCCATTCTGACCCTGGCCATGCGGCTGACATCGGGCAGGATCTCAGGCAGGAAGTTAGTCAACAGCGTGCGTATTACACGCTCGACGCCGAAGCCTTCAGCACCACGAAGGTCGAACCAACTGAAGCCGTGCATGGTATACTTCGGCTGTAGCATCTTTATGGGGTCAGCCAACCTCGAGCATGATCCAGTCTGAAGATTAGGGAGCACGGAATCCGTGCTCTCATATAAAGGTGATGACCTACATGTCTGGCAGCAGCCTGGAGCGAAAGGACGGCATCAGGGGCGTCGTCGAGCTCTTGAATGTGTTTGGGGTCTGACACAAACACGTAGCGAGTCTCGGGAGTTGGCACTTCGTAGGGTTCACCATTTGACTTTTCATAGTTAGATTCAGCTTTATGATCTATTACAGGCGCCTTGTCTGTTGTGCTTGGTGATTACCTTGTCAAAGCCCTTCTGGATTAGCGCCGGTCCTGCCCAAACGTACTGCCAGGCTCGGAAGCGTTTGATAGTCGCGCCGTAGATCTGTTAAAGTGAGCTAAAGCTTTGGTATGGGCCTTTTAATTCGGAGTAAGCATACAGGGCTCTTCAAGAACTCCACACAGCAGGTAAGGCCTAACATGAAGGCGAAGGAGAGGCACAGTGCTAGACCCGGCGGCGCCTTGTTGGGGGAACTAACAATCTCCGGCCACAGCATTTCGAACATAAGGGTAGACATCTTAGTATCTCAAGAGAGATTATAATACTGTACTACTAGGAATTGGATATCACCACATCAAATCAATATTAGGCAAGGGCGGGAAAGCTCATCATTTATTATCATCTGAGTCTTGGCTTTCCTGACTCCCTCCGACCCAAACGACACAATCGACATAACCGACAACAATCGGGGAGGTTAGTATATTCTCGATATCTCTGGGAAAAGTGAATCGCCACGTCCTGTGGTGGCCCAAGGTTCTGCATCTGCTGAATGATCGTCGGCTAAAGACCTACAGATCATGCATGATGGGCTCCTAGAGGTGAATATTGCAACAGTATCATTTGCGATGGGCTTGCCATTGGCGACTGACTTTCGCGAGATTCTACGTGTTGAAGCTTTGAAGACTTCAATAAATGATCTTCGATGTCACAACGATAACGGAAACCACCTTCCTAGTTTAGTGTATGATATTGCCAACAATCGCGAGCCTAGGTATGACAGCAGCTGCAAGTCTTGTGAATTGCGATGGAGACGATGTGACCTTCTCTCACCGCTGTTTCGCGCCTGCAGAGATGCATGGCATCTGGCACACTTCGACGCTCGTGCTAGTTTTGATTGATTGGCGTGGCGTTGGGGGTGGTACATATCTGTGGGATGATGTGGATTCGGTGCCAGCCTGTTGTTGAGATGTTTAGAGTAAGGTTTGCGAAAACCTAACCTATGGGCGGCCACCAAGATGGTCGCAGATGCGTTCTCGCTAGCATTTAGACATAGCGTTCCATTATATGCCGTATCACCTAATTATTTGATTTTTATCCAATGCAACAACATGTTCCAGCACGTTCCTTGGTTGCTACCTCGTAAACGCCCCTATTAGCGGATTGGCGGGTTTCTACAGTGATAGGGAGGAACTTCATTTAAACGCAACCCAGCCGCGCACCATGTACAAGCCATTGCGGTTAATCTGACGCCTGGCTTAGAGTCTCCTCGAGTAACAGATCCCAGAGTACCAGTGCAGAGACTAATGCGAGTTGTAATGCCAAGTTTCAAGAGATAATTAAATGCGACGACGAAGGAACCAGTAGGCCTGAGCGCGGCTACCGTTCCTTCTCTAACCCTCTCAGGAGCCAAGCGGAGGATCGACAAGCTGGCTCTTTAACGGCAATGCTTGTCGGAGCCTTAAAATTTGGGCACCCTGTAGTCATCGCTGCCTGGCTTGGGAAGGCCGATGGGGTAAGTCCTATTGCAACTCTATTATCTGCTGTACGGCAAAAAAAAAAAAAAAACCAAGGCCTTACTGACGTAGACTCGTATTTCCGTGAACGCTCCTAAGATTTTGCGAAAGCCTACCGTGTGTCCTACGGAACCGGGACTTCAAGCTTGTAATTTTGGTCGAAGACTGCCACAGCCTTTCCATGTTGATCGAGTGTTTGGTTCTCTGATAGCCCAAAACACTACTGCGATCCTTGGATGCACGATGTGGCCCTTTTGCTACAGGTATCCCGTCCTTTCCGTGGACCAAATTGTTGGACGAGAATACGACTACATTATCGTGGGAGGTGGTACAGCTGGGTGTGCCATCGCTTCGCGCTTGAGTGAGAACTCTGGTACTCGAACCCTCCTGCTGGAGAAGGGCGGTACCAACAATCATTGGTACACTCGGATTCCATTGACATCGGTTGCCCGAGGTAATTACCTCGTCCAAATGGATACAACATCTAGTGGCTCCCGGAAAGGTCGCGTCCTGACAGCAGAGACGCTGGGTGGCTGCTCTAGAATTAATGGAATGATATACATGAGAGGGCTTCGTTCATATCATGATCGCTTAGAGAAAATGGGTCATCCGGAATGGAGTTGGGCTAAAGTCCTGCCGTATTTTCAGCGACTAGAGCGAGGGGCCCAGAATTCATCGACCGCGGCTCTTGGAATCCAAACGCGACGGCATGAGCCGACGTCTGGAATGTATGATTACCTGGAGAAATCAATTCGAGAATTAGGCATCCCCCTCAACTTAGATTCAGGGGAAGAACATGGGACTGGGGGTTACCACCATTTAGACCTCACAATCGACCCTCAAGGCTTCCGCCATTCCGCTGAACGGGCGTACTTACCACACGAACTGGTCAGCCAAAGACGCGATTCATTACATATCTGCGTCGGAGCTCTGGTATCCCGTTTGGATATCCTGGCCGGAAATGATACTGTATCGGGCGTCTTTCTCATCGCACAGTCTGACCAGGAAGTCCTTGTTAAAGCGAGGCGCGAGGTTATCATCTCAGCCGGCGCTTTATCCACCCCGAAGATTCTCCAGCTCAGCGGCATTGGCCCTAGAGAGTTGCTTGAAAGACACGCCATCCCAGTATACCATGAGATACCCGGCGTCGGGAAACACCTGAGTGACCATAGTGGAATTCCTGTCTTCATCGAGATACCGTCACACGATACAATGTATCAAGTAGCAGGATCTTACTTCCATGCGGCGAGCCACTTTTTCAAGTTTCTGGCTTTTGGATCCGGATGGTTCAAATCATGCGTTGATCGGGCAATATATCTAGACACTGCACATGTTGACCTAAGCGTGATGGAGGGGTTCCAACAGCCGAAAGGCTCAGCTACGCGGAAAGATGTCTCGGTCACGAGTAAAAGAGATGGAGACGCGCCAGATATCGAAATCATGATCATACCAATGAACACGGAGGACGAGCTCTATCCAGATATCTCTGCGGTCACGCTTCAGACATGCTTGAATATGCCGCGTTCAACCGGTGCGGTCGATATAGTCTCAAGAAACCCAAAAGAACATCCGCGAATCCACTTCGACAGGATGGCAGACTCAGAAGACCGGATTGTGGCACGCAAAGGTCTTCGATTCGCCCTCCGCCTTGCACAGCACTTCATCCAACATTCAGGCTACCCATATTCGGCTAGGATCTTCCATGGGCCGGGCCGCAGTTGGGATATGCTGAATGACCAAGAACTTGATGACTACATTGATAGCAATATCACTTCAGTATACCACTTAACCAGTACGTGTAAGATGGGCAGACGGGAGGCTGGCGGTGTTGTTGACGACAACCTTCGGGTCTATGGGTACAAGAACCTTCGAATTGCGGATGCAAGTATCCTACCGACGGTGACACCTGTACATCCCATGTCTACAGTGTATATGGTGGCGGAGCGTTGCGCAGATCTTGTAAAGGATACCTGGTGCAGAGCTTAGATAGACGGTGGCCAGGGAGTTACTCCTTGTGTCTAGGACACTGGGCATAAACACTATACAAGCATGAAACCGAATTGGCGGTAAAAGACACCTGTGTGGGTTTCATGGAAGTAACGTAACGGCATGAGACTCCTTGGTATAATATGCTCTATCACTAATGGGACGATGTCGGGTGCGGTCCGCTGAAGTCTAGTGAAGGGGCGGGAGGTACCAGACGGAAAAGAGGCCGGGGAGGATTGGTGGAGAGAGGGGTTGCCATATTGATAGATATAGTAGGAAGGTAGCTGTAAGCCTCAATGGAAGCATAAGTTGGGAGTACGATGAATTGGGTTGGTTCTTAGGCTTCCTCCAACTTATCTGATGAACAGGAGAAGCCACGTTGTGACACTCAGCTACCCCAGTCTCTATTTGTGAGAGGATTCTTGTGCAGATTGGGGGCTAAAGGAAGATTTGCCAAATACGAACATTGCCGACCCAGAGCTGTATGAGGGGGATATGCAGGTCTTAAACGGTGCTAGAGTAGAGCTTACATACAGACGACTAACGCAGTGATATCAGCGATCAAAGTGGTGTGCCGTAATAAGTAGGTAGTATGTCGCCCCCCTTAGTTACGTGATCGCTACCACGAAAAGAGAAAGGCTTGCGGGTATAAAGGGATTCATAATTGAAGGGGGTGGTGGGAAGGGAGCAAGGGGGCGGATGCAATGAGAAATGTTGCCCCAACACCCCAACCTCTTGAGCACAAGTATGGCACAATAGATAAGGATTGTATTCAAGTGTCACGTATTTGCATGAATGATTCTATGATGTCAGAATGCATTGGCTTTTTGCAATTTAGCACGACGAAGCTGTGCGGCAACTTACTTGTTTCTCTGTATAATCACCAACCCGAGCAAGCCACCCATAATGTAAGTTCACGGACGTTACACTGAATGGCGAGACAACAGACAAATTTGTCCCCAAGCCTAGGAATCCGGGCTGACGTCCGTGTTAAACCAAATAGGAACCGTAGTCTCCGAAGGTCCTTCTGGACACAGGTAACACCCCTGCCACTGCCTAGCGCAAGCTTCGCCCAGAAGACCATAGTCGTCACGGGAGCGAATAGATCCCTGGGACTCGAAGCTGCCCGTCACTTCGTTCGGCTGAACGCGAGCAAAGTCATCCTTGGTTGCAGGTCACTCTCTAGGGGTGAAGATGCCAAAAGAGACATTGAACGCAGCCAAGGGGTAACTGGGATCGTCGAGGCGTGGGAAGTTGATCTTGGCTCATTCGATAGCGTGAGGAGGTTCTGCCAACGGGTTGCAGAACTTCCACGCCTCGACGCCGTTATCGAAAACGCAGGTATGGCTACCTCTGAATTCGGCCTTTATGAGGGATATGAGCGGCAAGTAACTGTCAACGTGATCTCGACGTATCTGATGGCTCTATTACTGCTTCCAACTCTTCGACGGACATACGACCGCTTCTATAACACTGCTCATGTCGCACCCGACGACAGGCCGCACCTCGTCATCGTCAGCTCAAACGCTCACTTTTACGCACCATGCCAGCACCAACAGAGCTCATCCGTATTCGGACCTTTTCAACACATCGAATCGAGCATGTACTTGCGATACCAAGATACGAAGCTCATATCATTGCTGGTAGGTCGTGCTATTTCGGAAAACATGCAGCGACCCGACGGCAACATCCCAGTCGTCTTGAATATGGTATGCCCGGGATATTGTAAGACGGATCTGGGCCGCGAGAAGCCCTGGCCACCTTTATGGACAGCAATATTTACAGTGACGGACAGAATCCTGGCACGAACGGCGGAGATGGGCTCTAGGACCTTAGTTATGGCTGCGAGCGCTGGGCTCGTAAGTCATGGAATGTATCTCGAAGACTGCAAATTGAGCACTCCTAGTGATTTTGTGAGGTCGGGAAATGGGGAGAAAATGCAACAGCAAGCGTTTACGGAGCTTATGTTAATTCTTGAAGGGATCGAACCGAGTGTTCAGTTTGGACCTCCGGGGGGTTAATCAGGCAGGGATTGTCTTGTTGTTTTTATACTTTGGCGTGTAGTATTGAATCGAGGATTCAATATAACGTAATATATCTGATTGAACGTGAACCTCATCTCTGGCACTTAGAATTGCACTGGGGCCTATTATTTTTTCTGCATGGAAGATAGCTGGATGACATGAAACCCCAAGAAGCAGAGTGGTAATTACATCTTGCCCTTTTGAAAACTTTAGGATAATACAGTGGTTAAAAATCCAAGTTACGCCAACGTGAATGAAGGAAAATAGATTGACTATAAGTCATTGAGCTCGATTGATGGCAAGGACCATACCTAGGCGCATGGTACAATGCACATCAGACAGCGACAATAGTCTTCGCGGATCGTCCACATCAATCTATGAGTTCTCACGATATGCGTGCTCTTCAGAAGGCATCTTTTCACTTGTGCTCTGCTTGGAAGATTGGGACTGGCGAGAACTGGGGACCATCAACTGAGATATCTTGGACAGGGAGCCCTGAATTCTCGAGTAGATCGCAGACTCCAGGATGACAGCGCGCCACAAGTAGTAGATAGCCGGCACACAGCCAACGAAAAGTGCGACAGTCCCTTCATAGATCCTAGCAAGCTGTCAGTCAATTATGTGAACGCAGTGTAGTGACACTTACACAAAAATAGTTGATAGCTGGCGAGCGGCTGCACTGCCCGACAGTGTCTCAACCCTGGACCAGTTTCCGGCTATGCTTGCACCAATACCACTGTTGGTTATCTTGACGTCAGCATGTAAGATACATAGCCAGGTGAGCGCCCATCACAGGAGGATACACACAGAATGCCTGTCGCGAACACGAGAGCTACACCGAGCTTCCTTCTTAGCGGGAGCTTGAGTTTCGAGATAACAGGGATTGGGAGCACAAAGATGATAATATCGACCACGAGTCCCTCGAATCCCGTGATTAGGGAGCCGATAGGCCCAGTGGAAACACACTTGGCACTGGCCACCGGGTCGTATCTACCGTGAGGGTTGCAGTATGGCGCGGCGTATGCAGTCGCCGCGACTGTTACGAGCAGGGAGAGAATGATTGTAATGTAGGATACTCTTCGAACCCAAGGGGAGACCCCAAAGATTCGAATGTATAGGAGTAGGATCGGTAGCTTCGTCGCCCATGTAGTGAAATTCGAAATAATCAAGGTAGCCTCTCCGATCTAGGACGGTCAGTCTAGTTTCACTTGATAGAGGTGATTAGGTTGTCCTTTACTGTCGAGTCCAAGATGGTGAAGCGGAGCGCATCAGATGGCGATGTAGCGGTGAGAATCTTCTGGTAGACTATCGAGAGTCACGACATCAATTCTTCTAGTTCGGTTGTCTGTTTTGTATGGTGGACGACGCCAGCTCACCAGCTTGTGATTCGTATACGAGAGTGAATGTCCCTGCCATGAAGAGGAGAGCAATGAAAGTGGCATCTAGATCAGTCGTTAGCTTGTTGTGTCCACCGGTCTACTGGTCTACTGTTGGGTTTCAAGTCCATCATTCCTCGCGAGACAGGTTCTTATTCCGCGCACAGCTTTACCTTAGCTCGACTATTCTATTCACTTCACTCTCTACTACGCTACATATAGTCCTAGTCATTATGGCTTCCGAGGACACACCAGGGCTAGTGGTTATTCATGTCGCACTCTTTCGAATGGCTACGGCGTCTCTAGCGGCGGCATACAGGATTCTCGGATACAAGACACACCACGGCCTAGATGATACTTTAGGCATGCCCTGGGGGCAGCTTGAACAAGCAGCTGAGTCCACTTGGCCTGATGTTCCTGGTGCTCGACGACAGAAGCCATTCACTAGGCAGGACTGGGATGAACTTTGGGGAACAGAGGTATACAACTCACCAAACTCGGCATGTGCCTTTGCTCAAGCTGATCAGACAAAAGTATGATGTCGCTACAGACATGGCCTCGCCGTTTGCCGATCAGCTCATCAGAGCATACCCCGACGCTAAAGTGGTCATTGTTCAGCGAGATTTCGAATCCTGGTGGGAGAGTTACCAGTCAGAGCTTCTTGAAACCTTGTTCAACCCCCTTCCGCAGTTGGCCTCTCGCATCGCCTGGTATTTCCTAGGTATTCGGGCTGGCTACGCCATGCAAAAAATACATTTTGGGTTTTTTGGTGTGCAGAGCCGTGATATGATCAGCGAGAAATGCGCGCGTCAAGCATACAACAACTATTTCGAACGTATACGATCAATGGTCCCGCCAGAGAGACGACTCGAATATCATTTGGGTGATGGTTGGGGTCCTTTATGCTCGTTCTTAGGTAAAGACATCCCGCAAGGGGTGCCTTTTCCTCGTGTTAATGACCGAAAGACACATAACGAGGGCGAGTCCCGGACGTTGTTGAATATTGCTAAGGGAGCGGTCAAAAAGACTGCTCCGTTTATTGTGGCGATAGTGGCTATCGTAACACTCTGGTGGTACCGCACCGATGCAAAATAGACGCAGACTACACATCAGCCGACCGCTATTATGGCAATATTACGCTGGTAGTAAGCAGCAGCATCATAGAGTAGTAGTGTTTCAACAAGCGAACTGTCCATACGTATATGGCAAAGCTAAGGTTGGCGGGTAAGACACCAGTCTAGTCATTGCCGGGTGCTAGAATCCCTAGGGACCTGGGAGATCCAGGAGAATTGATCGCTCTATTAACCCTTAAACTTCGCCCCTTTCTACCCGTAGGCTAGTTTATCTATTCACTTTGTGACCGATTCCACAAATATTTATATATAGAAGCAACGTCTTGTCGAGAGCTTTTCGTGCGGATGGTCAGGGGAAGATACATTGACGGACTCTAATCTTCCCGGAGGCTATAGAATTCGAACTACAATACACGTATTCGACATACCTATGAGATCCATGTAATAGTTTGTTAATGCGGAGATGCGCTATCTCTTTGGTCTCGCTAAGTAGGTACTATACATACGGTGATTCGACGAGTGGGTGCGTTTGTTAGGACTGATGGTACCGATATGTCTTCCTCTTGTAACTAGAGGAGCAAGATTTACCACGTGATATTTATACATATCTCATAATAAAAGCCAAGGCAAAACACTTATCTACTAGGTAGTTATATATGTAGCAAACACATCTACTAGTTATGGCAACACACATATAGCTCCGGTTTATTTTCTCAATTTATGTCGCGGCATCTAAGCATAAGCTATTCCTCTATATTAGATAGTACGATCCGCCCTTTCGTCTAATCAAATTATTGTAATCGTAGAAAGATTCGGGCTTTTGACATGACACTTCTTGTAGTTCATTTTCGTTGCCCATCTGTATGACAAGATGTATGATCCCACCCATGTATCCCACCGGTTCACTTTGTTAGACTAGTTGCAAGATTTAATAGACTGTACCCCTTCACATTGTCCAACCAGCCTAAAGCCTTCGTTGTAGGGATATCGGGGGAAGACGGGGGCTCTGGATCAGGCCGTGGGACTTGAAGCTTCTCATGCGTGCCTGGGGGTATGGGGGAAGGTTAAAGTTCACATTCTCAGGTGGCACGCCGGCGTTGCGTTGCATTGTGTACCAAGCCCGACATTTCTGGCTGGGATCTGGTCATGAAACTACGAGAAAAGGCGGTCTAGGAGGAAGGATTGTGGTAGCACCTCACAAATTGCAAGCGGGCTGTGCAACTGATGGTCGCAATATAGTGTGGTATTCGTCAGCGTATCTTTATGGGTATATACGCGGACGTAACACAGTCCTCATTGTTTTAAGGTTGTTTTCCTGTAGACCTTAGCATTATGTATACTCACGCATTTTATGTGATAAGCACAAAGGGGCGCAAAATGTCTGTAACGTTGTACGTGTGCGGTACAGCGTCATATAGGACCGGAGGTTTCTGGTGCTGAGGTACAAAGTGAGGAAAGCCACGAGACACAGTGTATATTAAGGACCCCTCACGGCTCCTGGCAGGCCTTTCTCCATAATTTTCACAACACCAATACCCGCTTAACCTTTACAGAAGTGCAAAATGAGGTCAGGTTCAAATGAACTAATCATGTACTCAGTCGATTTGGGCTGTTCTAGTGGCTCAAATTGGCTTGTTGGAAAGCGAAGTGCATACCCCTCACAGTGAATACCTACGGTGTGAAATACTCCATCTCTTCTACAACATGAATATCCATCTAGCTCCCCAACACAACCAGAATCTCTACCAAGGTACCCATTAAGTAGTAGCTTCAAAGCTGAATTGGGCGATGTGTTGTAGTTATAATGTAGGTACTTCTAGTGAGGCGGCAGGGGCAGGTATTTTGGCGGCATTAGTGCTACCTACTAGTTAGTACCCTCTAACTTAAAGCCAAGACCTGCTGGGGGTTATGCTTGGAGCTTCGGTGGGGGGTTCTTCTGAAAAGATCACCTACAAATAAGAAAATGTCATCTACTGGTAGGAGCAGGAGGGACTTCAACTAAAAATATATAGCTACACATGAACGGGGAATGACTTATCGTGTCTGTGGCGATTGTCTGTTTCGACGCGGAGTCGGCGCTAGGAGACAGCCTAGGTGATGCACGATATAATTAATATACCACTTGGTTTAGTTTACAGGGTGCATCACTGCTATCCACCGAGGTGCCGTTAGCTATATCCACCACCTGCACCCCATGTTGGGGCTGAACTTCATAGGATTAGTGGCGAAATTGTTCGTTTTCTTTTCGCATAATTCAGATGAAGTGCTAAATGACCGTTAGCCGCTTGTCCAATTAATAGGGCTCGGGTCACTCCAACCTTAGAATCGTTAGATACGTTATGAAGCTAACGTTGTTGGTGGATTTTTAAAGCGAGACAAGAAAGATGATGAGGGATTCTCCTACAACTTCGTCCCCTCTAATAACCCGAGTTTCCTCTTCCCAAGGTGGACATAAAACATTCCTGGCCGCTGTGCTCGCCTATGTTCCCCATGGCCGTTTAACCAAGACATTTGGTTCTGATACAGGAACTTTTTCGTGTTGGTTGACCTCGGGCTTCCACAAAGGTCAGCTCAATCAATTGCTGGTCAACTTTAATACGTACCGAGATCCTTGCAAGTATCTTGTACGGTACGCCCGCCGGTCCGTTGACCCATTTGGGTACCCCGCATACGACGTCTTGCCTGTGATCGTCTTCTTGATACATCTTGTCGCCCCAAAAGCCGGCAAACTTGTACCAGGAAGTAGCAGCATCGGGCGGTTCGACGGCCGTCAATGTCATCTGCTCGGGAGAGAGCTCGTAAACCCAGAGGTTACTAGAGGGATCCCAGAGAGTTCCCTTCGATGTGTAGTCTAATATCACCGTGCTGTCTTCGTCTGCCATGATGTATTCATGATCTCTGAGAAATGTTAGCGGTAGCATTGTCGGATCGAGGGTGTGGAGAACTGGTACCCTTCAATGCCATACAAGGCATGTGTGCCTTTGCCGGCGAACAAGATAGGCTAACATTGTTATTCCAAGGTGCTGTTATCGGGGAATAGGTTACTAACGTGGTTTTCGAGCTTCTGGGTCGATTCGTACGCATGTACACTCGCGGAAGCGTGGCGGCTTAAGAAAACCGTCTCGGGTTTCCCATCCTGAAACCGAACAATCGAGTGTTCAAGATCCCCAATGTGGTCGCCAAAAAAGTGCGACGGTTTTTTCGGTAGGCGTGGGCCAGCGTTGAAGTGGTAGAAATAGAAAGAGAACATGTCAACGACTTCAATGTACCGGCCCTGATCATCTTTGATGGTCCTCTCGACGAAGATCACCGGGACTACAGCTTCGGATCTGCCGGCAGTGGAGGGTCTGTTGCCCTGCAACCAAGATGGATAGGTGGACGGGTCATCCCGTGAAGTTAGAAATACATTTCTACCTTTCTCTCCGAAATTGTTCAACTGGTCTATGTTGTCGAGTGTCAATCGGCGATCGTGTGCTTGCTTCAAAGGCTCAAGGCCTAGATATGGTTCAATATGGAGAAGACTATTGCGTTATTGTGTAAGTGGTTGAGTTTGCACCGCAACGTATCAGACTTACAAGTCCGCCATATTTGAGGGGAAGAACTCCTCATCAGGATGGAAATATAGAACTGGAACTTCCCGCCAACATATTAGTCGGCTACTAAGAAGTATTGGAGCCCCATGAGATTACCATATTTAAGATAATCGGGCAACCGCCGCAACAGGTCCGATTTTTCTGCCATTGATGCCTTGGAATTCGGAGTGTTAGCCCGATAGATGAACAACAGTATTGCAATCGTCAAGAAGCAGAGAGCCGCTAGTGGGCGAGAAATCGATCTAACAGCTCTTGGCATTTATACCACTGTTGTTTTCAGGGACGAACTCTGCTTACTATCTTGGGAGGGCCCTAGTACGTGCGTTGCATGTAGAAAGACAATCGTACTGTGCAAATAGACGAGGCAAATATGGAAATACAATACAGAAAGTCGGATCGCAGAAACCTCAATCAGGGACCTGGCGGGGGTGGCTGTGCTAGGTTTGATGAATATCGAGACGGTGGTCTGTGCATGGAGAGGACATGGTCAACCGACTCCTTGCCTCTCAATTTTAGTAGAGAAAAGACAAGAAAATTACCTACTGATACCAAAAATTAAGGACTAAGGTTGCGCAATAACCTCCTCACGTTCTAAGGCTAGTATTTCCTATTTGGGCAATAAAGGGGTATATAGGAATGTTTGAAGCGGTTTTACTCAGTCATAAAACTAGGATACAGCGCGGGCGCTAGCGGGTTAGATAGCCGGTAAATTGTCACAAACCGGTACCCCGAACCTGCTCACAGATTATCTAAGAATCGACAACTAATCATACGATGGAGCGTGGCTACAATTGTTTTAAAGCCCTGTGATCGCCATCGAAACTAGTGTGTACCTAGATATTTTATTTACCGATCGCCTATGATGCGATGAATGCTTATGGGTATCCTCTTTCATTCCTGTGATGAGCTCTGTCGCGGCCTAGTTATCTCAAGTGAGATACTTACACAAGCAACTCCTGCGTCCCTACTTATATGACCGCCTCTGAAATGAGGCCTCCTAGCACACATGGGATCAATGTCTGCTCACTTATACTGCTATACACCTGATTCGCATATTGAAGACGTTTCATACGGGCTCCGGGCTGCACTTGTGCAGATGATACTCTGAAGAAAAACACGTGTGTGCCATAGAGAATAGGATAGTAAACATGAGGACGAGCTAGGTTCTTGACTCGAGGAAAAGTGGGAAGTCTGCCTTGCTTCCCGGAGTATGCCTGAGTTACTTAACTATGGAAAGACGCTATTCCAATTATGACTACGTACATTCACTGTTAGAGGCATCAAGGGAGAAGTGCATTTCAGCACCGGGGCGGCGGGATGCGGACAAGCCACCACTTCAGCTGGCCGCAGTCGAATACTGCCTCTTAAGCCATGCTAACGACCCCTGTAAGTCCTGCGTTTAGTACCCCTCTTTTTTCTGATGTTGCATCTTATCTTGTTCTCTTCAACAATGCTTGTCATCCGAAACCGAGTCTCTGATGATGCCGTGCATACTCTAATCCTCCTCTGAGACGGTTGCAATGTCAGACACCACGGGACAAAATACTGCAGAGTTCTACACATATTTGCCTATAAGGCCGCCTGAGACCTTCAGGCTACTAAGGCTGTTTGGCTCAGCATCTAGAGAATCCCTTCTACAGGGCCAGATGGTTCATGCGTCATTGGATGACCGTCCCGTATACCATGCTATCTCGTATGCCTGGGAAGGGCAGATGTTTGACCGGACTATGCTCTGCGAAGGCACAAAGCTGCTGATTACCAAGAATTGCGAGGAAGTACTGAAGAGTCTGCGGCCGGCGCGCGGAGAAGAAACTCGGCATCTGTGGATAGATTCCGTCTGTATCAACCAAGAGAAAGATAGAGAAGCTCAAATGGAGCGGCAGAGCCAAGTGGAAATGATGGGCTCGATATACAAGGCTGCAGAAAGCGTCATTGCATGGCTCGGTGACCCAATAACGTTCCAGTCTCGAGGGCCATCGTCAGAAGTTCACGCCACAACAATAAAGTGGCTGTCAAGACTCGCCCAAACCAGCACCGAGACCACAGTTGAGACTCAACGGGCGCGGATACAAGAGCTATTGTATGAAATCGATGCCGCGAGTAAGTGAAAATTTTAAAGCCCGGCTCCGAAAACCTTAGTGCCGTCACCATGTAAAGATTGGCATGAACTAACGACCCAGGGATAAGACCTTGTAGCAACGTTCCTCCACATTCCTTGGTTTAAAAGACTATGGGTTGTTCAAGAGATTGCTCTTGGCAACCGTGGAGAGCTCTTCTTTGGCAAGACTGGTTTTCGCATGGATTATCTTCTCCAAGCTAGAGAGACCATTAAAGACATGGCGAAGAGCAATTTTCGGGCGTTTGAGGTGTTTGCGGCACTGAATAACGGCTTTTGTATCCATGGCCGAGCGGCAGCATGTGTAGCTAGGCGGCCAACAGTGGACGCCGCGGAGCTAATGGACGAGGCCCGTTACTCCTTGAGCACACTCGTGCAGGACAAAGTATATGCCATGTACGGGATATTTAATGCCCTGAACCTCAAATTGCCGTTTCCGGATTATTCAAAACCTGCTGCCCAGATCTTCCGCGAAACTACTATTGGCATCGCTACAGCTACAGGAAATTTGAACGTCTTCGATCAAGTTCATAATTTAGGTCCAACGCCTGATCTTGCCTCATGGGTTCCCGATTGGGCAAAGTTCAGACATCCCATTCCGCCGGCCTTAGGCGCAACGAGATGTCGCATCAGTTCAGCGGGTTCCAAGCCCGAGTTCTGGTTTGAAGCCGATGGGCTGCATCTCGTGGTCAGGGGGCTACACCACGATGCCATATCTACACGGCCTATTTACGCAGTCGCGCATCAGCACGAGGGACTAGGTAGGCCGGAGGATTATCTAGCATGGTCCCAAAACTTCCATCCCCCAGAATCGTATTGGAGGAATCTACTAAAGGTCAACCCTCAGCACAGCCAGGCGATCTTGAGGATATGGAACATCCGAGTCTTCCAAATGTTTTCGAAATTTGCTTTCGACACGTCCGACAGGTTGGAAAACAAGAATACTCGTATGGAATTTTATGCTACACTCCTTAGTCATGAGTTTGACCTGACAAATCTGCTCAAGGATGCTGAATCTCTAGATTCCTGGCATTCTACATTAATGGGAACGGCTTCGCGGCCATTCATAATAACTGACCAAAGGGATGTAGCTAATAGCTGGATGAAGTCCACGATCGAGGAAATTCGTCAGACGCCGAAGCTTCATTCTCTCCTCACAACGCCGGAATTTGCTGTGTTCGAGGCCATCGAGCTAGACGATGCGGTTCGTCAGCGGCATGAGAATATAGTTAGGCGCTCCTTCTATCAGACGATATTTAGGACCAAGTCAGGCAGGCTTGGTATGGCTCCGCATCCCATAAGGTCCGGTGACGAGATCAAGATCCTTGCGGGTGGGCGCTTTCCGATGATAGTGCGACCATCAAATGGTCGGGATACATTCCGACTCATATCGCCGGCGTACGTCCACGGCATCATGGAAGGGCAAGCGTGGCTGCAAGATGGCGACGATTTACAGAATTTTGTAATTGAGTAATATGTTGCACGGGATCATCACGGATTTGGGGTTTCCATATTTTCCTCGATATTTCGTCCCCCTGGGTACCCTTCTAGGACTCTTCTTGATATCTTTATCCCTCTTGATACCCCCTTTATTTCTAAACTTTTACGTCTTTTACTTTCATCTTTCTTATTGGTGTTATAATTCGGGGTATTTAAAGGCAAAGTTGCGGTTAATACAGACGGCGCGACCATTAATAGTAGTAGTTTCCAACGATGGCTCATATTTATTCATTTTAGTCTAGCTCAAGGGAATCCTATAAGATAATCCCCCCTTTTATGGACCATCCCCTCACGCGCCACCCAACCTAACTACAACCCCTTTTAACTAAAAGCTATTTATATAGCTACTAATCTATTAATTTAGCTTCTTTTTAATAGATTAAACTATTATATAGTTTTTTTTTTTATTTATGTTTTTAAAAAGTACTTTTGTTGTTAAAATAAGCTTTAAAAATATATTATAGTTTAAATGTTTGTTTTTATATATAGTTTTTTTTTAAGCTTTTTTTTAGCTTTTTATATATTTATTATTTAAATAAATTGTTAATTTAGCGCTATTTTAATTTTTTAATATTTTTAAATAATTTTTTTAGCTAATTTAGCTTTTATAATATTAATTTTAAACTTTAAATTAATAATTTTATTAGTTT
>MU392609.1:0-206093 GCA_022578505.1 Nemania abortiva | reverse complement strand
AAATTTATTAAAAAAAATTTAAAAAAACTTCTATAATATATACTCTTTTCTCCCTAAAAAAAAAAAAAAAAAAAAAAAAAAAAAAAAAAAAAAAAAAAAAAACAAAAAAATAAGCTAAAGCTTATATTATATATATAAAATTACTGCTATAAAATTAATTATTTAATTATTATAAATTAAAAATAACTTATATAAAAAAAAATTATTAAAAATAAAAGCTAAAACTTTAGCTTAAATTATATATATAACTTAAAAATTATATACCTGTTTTTTAAAAGTATTTTTTTTTTTAAGTTTTAATTTTATATAAACTTATTATAATATATTAAAACTACAATATTATATTTAACTTACTTTTTTAATTATAATATTTTTATATTATAATATTAAGTTTTTTAAATACTTTGTTTTTTAATACTATAAAACTTTTAACTATATAAAACTTTATTAATTACTAGTTTAAATATTTAATTATAGTTTATTTGTTTAATTAAGTGGCTATTAATATAATATTATAATATAAAAAGGCTTCCAAAATTTAAAAAGCCTCTAGATTTCTTATAATTCCCGTCGTTGTATATAGGTTGGCCCCACGAGCGTTGCCCCATGCTTGCCTTTGTCCCATTCTAGTTGTTATTGTGATAGGTCAAGGCAGCGTCTGCTGTATGCACGTCAGCCCCTGAGCGGAATCCCTGGCCAAGCTATGAACTGGTGAGTTTATGGCGGGGAACGGGCTGCTGGGGCGCAAAACCTTCATACCGATCGCCCTAGGTAATTACCTTATTTGGTAACAAATGGAGAATCCCCATAGATACCGGCTTCTAACTGGTTAGATCAGCGGCATCTCATCTCGCACTCCATCCCGCTTCTACGATTATGGAGCAGTGTGACGGGCTAGTTTATACCTTCCAGTAGAGATAAGTGTGATGAGGTGACGAAAAGCAAGACCCAAACCCACGGATAATAGAGGAAGTGGAGTGAGGGAGAGTGGGAAGAGAAGAGTAAAGAGGGAAAGGAAAAAAAAAATACACGTGGAAATGGAGGAAGGGAGTGAGCGAGACGAAAATCCTGACGGGATCACCTTGAGTCGCTTATGTTACTATCTCGAACGCGTCAACATATCTTTCCAAGTCGAGTCAAGTGTCTTTTACTCCTTCTGCTCTGCTCCGCCTCGTCTTCTTCATTATTACTTCTATTCTTGTCGTTCATTTAACGCCCACGCACTATTTGTATTACTAGGAGATCGACTCCGTCATGGCTTGTTCGCGCTCTTCTCTTCCCTAATCTACAGTGAGCATTGCATCCTTTGGCCTCTCCCAAGCCTTTCGCGACTATTTGTTCGTTTTCATTTTGACCTTGAGCCCATTTTCGTAATACTTTGGTTGCGCCTCAACCCAAGTCTTTCGCTAGTCGTCATCCTTGCAACATACTCACTAGGGTGGTTCGTCGATACGTAACTACATGTGGTTTGCTCGGCTTATGTGCGTGCGAACCGAAAAAAAAACGCGTTGATGCTACCTTGGCCGAGTTGGACAAGCCTCAATCCTCTTTGGTATCTCATCTCATCTCATCTTGCTTGATAAATCGACGGCTTAGGTTAGAATGGCCATGCGACTTGTCCGCTGGTAGTTTTATCACGCCTCGTCGCTGATGATGCCAGCCAACCGGCTGCGGCGTCATTCTATATCGAGCGGTGATGAGTCTTTCCATCCACACCCAGCCAAGCTGAACGGCCTTCCGAGGCAAGGAAGCCGGCGCCGAGCCCGTCTCCCCCGATCCAAATCCGCGTCAAATGTATTTGACGCCTATAGCCGCATCTCGGGAACTACCGATCATGATATGCGTGATGTTGCGTTTGAGCAGGCTGATATAGCTACCTTACGTGAGCTTGCCAATTTTCTGAGAACGACTGGGCCACCGACCGAGCGTCCTGCCAACGACGACTGTCTTCCGTTTCCGGCTGGCGTAGAGCCTAGAAGGTGGTCGCTTCAGTCGTTCCGGCGCAATAAACGCATAAAGCTGCAGAGATACTCGTTGTCGCACCTTCCCGAGAACGTCATTCCAGGCACTACGGCAGAAGGCCACCGCTATATTGCCATCTCAACGCCCTCTCCGGTACGAAGCACTGCTAGTACTGCGGATGGCCCATGGTTTCGGTCACAATATCCTGTGTTCTTACCGCAGACCCCATCCTCGTCGCCTCCGCCTCGTCCTGCCTCTAGTCCTAGGGCGTGGCCAGAAAGGAAATCTTCAAAAGCAGCGTCCGTGTCGGGCGCAGAGAAAGCGGCTCCTTCGGGGAGTAGAAACTCACCTCATTCGACCGGGCGACTTGCTAACCAGGATAATCCACCTCGAGCACCTGCCCGAGAAGGAGTTCGATCGAGAGCACTATCAAACAGGGTCAATTCTGACCATATCTTGAGAGCGATGCTCAATCCGGTGGATGAGGCGTTTGAGCGCGATCTCGGATCCCCTGCGAGGGTGTTGGGCTTACAGAAAGTTGACGGTATGGAACAGGAGCAGATACAAACCCTCCACCAGGCGCCCGCGCCAACCTACGGTGCCTCGCCGACTAGACCATCACAGCATGAGATACGGGGGCAATCTCCACCGGTTTCGCTCGAAAATGGAGGGTCACCTCGTCCACCTAACCGGTCCTCCCGACGCCCGGGGAATATACTTGTCCGAGCAAATTTAGCTGTCCCAAAGGGAGATCTACCTCCTGAATCGCCTGGATTTCCGAACATGCTGGCGAGTATGACCTTCCCTTGTCCGCCCAAAGGGTCGCGACCATCCTCTCCAGCCAGTACTACCTCATCCGTACCAGATAGTCAAGGGTCTCCTGGCCCTCGCCCTGTTGTTCTTCCGCGGACGTCGAGTAGGCGCGCCTGCACGTCAACGCCAGGTTCTGCTGCCTCACTAGATGAACTCGTCATGCAGACGCGGCTTGGCTCTACGCGCGCGAAGTCTGATAGGCTGACATACGGTCCGAAGCAAGCCAACTCAGGTGCCAGCGTAATTGAAGCGCCTTCGGGATCTCGCTCATCAACAGCGACCCCTGAACATCCAAGCTCTTTGGTGAATGTAGTTTCTTGCGAAACAGACCATGGTCAGCATCTTTCCTTTCCTTGTCATATGAATCACCTGGGATCCCCTTTGGATCTGAGATATCTAGCTTTTTGATGTTTTCAATTCCCCCTACCCTTCCCCCCTAGTTCCTGTTTCCAATGGCGCGATATATCTATAGGTGGGCAATCACTCATTCATATCCATATAGGATCAACAGATCGCGCTAGTGTACCCGGCTCGTCTCATGAGCAGTCAGTGGTTCCATCCGGCGATGATGGCGACGAGTGCCACCGAGAATCGCTGGCTAGTCAGCTGACGGCCACGACGGAATCCTCTCGACAATCTACTCTTACATACAACTCTTCCCGTTCGTCGTCTGCAAGTGAGATGAGCACTCAAAGCAAGTCAACTATCACCGCCCAGAACACAGCTAGCGAGATGACGCAAACATCGGGGCCTGTCGGTGTGCTGAGGATCGAACGGTGTGCAGATGTGGAGGGTGTGGAATCCAAACCTGGCGTTACTGGCCAAGGCAATATGAATGTGGGCTTGGTCGAGACGGGCCATCGCGAGTGCGGTGAGCAACACGTGGAGCCCCAAAGACCCAGCCTACGGCTCTCCACTACTTCAAATACGACTACCGAGCCTAATCCACAATCGAAGAGCATTCTTGAAAGACGGCTGGCACGGAAGGCCAAAGTCCGCGAGTACAAGATGCGTGATCTTGATGCGTCCAGGGCTGATGTAGTGGATTCACCAGTATTGGGTTACTTTTGCACTAATATATCCCATGGGCCTTCAGCGCAAGTCAATAACGCAAGGAGGCCGTCAACTCTGAGTATGGCGACTACCGTAAGCGATACCGCTAATGAGTCTGTTCAAAATTTCGATGCCAGGGTGCCCGTCGCTCTACATTCAGAACTTCCAGTAAGAGAGGACTACGGCCAGAAAGCGGCTGCCGTGGACGTATCTCGTACCTCGACTGTTGGATTGAAGATGTCTGCGGTCATTACTGCCGAGATAGAGCCAATTTACCCTCCGGCACCACACTGGCACTCAAGTGGAATTACTATGTCACCTATTATGGTAGTCGCTGACGTTGAGTCCCAGCCAGGTTCGCCTACTCTACGGATTTCGGGTCCGGCTCGGCTAGAGACACCCAGTCCAAGGACAATGGCGCGGCTGAAACCCTTAAAGATTAGTGCACATTCGCGGCAAAAATCTCATACCGTAACGATCAGCCGAAATCCTTCCACGGGTGTGATTGAGCGTAGCGCCTCGGGGCCTATAGATCCTAAATTCAACCGGCGTAGTCTCATGACTATGCCAACCCCACCATTGTCACCAGAAGCCACACTATTGTCTAAACGTTTATCACTGCCTCCCACGCAATCACACTTCCCAATTACACCCCGAGACCGAACGTCACCCTCGCGGCGCTCGGAGTGGCAGTCTTCACCCGAGGACGAGCAAGAACCGGATAGCCGGTTACGAAGCGCGGCGTTGAGAGAACGAGTTATGCGAGAGAAGCTGCAGAAGGAAAAAGAGATCACGGACATAGTTGCTAAGACGGTCGGCCTGCCGCCGAAACAAGCTGCAATAGCATATGACGAGGAACTCGACCCGCCTGCTCTTACACAGAGCAACGCAGAATCCCTCGAAAAGCGTCTTAGACGCCTTGAGAGACATAATGACGCGTGGCTATGTGCTATGAAGCCGCTGCTAGAGACAATGGCTAGGACTCTCGATGATATGCGGGCGGACGATAGGTGTCGCAGCTGTAAGTATTTCCGACTGGGGTGACTGCCACATTGCCTGTCTTGAGCCATGAGAACGTATACTAATTCCATAATTCCTCGGTGTTTGCAGTAAGAATGAGCGACTTTGTTATTGACATGGAAGCTGAGGCAAGGCGAGTCACCCATAGTCGACGTGGAGAGAAGGAGAACATCTTCACAACACTGCAAAGCTCCGGAACCACCGAACTAGGGAGAACGACGAGAAGGAATAATCTCGATACCTTCAGTTCAACGCCTTTAAGCCCGGTGCCCCAAGAGTTCGATGATTCACCTGCCTTGGACAACCAAACTGCGCTGATAACCTTGCGGACAAGCGATATCCTGCCTAGGAAAAACCAGGAACTGCCAACGACATCCCAGAGCACGGTATATTCCTCAAGCGGTTCGGAATCCCGGTCGTCCGAAGCCAGCCAACGCCGTATGCCACTACAAAAGACAACAAGTAGGTTACCTAGCTTCTTGGCCCTGGCCAGGTTGGCCCGTTCTTTGGTACCCGTGTGATGATAAGACCTAGAGCGGGTCTGGATTTCATGGCGTAATTTTGACCGCCTACTAACCTGTTGAGTAGAGACCTTAGCCGATACAGAGCCTGGAAATAGATCGGAGAAGAAAACGACTCCAGCTCAATGTGGTGAGACCGAAACCAACATCCAGGCTACTGGGACCGCGGTAGCAGGATGCGCGGATGAAGGGGGAGAGCCCAGCGAGTGGTCGGATCTCGATCTGCTTATCCAAGAGTTCGGGGATATGCCTCGTAAATCGTGGGAAGAGCGGGAGGCTGCGAGGAGCCCTGGGGGGAGTCCTCGGGAGGGCGTGAATGCGCTCAACCCGCTCATGCGTGAATTGATGAGTGCTTCACAGTTGACTGAGGAAAACGTGACGACTGCTCGTTGAGTTTATATATCTACACGTATTTGTTTTACACAGGCATATATGGCCAGGCTTGGCTACACCGCAGCGGTTTATCGCGTCCGTGTTGTCTAATCTAGTAATTCGCCGGGGCATCACGAGCATCGTTGTCTCTGCAAAAAGGGATGTTGGATTGAAGCGTTAGTAATTGGTTTACTGGCGAGACGATGAGAGGCATCTTCTCACGAAGACCTTTTTGCCCCGTGAGGCCCGTCGAGCTCATGATAACGTGTCATAATCTCCAGTGTTTACCTGTGGGTCTACCCTTAGTATACCCACGAAGCACCAGTGCTGAGTATTATGACGGTTCACCAGCACTTTTTGGTCGCGATCAGCCAAAACAAATCACAAAAATAAACGGGTAGTATTAAAAGGACCGGAATACAATTTTATACCTTCGTACGTTGTCCGTTCATTTTTGCGATTTTTTTAAAGTGGTTATTTTGCAGAGTGTTCATTTTTGCGGCGCTTTTTTGCATAATTGTGCTTATGCTTAAATCAATATTTCAACTAAAAAAAACGAACACTCCGCAAAACAACCACCTTGAAAAAATCGCAAAAATGAACGGGCAGTATTAAAACAACCGGAATACAATTCTTTACCTCCGTACGTTGTCCGATTATTTTTACGATTTGTTTTGGTTGATTTTGGCTACAGTTTCGAAGTGTAGGTGCATGTAGGTCTAGTGTAAGAAACATATAATAAACAGCCAAAATTAACCAAAAAAAAATCGCAAAAATAATCGGGCAGCGTACGGAGGTGTAAAATTGTATTCTAGTTGTCCGGATACTACCCGTTTATTTTTGCGATTTTTTTAGCATTTATTCGTATCGATATTCCATTTGGAAGGATACAGAAAACGTAGGGATACAGATTAAACCCCCCACTCAGCACTGGTGCTTCGTGGGTATACTAAGGGTGGACCCACAGGTAGTTCCACAGCATAGAGTGTGGTAATTTATGTGAGAGGACACCTAAATACGGGTTGCTCTTCGTTTACATTTATTCTATCGAGTGTTTGCTCCAAAGTGAATCTAGTTAAGTAGCCGTTGTAGAAGACCATCATTCAATTGGTTCCTGTCTCTGGCTACACAATTCCCGTGATCCATACTTAGTTGTTAAATTTGAAGGAGTAGGAAGGAGTGGGGGGGAATCAGTGATCGTTATCTAAGTAATGTTGTAGGTAGGTAGGTAGCAGCAGCATACATCATACATGTAACCTACATTGTAGGTATGGATGGTGATCAAAACATAAGTACCTACCCAGGTACATAATGTTGGTAGTGTTAACTAGCTAGAATGCAAGTAGCGGGGTAAATCCTTATATGGTAACTACACCCACATTATGTAGGTACCTAACACATGTCTCTGTGGGCCTCGGGGAGCTGCGAGCTGGAACTGTTACTTGTCCCTTCCGCATGTCCAGCCTAATTAATACGACTTACAAGAGAGCACCGATAGCATAGTTGCGACCACCTCCATTCTCTACGCAGATCACCGACTGAGCTGTCCCGAACATCGCTTCCTTGCACAATCACGTTCTCCAGCAGCAAGAGCAGGCTAAGGCTGCTGCGACTCTCGGGGTAGACTCCTCTTTAGACGAGAACAGTAAACTACCCGTAGCGCATAAGCACCTTACCTAGACATTTTGCACGGTACAACGCCTTGTGAGCAACACCGACACCGACACGACGCCGAGAACCACCCCCATCCGCTTCGCCTCGTCCTCCTAGCTATCATGGACTACGAAGCGCTTAAGGAGCAGTGGAGCGAGGTTGAGGACCGAGATGGTGTTCGCCTTAGTTGGAACGTCTTCCCCAGCTCCCGTGTTGTTAGTCTTCGACGATTCCCGCGCGCACCAGACCACCCGCTCACTCACACTCGTGCTCGTAGGAAGCCTCTCGTCTCGTCGTGCCGATTGGCGCCCTCTACACACCTCTTAAGGAAAAGCCAGATACACCTTTACTCCAATTCGAACCCGTCACCTGTAAACAACCATGCCGCTCTGTCCTCAATCCCTTCTGGTGAGCACCCCCCCCCTTCCTTGCCTCTTCTCGGCGCCACTGGCCATTTCAACTAATTTCGGCTTGCTTCTCTCAAACTAGCCAGGTAGATGTCCGGGCACGCCTATGGATCTGCCCCTTCTGTCTTTCGCGAAATCCCCTACCGCCCCATTACAAAGACATCAACACCAATGCGATCCCGCCCGAGCTCCATCCCTCCAACACCACCATCGAGTACAGATTGTCACGACCAGCCCCGAGCCCCCCCATCTTCTTATATGTTGTCGACACTTGCCAGGAGGATGACAGCCTTGCCGCTCTAAAAGAGTCCCTCGTTATGAGCTTGAGCCTACTCCCCGAGAATGCTCTCGTTGGACTGATCACATTTGGCACCATGGTGGGACCTCTCTTTCTTTGGGCTTGATTACTTAGACGAAATTACAGGCTAACTGAACTCGTAGGTCCAAGTTCATGAGATCGGGTACACTGAATGCGCCAAGTCCTATGTCTTCCGCGGGAGCAAAGAATATGCAGCCAAGCAGGTCCAGGAGATGCTCGGGCTCCTTGCTCCCAGTCTCCGACCTGGTATGCCACAGCAACAACCTGGACGGCCTATGATGCCCATGGGCCCTGCCACCCGATTTCTGTTGCCTGTCAGCCAATGCGAGTTTCAGCTTACCAGAGTCCTGGAGCAATTGCAGAAAGACCCGTGGCCCGTGGCGAATGATCGGAGGAGTCTTAGGTGCTCTGGCGTCGCGCTTAGCGTTGCTGTTGGACTCCTCGAGTCGTCTTTCCAAAACGCTGGCGGTCGGATCATGATGTTCGCTGGTGGTCCCGCTACGGAGGGGCCAGGGATGGTAGTTGGGCCTGAGCTTCGGGAACCTATTCGGTCACACCATGATATTGATCGTGATAATATCAAATATTACAAAAAGGCTCTTAAGGTAGGACTTCTATGATATTCGCAAGCGCTAGTGCTGCCTCTGACCTGCATTAGTTCTACGACAACCTTGCAAAGCGAACGGCTCACAATGGCCACATTATAGACATCTTTGCTGGCTGCTTAGACCAGGTTGGCCTGCTTGAGATGAAGGGCTTGTGCAATTCTACCGGTGGTAACATGATTCTGACGGATAGTTTTACTTCGTCCATGTTCAAACAATCCTTCATACGGGTCTTTGAGAAAGATGCGGATGACAATTTGCTAATGGGCTTCAATGCCGTACTCGAAGTCCTCACTACGAAGGAGCTCAAGGTTACGGGATTGATAGGCCACGCCGTGTCACTAAACAAGAAATCGACCTCGGTAGGAGAGACGGAATGTGGGATCGGCAACACGTGCTCGTGGAAGATGTGTGGTATTGACCCAAATGCCAGTTACGGTATCTACTTCGAGATTGCCAGCCAAAGTGGGCCGACCCAGCATCAGCAGGGCCAACAGAAAGGTATGATGCAATTCCTTACATATTATCAGCACTCATCCGGCCAATTCCATTTGCGCGTCACAACAATCGCGAGGAATCTAAGTGGTCCGGCCGGTGACCCGGCTATTGCTCAGTCCTTTGATCAGGAAGCGGCTGCTGTTTTGATGTCAAGAATAGCAGTATTCAAGGCCGAGGTCGATGACGGACCTGATGTACTGCGGTGGGTGGACCGCATGCTCATTAGACTCTGCTCCCGTTTTGCCGACTACAGAAAGGACGACCCATCGTCTTTCCGGCTTGAGAAAAACTTTACTCTATATCCTCAGTTTATGTTCCATTTACGACGGAGCCAGTTCTTGCAGGTGTTCAATAATTCACCGGACGAAACGGCATTTTATCGCCACGTATTAAACCATGAGGATGTCAGCAATTCCTTGATCATGATTCAGCCTACACTGGATTCATACACTTTTGACCAGGACGGAGGACAACCTGTCTTGCTGGACTCGACATCGATTCAACCCACACATATTTTGCTGCTAGATACCTTCTTCCATATTCTGATCTTCCATGGCGAGACCATTGCGGAATGGAAAAAGGCGGGTTACCAGGAGCAGGCCGGCTACGAAAACTTTGCCGCGCTACTTGAGCAACCAAAGGAAGATGCAAGGGTAAGACCTGCCGATTTTAAAACTCGTTTGCATTGACTAAGTCGAGACAGGACCTGATTGGTGATCGATTCCCACTCCCTCGATTTATTGTATGTGATGCTGGTGGCTCGCAGGCCCGGTTCCTGCTCTCCAAATTGAACCCATCCACTACACATACAACAGGGGCGTACGGCGGTGTTGGTGCGCAGACTGCGCAGACTATATTTACGGATGATGTATCACTGCAGACCTTCATGGATCATTTGATGAAGTAAGTAATTTTGCACCACACTCTGCAATGAGCAACAACTGACGATACTAGACTCGCCGTAAGCGGTACTAGTTAGAGGAGGATACATCCAAAATAATGTAACTCGGTGGTCCTAGAGAACATTGGGCGGGCCTTGCGATAGGAATGGTGATGGCTAATAAAGCGTGGAATGTATCCACTACTAGACAGGAGTGCTCACGTACTTGGACCTCTCCTGCGTGCTAGGTACTTTGAGAGTTAGATGTTCTAAGATCGGGTCCTTCAAACCGTGCTCGATGAGACATCGCACTTGTATGTGGGACTAGGCAAAGGGACTCGGAATGTCGAATATCTGCCCACCTGCATGGGGCACACAAGTGTTTCGACCTCTATATTACTATCAACGGACAATATGTCCTGACATATGGATGTGACTAGCTGTGCATCACGGGCTGTGACGTTGTCTATAAAGCAGAGAGTTGTCGCACTTTTCGAAGAAGAAAGAGATTTTTTATTAAAAAAAAAAAAAAAAAAAAAAAAAAAGGCCAGGGAGTTAAACTTGCTGTTGGCCTTCTAGTTATCATTTGTTAAGCCATTGGGTGGATTATTGATGTTGTAGGAGGGATGGAGTATTTCACACAGTAACCACCGTGAGGAGTAGTAATAACCACTGTCCGTTGCACCTGCCCACAGTTCTCGTTAACTCCGTAGTGAGTAATGGAATAGGTGGTGGGAGCGCGGGGGCAGCCTACCCACATCTCTGCCGGGCCGTCGATAAATGCCACCTACTGCCAGTCGCTTGGATTTTCGCAACCCTAGCTTGGCCCGAAACCCACAAACCATTTTCAACACTTCCTAGCCAAACTTTTCGGCGCCAGACTACAACACCACTCGACTTCACGACGCCCACCACCAACCACCAGCTACCCGACACTCGACCAAGATGCGTATGTTTTTATCGCCCTGCCTCAACCGCAGCCTCATTTGTGCTGATGCTGCTCTATTCTAGCTCCCAAGATCGACCCCAATGAGATCAAGGTGATGTACGTCCGCACCGAACTTTACGAGAGCCCCTCGCCTTCATTGCCTCCGACGAACCGTTGCGATCCGCCCCGCCAACACGATTAAGTAACTGATACCATGTAGTCACCTTCGAGCCACCGGAGGCGAGGTCGGTGCTTCGTCTGCACTGGCTCCCAAGATTGGTCCTCTCGGTCTGTCGCCTAAGAAAGTTGGTGAGGATATCGCCAAGGCCACCGGTGACTGGGTAAGGAATAGCCCATGACGGCGCGATCAAATGCGCCGCCGTACACCTTTTCTGGCGGCTAACAATGAATTTTACAGAAAGGACTGCGAGTTACTGTCAAACTCACCATCCAGAACCGTCAAGCCGCCGTATCGGTCGTACCCACAGCTTCATCCCTGATCATCAAGGCTTTGAAGGAGCCTCCCCGTGACCGAAAGAAGGAGAAGAACATCAAGCACTCAAAGAGCGTCCCTCTTGACGAAATTATCGAGATCGCCCGGACCATGCGGTTCAAGTCGTTCTCCAAGGACCTCGCCGGTACCGTCAAGGAGATTCTGGGCACGGCGTACAGTGTGGGCTGCCAGGTTGAGGGAAGAAGTCCAAAGGCCATTACGGAGGATATCGATAGTGGTGCGATTGAGAGTAAGTTCAAACGCGCCCTACTTGCATCAAATCCTATTTGGATTGGAGAATTAACCTATCGCTTGTAGTTCCTGACGAATAAATAAAACGCTATGAGCTGGCTGGTGGGGACTGAAGATGTTTATTTGTGCTGCATCTTTTACAGGAGTTCAGGAATGGCTTCGCACTAGGCTTTGCCGGAGCCCTCTCAATTCAGAAACGAGAACCAAAACCGTAACACCGCACCCCCCCATTCGACTTGGCTGGAGTGATAATGTGACTTGTGTGAAAATGATGGCTTGATTTCTTTTCACCTCTATACCCTTGCCTACACTCCGAAGTATGCCGCGCTCACCATGGCATTATTTCTATTTTATGTCAAGGAAGAATAAATTCAGACCCACTACTCACCGCGGCCACCAGCCATACGGCTTGATGGAGGTTGAGGTCCATCTATTCGTGGTCTACAAGCAAGTTTCCGATAAAAACAATCATGTCGGGACTGTCCGGGGTCAGTCTTTGGACGGTTGTGGTTATGAATCTGGAGGCATAGTTCGCAGGAAAAGTTTTGCGCTTCCTCTTCTCTTCCATTTTTTGCCCATAGGTATTCCACCCGGCGTACACTTAGCATTATGATTATGAGACCCAATTAAAATAATCTCTAGGTAAAGCTATACGCTTCCGTTGCTGTCATAGCGTGTGATTGGCCCCTTGATGAATTTTTATTACATAGTATAGGTCTGGCACATCTATTGGAACTCACATTTCTTGATTCCCAATAAGCCATTAGTCTTACTGACCGACACATTCCATTCTATATAAGCCTCACATAGCTAGCTGTTTTGGACCAATCATACCTACTCTACAGCACGTTCTTGTTGGCTGGATGAAACTGTCAGGCGTTGTTCGCTCACGCCGATAGTAGACTCCAACGACAGGCAGTAGCCCCTGTTTTCGCGCTTGAAAGTCGATGCTACATAGTTACCTCGTGTATATACTTCTATTCTTCACCCAGGGGGCGACTTCTGCTGATTTCGCCTCTATTCTTGTGTATTGAGCTCCCTACGCCCTGTGCTTCTCCCTACACGGAAGAATATCATGCAAAAATTGCGCATCAATTACCTAGAACGTCAACACTACGTTTCATAAATATATGTATGAGTAATAGGTACACGTAGACAACTGACGTAGATAGGGAAAAATAAAACGACGACTTTAAGTGGGAGCAAACCTACTCGGGTGGCTTATACCTTAGGTACTTTCAAGCTTGACCCCTGCAACATGTGGTCTCTGTGTATACGGTGTGTATTGCGAACACATCCTGTTATCTGACAACTTGACGATTATGCAACACCGCCCAGTCTAGGAGAGAAGTTTGCACCTCGTTGAATTATGGTCTGACTTTTACGTAGTCAGGTTTTGTAGTCGGGTCTGTCGAGGCGTGAGTAAACCTAAGCCAAGTCACAGGGGAGAAACAAGGGCAAAAGAAAAAAAAAAGGAGCCATTGGAAACCTAAGAATAAATAGGGACGGATGCATCTTTCAGTAACTAGGTAGTTAATTATCACCGTAGTATGTATCCGCGTTACTCATCTTTCTCTCTGTCTTATACTCTTGTGACTACGTCGTTGGTAGGGGCATAGGTATATTGACTCTGCACCTTCGATCTTTCTGTTTCCCCTTTAATCTAAAACAATGGCCGCAACAATATGCAGAGAGCCATGCCTAACATTTCCATCTCTCGTATTACTTTAAACTACCACCCAAGATATACGTAGATATTAATGTCTGATGGGCGCGGCCGACGCAAACTTCAAGGTTTGTAATTATCTACACCTGCGGACCTTTTGTAAATTCATGATGTACCTATCTACATAAGCAGTGTATCTACGTAGGTGTGCGTTGCATCATTACCTCTTACATGTAACATACCTAAGCTGGTAGGGACGAGGTATGCCGCAGGTAGGCACTTGCATATGTGGTAACAGTACTACGCGCCCACCCAACTAGCGCCCAGTACCTCTCTACCCTAATAGGGTACGGCGTGCATACAACTTCTGTCCACCACCACCCAGCTACATACCTAATGTATCTAATGTACCGTCAATCAGTCGTTGGGTACATTGTGAGACCGTGTACCCGAGATGCGATGTATACTTAGTGTATCTACAGGTACAGATGTAGGTACATACATACAGCATACCAAAGACTAATTTTCATATGGATTGCCCTGCCAAACTCAATCTCGGATCGTCTCTTCAACTCAGAGACGGACGACCATCCACTCCTTGGTAGGCACCTAATCAATAACTAGGTAGTGAACGCCGGCTCGTTGCTAAATATATGCCGTAGCCTCGGTGTTGCCAATCCCATTCATTAAGGGCACGCTGTGCCCTGTCTGTCTGGTCGAGAGGTCGTCCCCTGTCGTTCTGCATCGTTACCGCCAGTTGTAGTGGTAGCGGTGGCTGTCAGCAGCTCGTGTACCTACTTACGCATACCTACCTACCTGTTACTTCTTACTACCGGATTGTCTGGGCGTGCTCTGTTGACCCCGACTAACTGGAGGTGCAAAGTTGCGACGGCTTGCCGCCGGCGCCCAGCTGAAGCCAACGTTTGTTCGCCAACGTTCACTCACCCTCTCCCCCAACACGTTGCCATCCAGAGTGTGTTGAGTGTTGGCATCGATTCGCGTTCGCCCCGTCGCCCTTTGTTCGTCCTCGGATGCTGTTGTCGATGCTCGAAACCCCGCCGCCGTCGCCGCCGCCGCCGCCGCTGCTGCTGCTGCTGCTGCTCTGCCGCTGGTACTGCTGGGACTGCTGCTGCGGCTGGGTTTCGCCCCTCCAAATGTACATCACTCAGCTGCCGTAAGCCGTGCGTGCTCTGACCAGCAGGCTATCATGAAACCGCGCACCGAGAGACTTCTCTCCTTCACGCTCCCTTTCGAGTCCTTGATGTTTTCGTTGTAGCGAGCAAGCGAGCGAGCGATCGATCCAGCTAGATGTTGCCCTTAATACAAAGGCACCAGATGGTGCACCATCCCCAACCGCTTATAGACTCTCCCCCGCTGCAGCCGACATCTTTCATGCCTGGTCAGCAACACCACCAGCAGCAATCTCAATCTCAAGCCCAATCTCAAGCCCAATCTCAAGCCCAATCTCAAGCCCAACGTCTTCCTTACCGCCATCCTCCCTTCCACACTCGCTCAACAATTTCGAATTCGACTTCGACTTCGACTCCGACTCCGACTTCTACGGACCCGGCCTTCGTTCCTCGTTCCGCCATTCCCCATCGTCAATCGCGACCCGCGGCACCGTCCAGCGCTCATCTGGCACCGCCTCATCTCGCCGAGCATGGAGAACACCGACTCAGACGCAAGACGCCCAATGGCACCATTGACGCCGGCTATGATGGGAACCCCGCCCATCTTGCCTCCGGACCGCCGCCTTTTAAGCACATGATCCTACCGACCTCTTCGAAGACTGCCCTATTTGCTGCTACTTTGCAGAATGATTCGCGTTCCGCTGTGCATCCCATTCCCCCTGCGGTCGACCGCTGGTCACATTCACTCTCCCTACCTTTCCATTCACCCGATCCCTCTAGCCTACTTCCTTTGGATTCTTCCGGTATGATACCAACCGGAAATCCGCAGCATGTAAACTTCCTCGAATTTGCCAACGCCTTGCCTCTCGATTGCGCCCCCAGCGGACCTGTTGCGGCTCTTCAGCCTTATAATAATGCACCTCGAGTGCCAACCGCCCTACAGCCTATGTATCAACAATCACCAGGACCAGCTTTGTTTCACAATGGTGGTGTGCTTCCGGCCGCGGTATGGCCTGAAGCCAACCTAGCCAGCTACGCGCATGCTTTTAGTCCTAGAGCGCTAGCATACCACAACATGTACAACTCACCCCAGGTCTTTCATCACCATGGGTTGGATGGATTCGTGGGACCTTCTTCTACTATGGACCTTCGACCGAGTTACAAGCAACATTCGGCTTCCATTCAAGTACCATCCCAGAAGCTTGAATCCTTAACCCTGAATTCTCCGGGTTACAAGAACAGTGAGCCTCATTTGCCCGGAACCCCGTCGCCTGTCCGGTTTAGAGAAAAGGTTCTTACACACGCCCATCGTTCGTACCTTGAACTTCTCTCCTATTTACACCAAAACAAGAAGTCTCCACACCGTTCCGCTGGTCCTAAGACTCCTTCGAAGATGATCATCTTCCCCAAGCTGCCCAAATCCTCTAGTTTTCCAAGTAATATTTTTGCCTCTCATCATAGTCAAACCGAGTTGGACTATACTACTCTCAGAGCGGGTCCAAGCCTGCCTACAAACTCTCACGTTGAACTACATACCGCCTCGCACGGACAACTTATGAATAATTATCATCCGAGGGGCGTTAAAGCGCAACTGCCGGCATCGTATCATACATTCGGGAGTACTGGCTTGTGGTCTCTCGATTCTAACCATGTAGCGCGGCACCGGATCCCAGCTACGCCTCTCACGAGTGCGAAGGCTGCTATTGAGATGCTGACTAACTTGTGTGAACAGAGCGACTGGAAATGGATTGATGGGATGCTCCTCGGTGGCTGTCTTCACTACGGCCTCGAGCGTTATGAACAGTCTCTAGAATGGTTTCAAAGAATTATCTCACTAGACAATAAGTGTGTCTCGGTAGTTCCTTTCTCATATCTTGCTTTGCTAATATTGTCTCTTATAGTCACGTCGAAGCCATCTCAAACACGGCAGCCTCACTGTATTGCCTCAATCGTTGGGAAGAGGCGGAGAACCATTGGCTGCAAGCTGTTCGCAGACAACCCTCTTATTTGGAAGCTGTAGAGCACCTAGTACATCTGCTCTGCGCAAGCCATCGGAGTAAAGAAGCTGTTGATATTATTACTTTTGTTCAGAGGTCGCTTAAACTTCCAAACAACTCATCAAACGGTAGCACAGGAACTGAAGATCATATGGGACCTAATTATTCACGTTGGGCTTCTGGCACCTCACGACCCATATCTCAATTGACTTCAACCCTCGATGTAGATCGGCTAGAGGACATTGCTGTCCCAGGTTTTGGTTTGAGTGGCTATTCGGTTCCTGGTAGCGAAAATGGCAGGATGATTGCATTAATCCATGCCAAGGGAAACATGCTTTATGCCTTGAAAGATATTGATCGAGCTTCTGATGCCTTCGAGGAGGCGGTGCTGATCAGCGCGGGCAAGTCGCTACGATGTATCCGTTCACTCATCCACAGGATTCAGTCCGTTTTATCAAGCCCCCAAGCACCCAACGGGCCACACACGCCGTCTTCTGGGCCGCTTTTGCTACCGCCTACAGAAGCAAGACACACGGCACAGCTAGTCTTTGCCGCCAACGGCGAGCTTCCTGGTCTACGATTCGTGCCTGAGGGTATGCCCAAGAAGTCAGCTATATCGACGACAAGCAATTCGCTCTTATCATTAGCCAAGATTTTCCAGGATGCCATGTCAAATGGGGGTTCTTATCCGAAATTATTACAGCAACCACCTGGGGTTGGTGATATTCTGGCATTATACTACTTGTCTCTCTCTCTGTTCGAGAGCCCTTCGACTGCTAACAACGTCGGTATCCTTCTTGCGAGCATTCAGCATACGCGTACAACCTCGCCCCCTCGAACGGCGGAAAGTCTCGGTACTCCTTCAATCACGGGAATTACGCCTGGCAGCGGACTTGCTTTGGCTCTTGCATATTATAACTACGGGCTAGGTCTAGATTCAAAGCATGTACACCTTCACACCAATCTTGGGAGCTTGCTGAAAGACATTGGCCAACTCGACCTCGCCATTCAAATGTATGAGCGAGCTGTTGCATGCGACGGTACTTTCGACATTGCCCTTACAAACCTAGCAAATGCCGTGAAGGACCGCGGCCGCATCAATGACGCCATCATGTACTATAAGCGCGCTGTCAACTCAAACCCGCAGTTTGCCGAAGCTGTGTGTGGCCTCTCTACCGCGCTCAATTCGGTCTGCGACTGGAGGGGCCGAGGTGGGGTGTTACTTGATCACGGGCGGTTCGATCGATGGCACGTCGATGACGAGGGGATGTTGAAGGATGCTAGAGATGAAGGTTTGGGGAGTGGCTTAATGCGAAAGGTGGTGGCCATTGTCTCCAAACAGTTGGCCGAGTCATCTCAATGGGGCCTAGGTGTCCTTCAAAATTGCGACCTTGACGTCCTGGTAAGCCAATTGAGGGCGTGCGCAGCAGATGAAGTTGCTACTGGCCTCAACCTCGAGCTTGAGCTCAGAAATTGGGCTGGTCGTCCATGGGAGGGATCCCGTCTCCTTCGACTCGTCGAACGTGCGACTAAAGTGATGGTACGACGCTGGTACATCGACCAATATGTTACCGGCCACCCATCGACACCCGAATATACCAGGCCCAGACTAGTTGCACAATTGCCTGTGCCAGCAGCGCCGACTGTGCTCCCTTTCCACACCTTTACATGCCCCCTAAGTGCCAAGGATATTCGTATGATCTCACAGCGAAATGCAGCGAGAATAGCTTGTTCAACCCTAAAATCGCCCTGGTTACCTAGTACGGTCTATCCGCCGCCGCCGCCGCCTAGTCCACAACTCAACATCGGTTATGTATCTTCGGATTTCAATAATCATCCTCTGGCTCATCTGTACGGAGACCCTCTATCATTGACCATTCCGAATAGTTGTAAATACTAACTCCATGTACCCTATAGGATGCAATCAGTATTTGGGTTCCATAATCCGCAACGAGCTCAGGCGATTTGCTATGCCACGACTACCAGCGATAGGTCCATCCATCGGCAGCAGATCGAACGCGAAGCGCCCGTCTTTCGAGACGTGAGCGGTTGGTCCGCCGAACAGATTGTTCAGCAGATCATAAAGGATGGCATTCATATCCTCGTCAATTTGAATGGTTATACTCGTGGCGCAAGAAACGAAGTATTTGCGGCACGACCCGCGCCGATCCAAATGTCATTCATGGGCTTCGCTGGCACACTGGGTGCCGAATGGTGTGATTATCTCCTAGCTGACAAAACGGCGATTCCTTCGTCAACATTACGACCCCTGAGAAGCAATCTCGGCCTAGAAAGCCTATTCCGCGACGAGGAATCGAATGAAGCTGAGGACTGGGTTTACTCGGAAAACATCGTCTTCTGCCGCGACACGTTTTTTTGTTGCGATCATGCCCAATCGTGTGAGGCCGGAGAGAGGACCATCACTTGGGAAGACGAACAGCGGCGACGATGGAAAATGCGTAGGGAACTCTTTCCGCATCTATCGGATGATACCATCATTATGGGAAATTTTAATCAGCTTTATAAGGTACCTTGCCCGTGATACATACCTAGGGTTTTAAACAACCCTCACTCTCTTCGGGTCTTCTATTGTTCTTGTCCCCATTGGCTAATATTGTCATCCAGATCGATCCTTCGACATTTCGTTCTTGGCTTCGTATTCTCTCTAATGTGCCCAAGGCGGTTCTGTGGCTGCTTAGGTTTCCTGAATTAGGCGAGTGCAACCTCAGAAGAACCGCCAAGGCGTGGGCAGGAGAAGAAGTAGCGAGCAGAATAGTGTTCACGGATGTAGCGCCAAAACAACAACACATCTCACGGGCACGCGTATGTGATATATTTCTGGACACCCCCGAATGCAACGCACATACGACGGCAGCAGATATTTTGTGGTCAAGTACACCACTTTTGACACTGCCGAGGTATTCTTACAAGATGTGTTCGCGAATGGCAGCATCGATTCTCAAAGGCGCTCTACCTAAGGATGCTGAAGGTGTCCGAGCCGCCCAGGAACTCATCGCCTCGGACGATGCGGAGTACGAAGCCTTCGCAACTCGGCTCGCCGGTGGATTGACTTATGATCGCGTGAATGAAGACTACTGCGAAGGCCGAGGCCGCTTAGCAGAGCTACGCAAACTTCTTTTCGAGGCCAAGTGGACGTGTGCTCTATTCGATACGCGTAGGTGGGTATCAGACTTGGAGAGAGCATATGAAGAAGCCTGGCGGCGCTGGGTCGCAGGCGAGGACGGAGACATCCATCTAGACACGTTGCCTTAAACTTCAAGGCACATCGTGTTGACGGACTTTTCGTATCAGCATCTCCCTGCCGCCTTATCATACGGTAACTAGGGCATCTCTACTCGTGATTTCTTGTTGCACATCTCGGCCCATGCAGCCAGGCGTTTGGACCACACAGCGGGCATCTCTCTTGCGACGGTTTGATTACATAGGGCCGACAGTCCCATCTGTCGTTTTCCTTTTTCCCTAGGCTGGACTGGAATCGGGTGCATACCCGTATATTTTACGTTCGACACTCTGTCCTTACATATTTTTTGTTTTACCTGTTCTACCTGTTGTTTTACTGTTACAGAGGCAAGGAACTTTCCAGAGAGATAGGGTATAGAAGTAACGGCGACTCGGACCAAGTGCTGGTAAGGTCTCGTTACTCAAGACAGGGAAATCAGTCGCCTCAATCGCGACAGGACGGGCGTTTATCTGGCAAAATTTTATATGCGATGGAGTGACATACCCAGGACCACTGGGCGCGTAGCACAGAGGGAAAAATGTATTTTGGTTTGATTTGGAGGGCGGCGATCTCATGCTCCAATAATCTTTCAACCCGCGTGAGTGTGTCATGCTAACAGTAGCTATAACTTATCACTCGGTCCTTGGGCGGCTCTTGTTGGTGTTTGATACTGGGCGACAACAGGCGGTCTGGATCGTTTGACGACATCATAGAATAGTAAGTTAGATGGATATTCAGCCCCCGCCCCTCGCCCCCTTTCTCTTTCTCTCTTTCCTCTTCCTCTCCTCTCCTCTCCTCTTTTGCCCGCCCGAAGATGGCTTGCGATCTGTATCAGCGATGCTTTGTTAGACAAGAGCGCGCGTCTTCAAATAAAAAGGGTGCAACGTAGCGCAGGTGGTACGAGAGCCCACGCTAGGTGGACCATTGAGGGCGTGAGACGATAGCCATACATGCCGATTAAATATGGGTGGTGGGTAAGTGTTTAAGGTAGTCCTGTGTGAGATCTCATGTGGTCAGTCAGTAGCATGACACACATCTATCGGCAAGCAGTACGCGTAAGATAGGCTAGAGAAGAATTCGAGTCTCACATAAAGAGGTTACATGTCATGGGCATTTCAAACTACTGCTGCTGCCCCTATCTACTTCGCCCAGTGAATTCATCAATTCGGTGCTGCCCGCCCAACCCGATTTCGTCCTCATTATAGAAAGTGCCAGCACAGGCTCTCGACGACATCCAGAATACGGCTGTGTCCATAGCCTGTGCACGTCTTCAGCATGCTTGTTCAAGTGTGCGTGCGTACTCCATCGTCCTGACACGTACAATAGTATTGGTAGGTACAGGTTATTTGTGAACGAGACCATCGTGAGCACGGCAGCATACACCCACCCGGGTGACGGTCGTGTGCCACGCTGGCCCGGTCCTGGACCGTTCATAAACACGACGGCGATGTCGCTTGGGTTTGCCGTTTTCAGCAAGTGGTGCTTATGTCCTCGCCGTAGTGTTGTTGCGGCGAACAACAAGCGAGCGAAGGGCCTGGCAGCACCGTTCAGCTTCAGTAAAGCACGGGCGAGACATGGAATATCTATTCATAGATGCCGGCTAATCTAAAGTAGGGAGCAGGCAGGCAGGCTTACTGATACTAGAGCGTGTACAATACGCTCTTCTTAAGCATCTTGTTTTATTTTATTTTATTTTTTTCAGCACGACGATCCTGAAACCCTACCCCGGGGCCAATCTTGGAAGGAAGGCGAATTGAACCTGGTATGTTTCTGGTTGCATTGCGTGTAACGACTCTGACGAGGATGGGAAAATGACTTTGTCATGCGCTGAGCCGTTGGGGAGAGGGGACTGGACCCAAGCGTCTGGGACCGGGGAGCAGCAGCAGGGGGGAGGGGTGGATGCGTGGTGTTCTTCAGCTCCGTCAACCATTCTCACATTCATTCTCTCTTCCCCGTATAGGTTAATACTTGGGAACATCCATGCTAGATTGCGTGTATCACCATCAATCATTATGAGTTTACAGGTTACGTGTGTATGGGTAGATATGTAGATGGCTACGGAATGTTGTTGTGGGTTTCGGGAAGCAGGGAGATGAGTAGTTCAGGACGCCTCTCTTTCGCGACAATTAACAATAACTATCAGCGACGATGGTAATGACACTATTTTCATTCTTTGGGGAACTAGTAGCTATAACCAAACCCCCTTTTCTCTCTCTCTCTTTCTTCTTCTGTTTTCCTTGCTTGGGAGATTCCAAACTTTATAAATCTTCAGCTCGCTTTTCCAGAAACGGTGACAAAGGGCAGCCCTGGTTTAGTGCCAAGAGGAGCCAGCCCTCCCCCCCGTTGTAGCCGCGAGCATCCGAGGTTGATCGGGCCAGGGGGATGCTTGCAGGTGGATTACGAAGACCGTTATTGCTTCTTTTAGCGGAGCATTCATTTACTACGCAATTACCGTTTACCAGTGCTTATCGGATCGCTGTCTAGTGTAGCTAGCTGGCTATGTAACTGTATTGCAATTACGTAGCAGGTAACTAAGGCATAGGGGGCCATTTGAAAGAAATAAAATTGATGACAAGAGAGATGGACGATGAGGGGGGAATGTACAGCATAGATGGCTGCGAAACACATAACTACCTAGGTACATATAACTAAGTAACTATAAGGAATACTCAACTATAGTATAGTTATTGACAAGGGGGCCTTCAGCCCGTTATAAGATCTACTGATATAGATAAGCGGTACTTTTACGGTATTGCTATTCAGCGCGTTGTCTCATAATGTCTCGTATCTTCAAGGATCCATCCAGCTGCCGTATCAGCTGCACCGCGCAAGCATGGATTTGCCTAATATTCACGATTCGCCATGACTTGACGAATGATTCGCCTTAGCTAAGAGCTTCCAGGTAAAGGCACACTTCGGTTTGGCTTTGATACTGTCTGTGCTGTTGCTTTTCTCAATATCTATAGTTAACTAGTTAGTTGTACAGTTCACAGGTTCCGCCGACCGCCCATGTATATGTAACCCATACTTACGATGCGTACTCGTTTACTCCGCCTGAGGAGAGTAGAGTATAGCAAGTTCAGTCAGTAGCCAGGGGAGAAACAGAAGCCGGGAGTAGCAAACAACATACCTACCTACCTACCTACCTACCTAACCAGGCATCAAACAACGCAATTTGGGCAATCCGGTACTTATGGGTAGTTTGCCTCGCAGCTCTCTGTCCCTAGCCGTCAATGAGGTCTTGCATAACCTATCTACATACCAACCCTACTATTTATTATTAACTATTAGGTAGTCAAGGTAGTATTTGATACCAGCTTCCTCCACCCCCCAAAATCAATCTCAATCCCAATTTTCCCGGGCCGGCAGTACAAGACTTTGAATGACAAATGTTGTTTTGAAATTGTATTGCCGTTGTTCTCAACCCACGTATTTCTCTTGCAGCACTGAATGGCTGACTGACGGACTGACGGACTGATATTTGGCGCCTCTATCAGATGTGATATTCACTGTCGGCCCTTTACAGTTATTGAACATGGTTGGTGGGTGTATACTTACCTACTTGTATATATATATATATGCATACATACGTAGAGACGCAAGAGCGAGACTTCACCCCACAGACGTGTGCCGAGTAAAGCCCGTCTGCAGGCATTCGTCCCATTCCTCGCCCGGTACCGTAGCCCATCACTGTGTTGTACTGTATCGTACCGTACCGTATGCGGTACAGTACGACAGTCAGATCTTGGGAACCCTGCATCATAGATTAGCGCCCGGGCGGACATGGGTTTTCAACGGGCTGGTCTCTGATCTCTCTGGGATCCCCCGGCCGGGATCATTATTACCGGCGAGGTCTATAATCCACACAGAAATCCACACCACAATCTCTCTGCAGGCCAGAAAACCAGGGCAGCGCCAGGGCAGGACAAGGCAAGGAATGCCCCTTGAGTGATTCACCAATGCTCGACCGACCGACCGACCACCACCACTTCTTGCCCTAGTACTGCCCTAGAACCTTTTGACTAACCAACCAACTAACTAACTAACTAACTACCCTTGATCCCGGCGCTGAACGTGCCGCAAGGTAGCAGCAGTAGTGTAGTCCAATTAAGTAAGTATGCAAATCCCATCAAACTACCATGATGATGGTAGCATGGGCTTGGTGTACCTAGACTAGGCCAGGTTAGCGCAGCATGTCAGAATCCAGGGCAGAGATTGACTTTCCCCATCAAGCGTCAATATATGATGCACTTCGTAATGAAACGAAACAAATATCGCTGCTGGGGCGATGGGGAACTTGGAGTGGGAAGAGGAGGAGGAGATGATGGGGATTGTAATCTTTTTTTTTTTTTTTTTTTTTTTTTTTTTTTCCTTTGCTTCTCTCTCTCTCTCTCTCTCTCTCTCTCTCCATTATAACACCTTCCAATTCCATATTGGTATGTAACTCACTCTATGTCGATACGTTAGATAGATAGATAGACAGATAGATCGACCTACATAATAGTGCACGAACACACATAATACACACATACTAGTATATACATAACTACATACAGTTCTGCAAACTACTCTTACACTGCTACACTGCTATACAACCGAGGCTCTGCTGTTCTTCTCAGTCGAGATTAGGTTATCCGTGCGGCTAGCAAGCAAATACCAACGTCTATGGGACTTAAGCTTAAACCTTTTTTCCCTTCCTTTTTTTTGCTTTTTTTTTTTTTCTAATTAAACCACTCATGTTGGATATACTGTACGTGTATACAGCGTGGAGGGTGATGAATGACAGTCAGTAAATCGGCCTTGGCGACTTGGCTCCGGCTTGGTTGAAATTTCACGCCGGCGCGGACTAGTTAACTGATGACTGACTGACTGACTGACTGACCGTCCGTCAAGAGAGAGGCTAACTAGTGTGGATAGTCTACAGTAGGTATTTAGGTCGATTACCAGGTATGTATGTAAGTAAGTAAGTAACCCCCAAGCCACGCCAGCACAGCGGTGGGCACACTGTACTGTACAATAAACCCCTTCGTCGATCCCAAGAGAGCCATGACGAGTGGCTGATCGAGAAGACCGGGGGGGGTAATGTATGTATGTATGTATGTAATGTAGTATGTATGCTACATACGTACATACATACATACATACATAGCATGTCGTTGTTCGTGTGGATCTCCTCTAGACCTTTTCTTTACCCTATCTACTCTGCCCTACCCTCACTCTCACTCGCTACTGCGGTAGCCACCGGATTGTTCTCCAGGCTGTCAACCACACTAACTCTATGTAGATGAACTAGGAATACACGTAGGTGTCTACAGTAGGTACTCTCTCTAGTTACCCAGCCGCACACCAGCCCAGAGTCTGCCACCACTCGCATACATGGTACGGAATAGGTATGCTAGATATAACTATCTAACTTCTGGTTAGTCAATACAATATCTGCCGCCACTCGGTATACACCTCCTCACCTCCACGGTGGGTGTGTTCATACCAACAGCCCCAAGGCCCCGAGCGAGGGTCCCCAAGCACATCCATCTATCCATCCATCCATCCGTCCATCTACTGTATGTACAGTACACGCTACCCATTAATTAGACTTCCCTGGGGCTATCCTCTGTTCTTATCCTCATTCGGCTCCTACAGACCACAGTCCTTTCCCACCTTGGCCACGCTTCAGTAAAGGCTGTGCTGAACTACCTATGTTGCCCCATGGCGAGCTACCTAACTAGGAACGCAGGTATGTATGTATATATGTATGTATGGGCGTATGTACATGTATATGTGTCTGTATCTGTATGCATGTAAGTATACCGTACTGTATGTACATGTGCAGGATGAAATACCGGCATTATTGTACCGGGTAGAAGAAGTCTGCGTGAGAGGACTGAGTTAACGGCGCCACGGCGGCCATGGAGGCGGCGAATTGGCGATCCAACCTGGCCCTCGACATGGTACCCGTGTGTGTCTAGGTATGTGTGTGTGTCTATGTAAGTATGTATGTATGTATGTATGTATGTACGTACGTACAGCTACCGTACGTACTCCTCCTTCTCTTACACTTTAACTTATATACATACATACATACATACATACCTACACACCTACACACTACCACTGCTCGCTCCTCTACCATACTATTACTATCTGGGTGCTCCACTACCACCTTACCTGTTCCATTCCCATCTGACACCGTGACGGGTAACTAAAGTAGCCAGGGCCCTTTTCCCCGATCTGTACTTTGGGACCACCCAGTCTGGACTACATAGTACAGCATATCCATCCGTTGGGGGGCCTCCATTCACATACATCACTGCCTCTAACTTGATGTATATCGATCTCATCTCAGCCCGCGCTCATCCTGGTTCTAATAAAGAAGGCTTTCCCCCCCCCCCTCCCCCTCTCTCCTCTTCCCACAGCCTATTCACGATCGTCCAGCAGAGGTGTAACTCTCCATACTGTGAAAAGTGCCGCTCATCCAGAAACAACCCACTACCACTCCGCCTCTTGACTTGAGTACAGTCATCATCGCCCATTATCCGCGGTGCATACACACGGACAATACACGTTGCACCAGTCTACCATCTCGGCATCGGCAGTCTACATCGAGTCGCTGCCGAGCACGAGTTCGACCATTCATTACGGCGGCATCACGGGAACCGGGAATTAACTCCAGGGAATCCATCATCAGCTTTCTCGGGCCGTCTGGAGGGAGAATAATAATAGTAGTAGTAATCATAATACACTAATACACGCGACGTCTCGACGATGTCTAAACTTCGGAGAGGACCATGGTCCCAGCGCGAGGATGCAACGCTTATACGCCTCGTCCAGCAACAGGGGCCCTTGAACTGGGTCAAGATCTCTGACACACTCGTCTCGAGGAGTCCCAAGCAGTGTCGGGAACGGTACCACCAAAACCTCAAGCCCTCGCTGAACCACGAGCCCATATCGGCCGAGGAGGGTCAGCTCATCGAGAAGCTCGTCAGCGAGCTGGGCAAGCGATGGGCCGAGATCGCGAGGAGGCTAAATAACCGCAGCGACAACGCCGTCAAGAACTGGTGGAATGGCAACCAGAACCGCCGAAGGCGCACGATGCAACGGAGGAGGGCGTCTTGTGGTTACGACGGCCTTCAGACTCACCACCAGCACGCTGCCGCTCCCCTCGACCATCCTCGACGGCCACAGTTGGGGCTGGCTACGGGAACGCATATGTTCCCAGCAGATCGCCGCCACGAGCCCGGCTCGCCCTGCGCCGTGCCATTCTCTCATGCCATGCACAATGCGCCCCCGTCTTCGGGCCTCCCGTCCCCCAACTCTGATAGGGGCTCGCTGTACTCCGTCTCTGGCACGATAAGGGATGCCACACCGGGCTTACCGCCGCCCGGTTCCATGTCTCTCCCACCTCTACGGCGCAATAGTTACGATAACACAAGGCCGGCCTTCAGACCAGATCCGCTACTACCCCCTGTGACAGGGAGACCCAACTTACGTCTGCCGCCCATACAAACCTTGGAGACAGGCGAGCGCCACCCGCTACCGACGGCGCCAAACTCGCCCTTGGAACCTGTGTCAAGCTCGGCACACCGGCAACAGCACGAGATATCTCATCTTTTCCGGTGTCACGCCGGCTTGACCCAAAGGCGAAGCAGCCAGAATGAAGAAGGGGATGCGAGGCTGAGGGTAAGCCACTTGGTAGACTGATCCCAACAAACTCAGTCGGGGATTTGGGCACACCGCTGCCGTAATGAGGTCTACGGTTCTGGGAAATGAGACGGGCAGGCAGATACGGCAAAAGGAAAGGAAGCATTGACTTAATTAACGGAACGGATACCCCCCGTATAGACTACGTTCGACGGGAACCATCATTATACTACATTCTTATATAAGTGCGGCGCTGGGAGCATGATCAGGAGTCAACGCAGTGTAATATTAAGCATCGCCAAAATTACCATTCAGAATTCGACATGGATCTGGTTAGTTTCTGGGCGTTTTGATATTTCCTCTCCAAGTGACGGCTCGTAGTAGCTCACCAAACGTTGTCGGTGACGAGGTAGAGTGACGAACATGTAACATCATCGTTCTTCTCACCATAGGAACCTGCATAAACGTCCAGAGTAGCATGTCTCTTGCATGCTTTTGGTACGTACACTAATCGACAACGAAAAACAACGCACACATGGCGTGACGCTATATAGATCCATCAAAAGCGTCTCCCTATCCCTAGCGCAGCGGGTATTTCTTGGCACGTTCACGATGAACATAGTACTAATCCGACCAAAACGATGATCAGCTCAGAGCCAAGACTGTCCGGACACAATAGCCACCGTCCAAAAGGAGTAAGCATAGCATCGTGGCTATCCTAAAGAGGAGGGGCGGACGAGCCAAAACAAGCAAATGAAACTACCAGTAGGTACGTCGACGGCTCCTTAGGTGGAGGAGGTAAAGTGTACTTGGGACTAATACGTATGCACGCCATATGGACGATTACTCATACATCATAGTCCATCTATACTACCAGGGGGGATTTCATACCCTCTCCAGTCACCCCTCTTCTTCATGATCTTATTCCCTCCCCCAGTCCATCAAATCACGCAAGAAGACAAGCAAGCGAACAAGCATAGCCAGAGGGGAGGACCAACCAGAATAATGACGTCCGCGAACTACGTCTGCTATTTCCCCATTATCACCCTCTAGAGAGGCTGCAAGGCCACGAAAACCATAATCCACCGACAGGTGACCTACATAAAACGCACAGGTAACCTATACCATACCTAGTGTAGCGTAGGTACGATACTGTAAGTGGTGGTCGCCGAACATCCAGACTACCCACCTGGCGGGCCAAACTAGTAGTACCGGCATATAGGATCACAGTCTATGTAAGTATATAGGTAGTGTAGGAGGAAGAGTGAGGAGACAGGGGAAAGAAGAGACCCACGTACATTACGAGGTACATCACATCAATCCAGCCATCCACATATCGCATCCATGCATACATACACGATACATACTACATCATACAATAGAAAGTCACGCGTGGACCCCTTACGGGATCGGCGTTTAGTGTACATCAAAAACGGGTTCAAAAAAGAAAAATAGAATAGGAAGGCTAGTGATAGAGAGCTAGAGGGAGTTTAAAAAAAAAAAAAACATGGGAACAACGCCAAGGACGGGCTACTGGGAATGGCGAACCATAGATGGCAAGTTCGTGGGCACCCTCGAAAGAACAAGGCAGAAGCATATCTACTGTATGCGTAGGTTGGCTAGAGAGCAACAAGACAAGACTGGGGTACGTTACCGTAGCAGACGGGCGAAGGAATTCAAGGACCTACCTACGCCGCCTGCTTACACGTACTACCTTCACTTGCCTCTCTCTACACCAGCTATCTAGGGTAGGCTACCTACCCTAGACACATACCTACCTAGTTACGGACACACGAGTCACATACTTACTTCTGTTACTCCCCTACATCAACTAGTTAATGTAAGGTCGGGTCACCTGCCGGTAGATCATCCATCGGCGGTGCCCACCGAACCCGCCATGCCTTTCTCAAACGCTCTTCCTCTCTAGTGTATCAGTGGTAGCAGTAGGTTAGGTTAGGTAACATGGTATGGTATGGTATGGTAGCGGTAGGAATCTCAGTGCAGACTAGTTTCATGTATTGTACTTTTCTCCTGTGACGCAAGATCAACTTAACCTACCTACTTGCCTAGCTGATAACTCACCCCTCTACGCCTTTTCAAGGGTATACCAAGCAGATGTTGTATGCTACGCTAGGTATATATACACACTAAATCTACAGGGAAATATCGTACATATACAGAGACTACAGACGTAGCCAGACCCAAACCTAGACCCCCCCCCCCCCAGCTTACAATGCTCGTGCCGTCTATGCCGTTCCCGCTTCGGCGCTCACGAGCTGGCCACGACCACCGGGCGGGTCTATCTGCGGTCTGTATGTATAGATGATCTATCTAGATACGATCGATAACCCCATGTTTATCGATCGTGAGGCCTCTCCATTCTTCCTTCGTTCCTCCCTCCGGACCATTACCGATCGATCACCTCCCTCCCTCCCACCCACCCTTCTCTCTCTCTGTCTCTCTCCAGCCGCGGAGAAATAGAAAACGTAGATATTTTTCACAAGAACCGCCGAGTATAGGCGCCCCTGGCAGCGGCGGAGCGTGTGTTCGCCGGTAACGACGACGACGATGATAAATTACAGAAGATCTCGCATATTCCACGCGGCACGTCCTCTCCGGCCGTTCATTCGACTATCGGACCGGCAACGAGCAAGGGTTTTATTTCGAGTAGATTACACAAGAACATGGCAGTAGCGTTGCAACGAGATCCCGGGGGCTGCAGCACGATGGCCATATATTTTTCCCCATGTCATTTTATTTCCAATACCGTATATGATACTACCTGCCTCTTGCCCTCTCTTTTCGTGCCCTAGCCTGCTCACGTATGTATAGGCGTCCAGTAGTCAATGCGCGTTAGTATGTAGTTGCAATAGAAATAATAAGGCCGACTTGTTTAATTAGGTAGCCTCCCCCCTAGTACAATATTGCCATGTAGTGTAGGGATGTGAATATGGGTCCCCGAGAATCCTTGCGCAACTCAGGGGTTATTGATCTGGCAGGTCAGTCCCGGACGGACGAAACCTGGGGACGTCGAACTCGGGAGAGAAGTAGCACCGAAGGTGGAAATTGATAAATGATCTCCAGCAGGGAATATGGCGACAAGAATGTTCTGTCCTGGCAGTATGGTAGGTACCGTGCAGATAGATGGTGGTGGTTACGTAGGTAGTGTGTACAGCATAGTGTGCGTCTGGTCTACCTATACAAGACGGGGGTGCGTTGATACCGTACGTACATAGCTGTGTATCCGTCGTCGAACCTCCCGCCCGTCCATCCATGGAGCTGGGTTCGTCATGGTCGATCATTACTTATACATACCTCCTTGCCCGACCGGCGCCGCCTCGCCGCCTCGCCGCAATTCACACACCTCGCACAGCGAGAGGGCACTCCCGTTTGACAATTCGAAAAATGGAACCTTCTTTGCTCCTGTATCTCGACGTTGCGCGTACCTACTTAGGAAGCATGCCACATGGTCCTCGTGCTGTGATAGCCACTAGAGAGAGAGACAACACAGCTCCAGAACTGTGTTCTAGTGAGGCAAGCACTTTACCTATCTCTATTCTAGTTTGGCTGGAATAGGACATGGTCACTCTGTCGTTTAGACTAGCGAGAAGTAGTTTCATGTGCAAGGTAACAATAAGGTTGAATCCTCTCAGACATAGCATAGTCCTAGCCAGGAAACGAACTGTTGTGACTGGATCAAATGGGCAAGGATGGAACCAAACGGTCCAGATCTACAGTACTGTAGCGCGGGTCCGTGGGTCTCTCTCTCTCTCTCTCTCTCTTTCCCTCCTCTCCTCTCAGTGCCGCTAGACCGTGACAGACCGTGACAAGCTCAGCAACAGCAAGGTCGGCATAGTAGGATACGCTAACGACCATTACAGGAAGAGAAGAGTTGGCGCTACGCTGTACCTATGCTAGGTAAGTCTACAGAGTGTTACCGCTTACGTCGAAGCATTGACGCATGATGCAGCAAACATGCACGAAGCGTCGCCTAATAGAGCCGTTGTTGATGGCAGAGTGGCCCGAAATGGGCGACGTGTGCTTCTTCGCTCACCTTTCGTGGCCACCTTACTACCATCCTACCCCACGAGAGGATCCCCACCGTAACATGTAACCTAGAGGTATGTAGGTATGTACTTACTTACTTGTAGGTATGTGGTGAGGTGAGAGTGGTGCCGGGGGGTTTAGCGAGGGAGGGAGGTCGGCGGAAGGAGGTCGCCTACGGCATAGAAGGCTGAGCCATCAACATACTTAGCACCATGACCACTCACTCACTCACTCACTCGGCGTTGGAGACGGTAACTATGTGCTGGACTTGAGAGGGGGGAAATGAAGCGACCTCGACACTGTGACTGATAGCGCCTGGGGTTGGTTGGTGATGGATGTAGTGTAGATACATACTTGTAGTAGTAGATAGCGTAGGGTCCATCGAAGAAGAGAACGCTCCAATCGTCGGCTTCAGGCCGCCCGAGACATGCCTCTTGTCGAAACACGGCATGGTCCAGGTCGATCATGGCGCTTTCTCTTCAAGTAGGCAGCTGAACTGCTGACTTGACGGGCGATCTTCGCTGATTGCCACGGGCTTGGCGCAGACCCGCAAAGAACCCTCGGCCACAACTCCGTACAATCCGAACCTCATGGGAGGCCCGGGGGGTGAAGAGGGACCCAAGCAGGTCCACGATTCACCGTTTGTTACCGTTGTTGTTGAGGGGAAGAGGGAAACAAGGTGAGGAAGAGACGTGGCGAAGACAAACGCACGCACGCACGCACGCACACACACACACACGACAGCCATTGCCTACCTATCCTGGATATCTCAAGTAGCCCGGCAATTACTCTATTTGAAACGCAAGGTCGTGGAATGTAGAGCGGAATGAGACGCAACACATAAAACACATACTTAAAACACACACATAGCCAGCACGCAACACACAGAATATACATAACATACAGCACACACGGGCACCGTGCGCACCGTGCGCGCTGTAACCCCATGAAGAAAAGGCTCGTGTGGGTTCAGAGTTGCAGCAGCTTGTCTCTCATTAGGCGCCGTTATGACCCAACCGTGCCCCAATTCCAACGGCGGCGACAGGATACCTAGGTACATACATTACATACTTCCACACCGGGAAAGCGACTAAAATAGCGCCTCCAGATGCGGCATGGCGCATGGCTGATATTTTGCCTAAAAAGAAGGAGATTGCGAAGTTGCGAGCTTGCCAGTCATCATATCTTGGCCCAGGACGCGTGACGGCACGTAAGGCAAGGTAGTTAGGTAGGTAGGTAGGTGTATGTAAGTAATGTGTTGAAGACGATACGCGAGCAGCATAGAATAATTGGGGTGGGGGGGAATATAGCCCATTCCGTTAACTTAGGTAGGCTGTCGTGTGCGTATCTAGTGTAAGAAAGAAATAAGATAGGTACCTACCTACATAGGATACGGAGTAGTTAGTTAGATAATACCTAAGCATAACAGTTGGACATGGCTCTATATTCCATCGCGGCTCTTACTCAGTACCTGTGTACCGTAGGTCAGCTGCCTTCCCTATATAGGTACCTAAGGTAGGCAGTATGGCTATAGATCCCTATAGGTAGGGCCTACATTGATTGCATTGTATATATCTCTGTGGGTATGAAGGTATGTAGGTATGTAGGTAGTGAGTATCTAGGTATTACGTGCGTATGGAGGACGTCGGGGTGTGTCTATGGATGGTGGGGTGTATCTATGGGAAGTCAGGGGTCATGGCCATCCGTACCGGTACTCAGCCACGCCCCGGGCTCCCACACAACAGAGCGTGGATACTGTGTGCGCTGAGGTACCGAGACGAGCCCAGAAGGCCTAGGTAGCCGTCCCGACAGACTGGGATGACTCGCGCAAGGAATACCGTTGCACACGGCAAGTGTGGTGCGGATCGCAATCCCGTTGGCTGACGTCGTTGAACATGGCCGAGCATCGTTGCGCCCTAGCGCTGCCGATCGCGTCGAGGGTCCCCCGACTGGGCTGGGGTGTATCCCGGCTCGTGCGAATCAATAGCGCCGTTGTGCAAAATATGGTCGCCGACCTCGAGCTGCGATACTACGCTGCCGTCCAACCTTCACATCAGTCGGGTAGGTAGTACAGTAGTGCGCGCTGTGCTGTAGGCCGTGTCCTGTACTGTCTCCAGCTCGTCATCATCTGTTCCATCCGTCGACGAGGCCAAGGCAGGTAATTATGGACTTCGCATGCATGCGCGTGGTGCTTGTACGTGCAGCGGAACAATCAAACCAAGACGCGCCCGCCGAGAAGCTATCGTCAACGATCAATCATATCTCCCATGCAAGATCCGCCACGAGATTTGTGTCCGTCGGCTCTCCGAACGGACAGGGGGGGGCATCTATCTATCCATCTACATAGTTATCTATCTATCTCGTGTAGCGTAAGAGGCAGTAGACAGGTACCACCGTATAACTACTAGCCTTAGGTAGTATGACAGGTGGTGGAGAAAATGACGAAGAAACTTGCTGTATGTAGGTAACTCCAACCAAACAAAATAGTCCCGGTATGTAGAAGAAGGACAAGACATGTCGAGACCCATTTAATAGGCTACCTATCGTAAAACGCAGGTCAAACGCAGCAGCTAGCAGAATGGGCATGATCGTCCGCTCACCGCCGTCACGGCTCGAGCGACGGGACCATCCGAGCGACCGTTTCGCCCACCATTACTCGTGCGCACTTACATACATGGTCGGGGCGCTGCAGATATCTATATGTGCCTTGGTTGCAGCACATTGCGGTGGTAGTGCACGGGGCGTGGTGCTACCCTACCGTGACGACTGCACCCTGGCACCCAGCAGTTGTAGTCGGGCACTATGAGACAGAAAACCTCGCCCTCCCCCCCTTTGTATACACCTACCTACCTGCTTGCCTGCCTGCCTGCCTACCAATCTACCTACCTACCTACCTACCTACCTATCCACCGTCTACTTACACCGGCAGCCCAGCCTAGTCTGCAGTGTGATGATGATGACGACGACGATGATGACGATGACGGGGAGCTGTCGTGACAGCTGAAATAGCGGTAAGTGAAAAGACAATAAACGTCTCGTCTTATCTACCCGGCATCAAGCCCTCGCACGCCCGTCCACAGCCAAATTGTGGTTCCCAGGCCCAGCGATCTGGTTCAACTGTCGGCTATCGAGGATCGACACGTTGGTGACCCGTGCCGGCCCCCAACATAAAGCACTGTGTTGTTACTGTGCGAACCACCCCTATACTCCATTCCATGGTCTGTCCATGGTCCATGGTCCATGGGTGTTACTGGGCACAGCCAGGTCATCTCTTCACGAGATCGAGGTCAAGGTCGGGGACTCATCAGTCAAAGCGCCGCGCTCTCTCATAATCCTCGCGTGCGTCCGATACTAGAATTATCCAACAATCCGTGTGTGCGTTATGGGTTGAAGAGTTAGGACCCGGCCACATCAGAATAGGCACATCCGGCTTGCTTTGGCTTACACTTCGGAAGCAGCGCTCATGCTCCACGGCAGCAGCGTATTGTTCCAGATTTTCTCCACGGCCGTACAAGGCTTCGTGGAGGTCGGTTGTTAGCCTCTTGCGTAACACCCACTCGGAACTTTGGATGAACTCGTCGATTTAGCAGCCCATATATATTCCCAGCTCGTTATATGTCGCACATATTAGTCTCTATCATGTATCGTTGAGTGACACCGAAATATGGCCTTGTCGGATTTCCTTTTACGAGGCATTCTACCCGTCTCTTGCCGCCCATGGCCTCTACTCACAAGCCCGAAACTACGCCACAGACGACAATACTTCTCACCGGCGTATTTTACAGGGATATACGGAGATCATTAGGCCGGGTAGCCGAAGCACTCGATAGATCCTGCAGTCCCCATGCTTGAATTTATGATGAGTGATCTTTGAACCAAGCTTTCCTTCCTCTACCTCGAACCCTAGCACCCGGTATTTATTGATGTCCACCCCCTGTTGCATGCAGCTCCCAATGTGCAGCTCTATAAACGGCCACAGGGGAGGTCATCTGATTTAGATTTGAGCTTGGGGTCATCGAGGGACCAAGATTTCTCCGTGGGGCTTCTAGTAATGTTGTATCAGGACACAAGAGCACAATCCTAGGTCGCATGGGAAGCATAGTGCAGACAATGCTACGGGCACATTTGTACAGATCACCATTAAGCCGTCAAAAAGTGGAATTCGGGCCCCAATAGCCGATCGAACTGGTCAACGAACGTACCACTTATTCATTTCCTAGCTCTTAATTGTGTAACTCGAGAAGTCGTGCTGAACTCATCTATCTGTTGATCCTAAATCCTTCGCATAGGCATGGAAGGCCTTGCTAGGGAACAGGGACCTGCTATTTTCTCTGGCTGGTACCTCCTCGAACATTGGCTAATGCAAGTGTTGCGGCAATTCGCGCATTCGTCCCAGCTTGCTGTTGTCTCTGCGGGCTGTCCTGGATTGTAATAGAGGTGACAGTTGGGGAATCACAGCTGTGAGTGCTTTGACTTGGTGAGCTTCCTGTCGTGGGTTGCCTACCACAGCCAGAATCTGGGCCTGCTTGTCCTAGCTTGCTAGATACTGTATGTGGTCTGCTAGTAACACGATGGACGACTGGGTTGCTGTTTTCCACCGACTGCTTCCGTTCCTTGCCAGACGTGGAGCCGATAGTTGTGCCATCGTTGTTATCGGTGTAGTGTTGGCGTCTTTTACCTTCACAATTTCCATCTGCTGAGTGCGACTGAGCCTGCTCGTCATACAACGGGTGCTGATTTATCCGATTATCTAGCAACAGATCGGAATCAATTATGGGTTCGAAGGAGGACCCTGAATGACCTTGGTCGTGCCGGAACGCTGCTTCAGTCCTCGTCTCTTCATTTCGGGCTGGGAGGTCGAAAACCGAAACAGTGGGTATATTTAAGCTCTCGTCTTGGTGATAAGAGGCCTTTGAGCTCAAGCTAGTCGAGAGACCATCTCTCACATACATTTTGGTTGGCATAGGTGTATCCTGATAGGTATCATGCTCCTCGCTTGCCGCAAACGGGATAGTCAAGATATCGGTGAAGGGGCTATGAAGTCTATCATAACAGTCTCTTCCGTCGTTCAGTTCCGGCCGTAGCATTTCTCCCTGCCGACATGCCCGCCTGTCTCTAGAAGAGGTAGCAGAAGCTTTAGCGACCGCGTCCTGTCGACGGATCTTCTCGCTCATGCGGAAATCGTTGTCGTTGTCTAGAATTCTAGGGGTCGGAGCTTTTGGGAAGATACTTAGCTGTTATCCTGTATCCTAAGGGGTTAGGCAGGTAAGTACCTTTACTGCTGCTACCACCATCACTAGCTCGGATTGATTGGGTTTCCGTGGTCAAGAACGGAGTCGATAGCGACTCAGAATCTCGAGAATCGCACCAACCACGTTAGCTTTACACAATTAATCAGGACCGGGGAGAGGGGCCTTATATACCATTGGTAAGGTGCTTTCTAAACTTGTTGAGTCTCGAGAGCAGCCCGCCATCCCGGAAACCACTACGGTCGACAATACTGTTTGTCCTCGCTAGGGTGACGGCCTCAAGACCACCTCGAGAGGACCTGGACTGTCGAAATAAGAGTAAGTTAAAGCTACTAGCAATGTTTCACCGACGGAATAGCTTTGACATCTGGCTATGCCACTTAGGAACGACTGGTCGGGGGAGCTAATAGATCCAAAACTTTCGCAACTTACTAAGAGTACCTCAAGTCTCTTCACTTCGGCTCGATATTGGGACTCTCGCTCCGCCCAGTCATCGGCCACCTGACGGAACTCCTCAAGATTATGCTCCAACGACTGCCTTGCCTCCTGACAGGCTCCTTCTACTCTACGGATGTTTGCCCGGGCTTTAGCAAAGCCTTCCACTAGATGTAGTACGTACGAGTTGTACTCGATTGGAATAGGTTCGAGAACACCACGGGTCATGAGGAGGACTTGAAGCGACTCGACCATTTGGTCAAGGGACTAGTTGGCAATAGAATTAGGTCTTGCTTCGTGGCTCCACTGCCCCTTGGGCGTGGCGCTGGATGTCACTCACCGGATTGTACCAAACTTTGTCTTCACTACGCACGAAAAGACCGGTGTCATCGTTATCATCGCCACTCGTAGGCAATGGCTTCGGCCCGGTGTCTAGCGAAGTGGTATAACTCGACATGCGAGACAAACTTGGGGGTCGGGGATCGCCAGACTGGGGATCACGGGTGGCCTTGGGTTCGGGCAAGCTGGCTGCCAGGGGGTAGGTAGGTGTCCGGGGCTGTTGCCCCAATTTCAGCCAGCCTAGGGGTTCTGCCATAGAGCGTGGTCGTTGGTAGCTATAATGGCTGTTGTGAGGCGGGAGGAGTGGTGGTGGTGATAGTATCGGTATTTTTGGCGGCCTGTATTGTGTTGTATCCGAAATAGCAATTGGGGGGGGGGACCTCTGTCCCAAGCACAAGCGTAAATATATGCCATCTGATTAACGCTGACGAAGGTTGACATGTGTTTAATGGAACTGCCTTAGGCAGGTCTGCCTAGGTTAGGTGGCAGGAAGGCACACCTACCCAAAGTTAGAAGCCAGCAGACTGCACCTTACACATACGCACTTATCTTACTACTACGATACCGAGCTACCTAGGTACTTACAGACTTAGCTTAGGTATATAGGTAGGTAGGTGTAAAGGTCTACGATAGACAGGCCAATACTTATACTACCGGCTTCGGTGGCTGTCGCTCATTACATATCGAAAACAATAGGTCATAAGGATTATTCAAAAGGCCCCAGACGATAATACTAGTAGGTTACTCGATGATTATGGGGCCGCCAATGTTGATTGTATAAACCACCGATTTATTGTAGAGATAGTTTGGGAGGAGACCGCATGAATTGCATGCTGGCACGTCTTATATTTTCCCGAAGGATCTCTATATTCCAGCATTTCCCTACCAGCTCTGGGTATGCCATCCACAGATGAAGATGGTCTGGTCGTATGTTCCGAAGTACTCTCCACGCAGCTATCGTGGTCGCTAAAGAAAAAAATCCTCGGAAGGGAGTATCTACTATCGGAGAGCAGCCTAATTGCCACCCGTCGCCCAAACAATAGTTTTTTTTTAAGAGCGGTGTCGATATAACGCCAGCGGACTGCTTCTACCTCTCGCCGGGCCGGTCACGGCCGGGCCCTACTATATAGCGTAAGACCTGTATTTGCTTATGCTCTGACTGAGCGTCGTGGAGCATAGAAAAGATCAATCAAATAAATCACCTGCTCTTTGTCGTTGCCGAGGCTTGCTTCCTGAATTATCCCCGAATAACTCCTTACCCGCATTACTGCCAAACTTGTCGGGGAAGAGTTCCTTGACTGATTTTCCGGCGGACCCCTTGATGGCGAAGCCTGTGTTAGAGCTTCTTATCTGACTTGCTGCGCCGCGGATGTTAAAAGCCGAGTTCCCAATTGCATCTGGGGTCGTGATCCTGTCGGCTAACTTGGCTTTACTAGGGATTGTGATGCGATCTTCTAATTTGCGATAAGAGCTGGTCGGGGCCGGCGCATCACTACTGCCGTCCATGAGAGGGAGCGTGATGCCCTTAGAAAGTAGAGTAGCTGCATCTTCGACCCTATCACCGAGACGCCCGCTTTCCGATGTTTGCCCGGTCGGGAAGAGCTCTTTAGCCCGGTTCTGACGGGAGAGGTGACTCTTGATAGCGTGCGCCTTATGGCGATTCCGTTCCCGCGCGGCTGACCCGTCGCTCACTCGATCGTCCATGTTCCGGTCACCATCCCGATCGCGGATCGGGGAGGCTGAGCGGTCTCTTGACGTTTCCCATCTTGAGCCCGTGCTATTTGGAAACAGCTCCTTCCCGCGATTTGACGGCCGGTATGAATCCGTTCTCGCTTCATCTGTTTCATAGTCCGGGGTGAGCGAGCGCCTGCGCCGGGGGCGTGCCCTGATTGAAGGGGCAACTGTAACGGAGGAGCTATCATCGTAGAGATTCACGTCAAATGGTTCTTCGCTCTGCTCAGCTCGCGCTTGCCGTCCATGTCTCCGGGGAAACCCGTCACCATTCCGATCGCGGTATCTTCTTGTTTCATTCTTCCGCCGCCGCTCTTCGGGGTCATATTCTGGATTGAGTAGATAGAACCGGCTGCGTGAGGCAGCCCCGGCCTGTTTCTTGTCGCTCTCAAGGGCGGGTCGTACTTGCAGGACGATCTCTGGCCGTGTTGAGAAAGGTTTGGCGTGGAGAAGATGCCGAGCAGGCAACTGCGACACGTCTGCAATGGCGTCGGCGGCGAGAGCCACGAGGGCTTGTGAGGCAATGTTCTCCGAGGCGAATACGAGGTTGGCAGAGTTATCGTCTATCCACTCTACCCTTTCGAGGTTTAGGGTGTGGTCGGAGCAGTGCTGCGCAACATAAGCTTTGACGTCATTGGGGTTCATCACGTCCAGGCCCTTGAGGTAGACCTTGGAGGGACAACGGGAATCCGCATCGTCGTCGATCTCGCCCGGGGAGCGGTTGCCCTATGGTAGACAACAATCAGCGTGGTATGCGGCGGGCGGGGGCGGGAGGGACAAACCGGATCGGGTTCGGGGACAATGGGTTCGTCGGCGACGAGGTCGACGTCAATGTCCATGTCGTGGTCAAGGTCCATCGAATCCATGGCGCGCAAACTGGTGCGCGCGCACGGCGCCAAGCAAGAGACGCGGAGACGCAGGGACGCAGGGACGGAGGGAGCGAGGAGGCGGGGAAATCAGTCTTGTTGCTGAGTGGTTTGCGGAACGATTTATACAAAGTAGGAAAGTTGCGACTAGTAGAGTACTAGGTACTGGTTGGAGAGCCGTAGAGAAGAGGGACGAGGCAGACGAGGCTCAGCAGAAAGGATGAGATATGATGATGCTCTTTGCGGGTGACTACCTACCTGGTGGACTACCCACTTGCTAGGTTAACAACTGCGTAGTTCAGTAGATAGCTAGTGGATGATACACGGAATGACTTGAAACTGATGCTCTCAAGCTCAAAATTCCTGGTTGTATATAGAAATAAGTAGTATAATACGGTGCGATATGGATGGATTGTGTTGTAGCTCCTCGGTGTGCAAATGTAGATACTCAATAAGTTACAAGACTTCTGATTACCATTTCGACAAGTGGTCGGGTAGGCAGTGATGTCGGTGTTGATGAAAGGGCGGGCGCGAATTGATTGGCTGGAAGCTTGCGCTGCGGGTAAGGTACCCTCTGTGCTCGCTATACGCACTGTGAAGTACCCGAGTACATTCTATTAGCTGCATGTGAAGTACCATGCAGTTGAATGTTGTGTACAGAATAGCTTGATAGCTTGATAACTTGAAATTATTGAGTCTCGTTCTATTTATGCGTGGCTACATCTAGGTACACAAGGCTCTCGACTTGTCGGCTACATGCAGAGGCTTATCGACCTGATGCATCTACCTTAAATAAGTACGTATGCTTGACCTACATTGAGTAGCCTAAACATGAAGTGTTTAACATCAGGCCAATAAGTAGGTATGTAGGTAGGTAGGCATCTAACATCAATACATACCTACTCTATCATTTAAGTACCTAAGTTAGGTAAGTGTTTTGATGTGTGACAGGCACTTACTTCCTGCGCCCTCTGTCACACTGAGCGAAAATCTTTCTGTTCCCATGCAATACCACAAGGTCTTTATATATATATATATATATGTGTGTGTGTGTGTGTGTGTGTGTGTGTGTGTGTGTGTGTGTTCATCCGTGATGATGCACTATTGAAGAAGAAATTGACGAAAAGTGAGCAGGAGCAGGACACTCACTCTGCTATTCCTCCCCCTTCCCCGGCGCTTTTGATGACAAAAGCTGCACCGTTATTCTAGTTGGGTGCTCGCCTTGTGGAAGTGCTCGTTTTTTACACCGACGACTAGCCCTACAAGTGGGCAAAATATTGCCAATAAAAAGCCATTTGGATCGGGGTTGCCACCGAGTAAGTTGGAATAATATTCGTCATAAAAGGTAACGTGATCCTACCGCCCAAGACTAATCTCGATGATATGTGGTACATCCCTCGCCTATCTTGGCCATTCTCGGAACGCCGTGTCTTGTCTACCTGCGTTCCTGGGGGGGCGCTCTATTGTTATCCGGGCTACTGACATAGGAGGCTTCTATATTGTTTCTACTCCCCGTCTACACACCTCAACCTGCATGCGTGCTAACTTAGGGCGCGATCCATCCCCCTCTGCTGCACTAAAGCTAGGCGCCCTCGATATTTCTGATGCCATACGTTTGAGGGATGGTAACGGCGGCATAATATCGCCTGCCGGTGGCCTATCATCTTCTCCCGCCATGTCGTCGTCCAAATTATCGTCGCGATCTAAAAGCTGATCATACTCCCAGCTAGACTCGAGGCCGTCTAGGAAGCAAGGAGAATGTCGTAGGAAATGCCACGAGAACGTATCGTAAGCCATGGCAATATAAAGTGACTCAACCTTCCCTGTGGGGTGGCAGACCGCGCAGTACTGCTTTAGGAATTCCAAGTCGTACGGTCTACCAAGCAAGCTCGCGTCTAGAGGCCGTAGCATAGGCAAGCCCTCGAGCGTCACCGCATCGCATAAACGTGCCTGCAGCGGCATCCATGGCCTTCCGCGAAGGAGCCTACCAAAAGCTTTGGTGATGGCCTGATTGAATGACTCGCTGTCCGTACCACCCACGGGAACCATTTGGTGAAGCCCACGAGATAGGCAGCGTTTATATGCGTTGGTATCCTTCTCGAACGGGAATGGTTGTGCCGCTGTGGGTAACAGCGACACATGCACGGTCCATGGTACTCTCGTCTGGGTAAAAGCCACGGTGGCTGAGGGTGGTTGTGTAGACCCATGGTTAGGAGTGGGTAGAGGCTGCGTTCGTAAGGTACCTCCGTACTGCGACAGCCATTGTCTGGTCCGCTCTGAGTCGGATGTTGATTGTCGTTGATGGTGTCGTGGACGAGCGGGAAGCGTTCTATCCTCCTCCAGTGCCTCGATTCGGTCTTCAGCCTCTATCAACCTATTACTTAATCCCTGCACACTGTCGATACAACCGCCTAGTTGGCTAGCGAGCCGACTTTCATACGCCGTCTGCCTCCTGTCGAGTTGATCGTGGGCTATCCACATACGGTTCACATTCCCATAGCAGTCCTTCATTTCCTGACTTATTTCTCCCCTGCTCGTCTCGAACTGTTCCTCTAGGTTGCCGAGACGTTGCACCATCAGGTTTTCTCGGCCCAGCTGCCCTTCTAGCATCTGGATACGCCGTCGAAGATCCTCCATCTCGCTCTTGCAGTCTGGAGGCGACTCGGTAGATTTGACGTGGTAACAAGATAAGTGACCACATAGGCATAACACGCCAGGTTGAGAACGGTTCAGTGTAAAGCCAACACACGCGCAACGATTGCCCTTGATTTCCGGGTTGAGAAGGATATATCGACAATGTCCACTAGGCAAAACCTCATCATCAACTCCAGGCTTGACAATTGTGGGGGATTCTGCCCTAGATGATAGCGACGACCGTGTCGACATAGTCGCCTCTGGTCTTACAAGACCGGCGGAGGCTAGGAATGATGATGTAGTTCGGAGATGAGTTCTTCTCGGGTAAGTGAGGGGTTGACGATGTACAGCTAGAGCTCATAGCCCAACTCGTATTATCGAACACGAGGCCAGCGAACAGGCAATGGGTTCGTAGGGAATACTTGGTCCATGGAATGCGTCCTGCGGCACTTTGTACCGGGGGGGGGGGCCTGATTACAGAGTATTGCTACTGCCGCGTGGCCACCAGTAACAATCACGCAAGCAAGCTAGAGTCAAAAGAAGGTCGTTGAGTAAGAGGAGGAGTAGTAAAGTTGATATAAAGCTGGGCGAGTACAGAAGAAGGGGGGGGGAGGCAAGCTTTTGGGATGCCGAGTAGCACTACTGGTCCTGGGCGGGTTCTGGGAGCGGATGTATAGGTCTGATACCGAGCGACCAGGGCTTTGAAAAGCGAGCGTGGGATGCCGGTACAGGACTCGAGAAGGCTGCACGAAATGTGACGTGCAGATGTCGGGTGATGATAGCTGATAAGGCCCGTACGAGGAGAGGTACGAGATAGATAAACAGAAGAGAGATGGGCAGATGCGCGCGCGTACGTGAGGTAGTGTTCCTGAGAGAATGTGTGTAAGGACAAGGAGGATTTCCCGGACCCGGGCTGCTGAGGCTGTTTAAGGGAGGATGTTCATGCGGGTCGACTTGGTAGGTGTTGCTTTGGACGCACCTATCTTGGTAAAAGGTGGGAGACTGGGAGTTGATAGAGGACAGAGAGCACGGCGCAGGTAGCCGGGTTCAATGGGCTCAATGTGCTCAATGGACAAGGGAGGGAGGGATGCTGCAGATAAAACCGATAGGCCAGAAGCGACGGTACTTTGTATCTAGAGATGATCTAGAGATAATGAAGTGCTGGATGAGTGCACGAGTGTACCGAGCGAGCCAGGGGTTGGTTGTAGTGGCAGTAGTAATAGGTGTAAGTAGGCAATGTAGCGACGAGGGAGTTTCGGCCCCAACTCGCATCGATCGATAGTTGGCCAGCCGTATCTTTCTGTCTGTCTGTCTCTCTTTCTTTCTTTCTTTCTGCGTGCCTCTTTCGCTTCTCTCGCTTGCTCTCACTCACTCCGACTGACTGACTGGTTCTAACTATTATTAATTTTGTTTTTTTCCTGAAATGGGCTACATCAGGGTAAGCCCCCCCACCTCTCGTTTCCGCGTCGCAGTAATCTATATATATATGTATGTGTGTGTGTATATATATATACGTGTGTGTGTGTGTGTGTAGTTGGTTTTCCTCGAGAGCGCGCTCGAGGCCTCCTCATCCACACATAAGAGCACGAGCAAGGGTGGTGGTGATCTACCTGTCTCCCCGTTTTAAGGATGATGCGCCCTACTTCTGTGCTGTGCGGTAGTACATAGGCAGAGACGAGGACAAGTAGAATAGCGGTCAGGGAATCAGGTATTATAGATATGGGGTGGTGAGATGAAAGCAGTAGGGCGTGGGAAAATGATACACGAGATAGATAAATGGGTAGACTGATAGAAAGATAGTGATTGATGGCGATGGCGCATTGAGCGACGAACACCACGATGAGGTCGTTGGAGGGACATGGATGATAATGACCCGCTGTCCCCTGGCGCGAACGAGCGGTCGTTCCTCGATGGGGGTTTGAGATACCCATAACTACTAGGTACAGGATACCTAGGTTAGCTCGCATCTTATTATTAGTTGGGGGTGGCAGTGTGGTAGTGCGGTACTGATTGTGGTGTGGCAGGTACTTGTCAGAGGCACCTCTGTATGTAATCATAAGTCACTAGTGCGAGCTGAGGAGTGCTCGCGATGCTAGCCACATCACTCACGACCCAGATCACATTGGTTTCGGCGGATTTCCTAGTGGACCCAACTGGCTACCTTGGGTATGTACATAGAGGCTAAGGACGGGTAGATAGATGCACTACATACATGGTAGGGAGGCACGTAGTGTAGGCATGACGGAAAAAGAGAGCCTCTAATCCGTGACATGTGCTGGCCCGGGATCAGATAACCATGGGTAGGTACCTACGTAGGTAGTTGACTTAAGATAGGCGCGTCTCATTTTCTGCGAGCGGATTGGAGAACCACGACTGGGATTTCAGGTCGACCGAACGTTCAGACAATAAGTCTGGGATTTAAGGTACCAAGTCGGATTGTGGGGGTTCATGATAAGAGGTACATATGGGTACAGTAGGACGAGCCGTAGCATGGTACAGCATTTACAAATAGCTAAAGACAGATTGTACTTACGGCACGGTATCTACCTACTTAGCGGAACATCGCTAGACTAGCACCTGATTTGCAGAGTGCCCTGAACGGTCCTCGAGCTATACCTGTATACGTCAAGTAGCCTACCCAACCTGCATGTAGTGATACAAAGACATCTTGGCCAACCAATTCTGCATGGACATGTGAATGTCGAGTTTCTCTAGATAGGTTCAAGATAGCTCGCTAGCTACCTGCAACGTAGGTATCGACTTAACCGAGTTGATACCTACGGTAGCGCTAGTGAGGAAACTTCTCTCACGGGCTTGGTCTAGGAAAAAAGGAAGAAGAGTTGAGTTTGAGCTCTATTCCATCGTGTCATCTTCAAAGGTTCTTTGGAGGACCCTTGGCCCGTTTCGATGACGTTCCTCTTGTGTTGTGTGAAAGACCCGACTCACTCAGCCTGAACCTCATCTTTGCTCATCTCTCCGAAAATTCCGTATCTTGTCTTTCGGGGGTCCTGATACACACACTGCAGGTACGGGACGAATCACGGGTGATGACGAGATCAGCAGCTCCTGGTTCATCGGATGGCGCAAAGATAAGAGATTGATTGACCCGCAATGCACTGTCGCTCTAGCCATTATCGCCATTATACCGACGGCACCTCTCTGGTCTGCCAGCACATGGGAGCCCGGAATCCAGGCCGTCGTCGCCGCCGTCGCCGCCGCATCAGCATTCGATAATACAAAGACCATATCACATCCTAACGTATGAGCGGCAATGCCGGCCTGTCCTGGTCGGTACATGCGTACTATGTGGTATGTATGTCATGTACATATGTACGTATGTACTGCAAAGAGTATGTACGCATATGTGCGACTTGATTACTTGCGCTAGATGAGCGTCTTCTGTTACACTGCTGCTGTCTACAACTGCAGCTCCTTGCACCGGATAAGGCTGTGTGACCCCTAGAGAGCTGTATGTAACTTTCTAGCTATCTTTTTTTTTTTGTCCTCCTGTCAACATGCTGAACATGAGGTAAGCGGTGCAACGTCTTCCTAGCATTGTTGAGTAATTGTCTGATTATTCTTGGAGAGCGCATAAGATAAGTCGCGCAATCGTATGGTCTGACTCTTTCATCGTCATGTACGCATACCTATTCGCTCGCTCGCTAGCTTCCTCCTGTAGGTAGTTATCATCATACGGTAGGCAACAGTTCCCTTATTCCTCCTACTGGTCTCTCTCTCTCTCTCTCCCTCCTTCATGCATGGAAAAGCGGCAGAGAAGCGGAATATAGGCGATACATTACCCTGAGCAACACGAATCCACAGCACCATTACTGCATACGATGTAGTGTAAACACATGGAGACAGGTAGGTTAGGTGGGTGGGTAGGTATGTAAGTAAGTATTTGCGCGGTGGGGTGGGATGTCTGCTCCTCCCTGCCCTGCTCCCTGCCCTGCTCCCTGTGTGTGGGATGTATGTATGTACGTGTTGCAAATCCCGGCCAAGCATATGACGCCTCCCCGGTGTGCCCCCCACGCACGCCATCATGCCACCACGTCTGGCCGCGGTTTGGGACTGGGAAGTATCAGTTATGTTCCGAAAAGAGCCATGGCATTGTCGATGCCCTTTATATTGTGCGCGACTATCAACGCCATTTCGATCTGCAAAGTACCAGTACAGCAAAGGCTGAACGCATACCTACCCAGACCCGACCTGCCTACATATAACTAGCCCTAGGTAGATGTGTATTCTTCGGCCCGTACCTTAGCTGCTACCCTAGGCACCCGCATGTCCCGTCGCAACGTTGGGACGTTGAAACGTTGGACGAGCTTACATAAGGTAGGTAGGTACCTGTCTAGGTACCGCGGTCTACATACCTCCCTACTGAATGGTATGCATCTGGGTAGGTCGCTGGATTTAATTATGAGTGGAGTTGAGCGCGTTTGCCGCTCGAGCGCTGGCTCGCCAGGCCAGGAAAAAAGACCGGTGATAATAATAGCCAGACGCCAAGCCGAGTCTTACATTGTGGCTACAGTACCTCTTATCAAACCAAACCACCACCAAGGTGCCAGACAGACACCGTCGTTGATATCGAGCGACTATCAATACGCGCACACACGCATGTGGGCATATGTTGCTGAGGCCGTTTCTCCATCGTACTATCTGATGGTAGTATCGATGATAACGGTAGTATATCACTCTTTTCTCGACTTGAAACGAAGGGTCATCCGGTATTTGATTTTGGCTGGAGAATTGGCTGGTAAATCCCAAAGAGGGAACTGGCAGGACGTGACGTACATCAGGGCGATAGACAGATAGCAGGTAACTACCAAGAATTGGTGTAAGGTAGAGAAAGGTTAGATCGTTCGTTCGTTTTAGCGGTTCCGGAGAAGCGCCCGGAGGTCCATTTTCCTGTTGTTCTGCTCTGATCAAGACACCACCCTTCAGTCCGAATCGGCCCGTGACAGCCCAGACCTCGGACCCAACCTCCAAATCGCTTAACAAGTAGTTAGTTACCTTCTATTAGGTTAGATAGCGAGAGGTCGAAGGTATCAATTCGCTTAACTACCACTGCGATTAACCATATCAACAGACTACAAACGTCAATGGACATGGAGAATGGCGCAATGTCGTCACATGAATGTTAGTCGTCAATTTCCTTCTTCTCAACATTCTCAACTTCTAGGCTAGGTACTTGCTTCCTTGCTCCCCTAGGCTTGGAGAAGCCCCTTTCATTTGACAGTGGTAGTTGTACGAAGAGTCTCGCTTTACCACTTTTAGCCATCATCTTGGACTAGGTGCATACCTATTGGCAATCTAGGACGTTATCTAAGATAACACTGCCGTGACAGCTCTCCTGAGGCTACTAGTAGAAGATGGCACTGATCACATGTTGTATTGTATCGTGTCTGGTGTGGATTCGGTGGTGGTGCGTCTGGTTGGCAAAGACGACATTCAGCAGGGTCTTAATTGTTAATGAAACAACATGTTGACTATGTCTACAAGAGAGATATATGTAGGGTGCGAATCTATAAAGGCGCGTGATTAATCAAGCTAGAAATACCTTAGATATATATAGATGAAATCCATCGCCAGGAACGGGATAGCTATCTAGGTGCCCAATTAACTTCTATGTGGGTTTAAAGTTCGTTTAATCCGTTACCTATTAACTACCTAGGTACCTATACATACGTTGCTGCGATATGTGCGTTATACCAATACCGGATACTTACATTCGTGCTATTGCAGGTATAACATACCTAAGGCATGCGCTGGACACAGTGTAAGGTACCTAAACTCCTACCTGACCCTTTATCTTATCGAAAGCAACTAGAACGAAACCTTGAACATGGTGCCCGCTTACACCCACATCTACATCCACCATCCACCATCCACAGTCCACAGTCCACAGTCCACACCACACACCACACACGACGACGGACCGCACCAACGTCCACCGCTGCCATCACGACGACCTACGTGTACTTGCGGCCAGCGGACGTTGCTAGTGAACCGGTGTTGCATGCATCGCAACCTGCGAAAAGCGACGGGGCCCACGCTGATAGCCATGTCGGCATAACACGAAGTACATATTATTACAACCCACATAAGCGAGGATATATATACCATGTCGAACCCCGCTGCCGCCCTGGCCTCCCTGCTGCGGGCAGCGACCGTCCAGGACCACGATGAGGTCCTCAAGCTCGCCAATGCCGCCATCAGAGCGTCCAAGGGCGACGCAGATGCCCAGCACACCCGAGTTGTCGCCCTCCTGAAACTCGACCGCTTCGACGATGCCTTGCGCGCCATCGCCGAAGGCGGTCACGCACTGGAGGCCGAGTGTGTCCTTGAAAAGGCCTATGCTCTATATAAGACCGGGCATCTCCAGGAGGCTCGCGACACCGCCGAGAAGGCACCCGCAGCGCAAGCTACCTCACGCCCCTTCCGCCACCTGCGCGCCCAGATTGCATACCGCGCCGAGAACTTCTCGGACGCCGCCTCCATCTACCATGGTCTCGCCAGCGAGAAGGCCAGCCTACATGGCGACGAGAACGACATTAAAATCAACCTCCTGGCCACCAACGCACAGCTAGAGTGGGCTGGCCTCGGACACCGGATAGACGATGGCGAGAGGCAACCCTCTCGTGTTAATCTTGAATCCTTTGAGACCGCCTATAATGCCGCGTGCGCCCACATTGCACGAGCCGAGCTCGCCAAGGCCTCCGTCTTCCTTAAACGCGCTCGGGATCTCTGTGAGGCTAGCGAGGATCTTTCACCCGAAGAGAAGAAGACCGAGTTGCTCCCTATTATCGTTCAGCATATCTATGTACTCTCTCAGCTAGGAAAGAACTCGGAAGCCCTAGTCCTACAGAAGCTAGTCGTCCAGTCGGAGTATGTATCAACATCGCCCTTTCATGAAACTACTGTCTTACCATCTCGTTAGCATCCTCGAGGCACCTACGAGAGCAGTTGCTCAGAATAACCAGATCGCCCTGGCTGAGACGGAAGGCAATCCGTATTTGACTCAGCGTGTCGCCGAACTGGCTGGCAAACTATCGGGCAACGACAAGCTTTTCGGTTACCAACAATCCGTCCTGAGGCGTAACAAATACGCACTAGACCTGCAGATGCAGAAGTTCCAGGGAACCGACTCGTTAACCAATGACCAGATTCTTAGTGCGTCTACGCCGACAGCGGTGCTCGATGTTGCTCCTCTTGGCGTCATTAGCGCTGCTGCCCGGACACAGATGGAGAAGGGCAAAGCTGCCATCCGGAAAATCTTACCAATGTTAGAAAAACGTCCAAACGACGTAGGGCTTCTATTAACCATCGTCCAACTCTACGTCCAGATACGGAAACCCGGCCCGGCTCTAGCTATACTAGAAATATTTTTAAACCGCTTAGAAACTACAACCAATACCGATTATGCGGATGTGCGGTTTTCCCCGGGGCTTGTAGCTACCACTGTAGCGCTGTACCGGCTCCAGGGCCGACAGAACTCGATTCGTGCAGAACTCGCCAGAGCGTCTGCGCACTGGCGGTCAAAACCGGAATCCGCCTCTACCTCCCTCCTCCGGGCGGCCGGCGTGGAGCTCCTTCGCTCGTCCATCCCCGAAGATGTAGCAGCTGCAGGGGCTACCTTCGAAAAATTAGTCGCCCAACCTGGCCAGGATAACACCGCAGCCGCCGGGCTCGTGGCGTCCTTCGCCACTCGTGATTATGCCAAGGTCGAGCCTTATCTTCAGAAATTGACCCCGGTGGAAAGATTGACGGCTGGCATCAACGTCGAAGCCTTAATAGACGCTGGCGTATGCTCGGTCGCAAGTCTCACCCCCACCACTAAGAAGAGAACAGCAGCAGATGAACCCGAGAAAGAAAAGGCCATAAAGCGTCGGAGAAAGAAGCGATTGCCAAAGGACTACGAAGAAGGCAAACTACCGGACCCCGAGAGGTGGCTCCCCTTGCGTGATCGCAGCACCTACCGCCCGAAAGGAAAGAAGGGAAAGAAGCGCGCACAAGAGGTCACCCAGGGCGGCGTCATCAAGGAAGAAGAAACCCTCGAGCTCGTGGGCGGTGCCGGAGCTGTCAAGGTGGAAAAGGCGACTGGTGGTCAGGGAGGCAAGAAGAAGAAGAAGGGGAAAAAATAGACCGGTCGAGAACCCCCAATGGGTTATATTGTAAATATGCTGTATATCCATTGAGAATCTCATGTGGTTTAACCAATTGCAAGCAGCCGCCTCGTCAGTCATTTCTGGTTTGTACCATATTGCCTAATGGTGTCATTGTATAAAGGACTTCTTAAAATTTGTGTGTTGGTATAGACATCTTCAGTGAGCAAGAACTTGCCGTCTCCCGGAAAATGTCGGGTGTGGTAAATAATAACTATTGGCTATGAAGGTAAGGGACACTTCATGGCAGGGACGAAATGTCTTGCTGTCACGTCTGTACAAATCTAAGAGTATATGTTCAAAGGATGTTTCGGTAGTGATTTACTGGAGATGAGGGCAAACCATAACGCTATGGGTCATTAGCACCGTGGCACAAGATGGTCTATGGTATCTAATATAATAGGCTGCACGTGTATAGCCATAGCGACAAACAATTAGATATTACAGTATGTTATTTTTACTAAGGCACTCATTACCTCGTCAATACAATCCCTCTATGCTCCTCTCTAGATCTGTACAAGTGTGCAACTATAAGTTCCACCGAAACCGTATTGTGTGAGAGGTTCATAGAACACCCATCACTCATTAAAAATGAAGGCTGGCAGGCTGAGAAGCGTGCTTCGAGACGAGCAACGACTGGCTGCCTACTTGTTCTACTCGCCCTTTCTCATCATTACGCGATTGATCAATAGGTCGAGAGTGAACAAATCTGAGCCCAAACCCTAAAGAGCCTTTCTATTTTCATTCATTTCCCCATATCTGCGAAAAAAGGTCGCCACGACCTGCGTTGGAAACATCGTTGCGGTGCTCTGAACGATGATGCTGCCTCCCCGCTAATTACATTCCCATGGACGAAAAATGATAAGTATCAGGCGCTAACTTCTTGAACTGCCGAGGAATGGAAACGGCTTGCTTCCTCCGCTTCTTCGTCGGCATCTAATGTGTTGCTTTTCTGGACTGGTGAACTTGGTGGATCTGGTGTATAGAATCGGGCCTGCAGTGGCGTCTCTAACGCGCGGCTTTCGTCTTCCTCATCATCAAGCGGTGGGAGAGGAGATCGACGGCCGTCCGAGAAGCTTAGAGCAGCGTCGCTGTCTTCGTCTGACGGGACGACAAGGTTCCCGCCGGCCGCACTCTTAGATGCGCGTGATGAGTATTTGCGATGGAGATCCCGAAAAGACCGAGCGGTTGCCGTGCTAGCGCTTGTGGCCGATCCGCGCCGACCCGGATGCTCGGGAAGCTGACCAATAAGGGAGTGGAAATCATCATCAACGCTACCGGGAGACCTAGACTCCACTTCATCGCCTTGCTGAGCTTGTTTCCGATGTTTTAAATGTTCATCAGTCACAATGCCTTGTAGCTCGTTGCCGAAATTAATCACTGACGCCTTTTTCCCATGCACCGTGAAACTACCAGCGCCACGAAAGAGGACTTCATCTCGCGTGCTGTCATCGGATATGCCCCCGACTGATGTAGAATCCTTGCCCTTCCTGCTCCGATGGTGCGATAGATGGCCAGCACCATCTCGAAGAGTACGTTGCAAGCTGCGCCGCATCCTGCCTCTGTCAGGCTGGTCCTTGTCAGTCCCACCAATGCTACCACGCTTGGCACGGTCCGGCGTATCATCAGTCGTGTAGGCTGAGCTGGGACGGCGGTCAAAGGTGGAGGTAGACTCTAGTTCAAGAAGCCCAGCCTGTTCGAGAACATGCCTTTCGTGCTCATCTTCCACTGAATCTTCACCTAGAATAGCAGGCTTAGACCGATGAGGAGAGACTGAGGCGTCCTGTGGGTTTGATGCGGTGGTGGGTTTAGAAGACGAAGCCACACTCGAAAGAGACATTCTCTTAGCGCCAGGATGATCCAAACGCGAATGAGGTCTGTCTTCAAAGGTTGGCACTGTAGCGCTGGACGGCGGTGTATGGAACACCTCCTGGGTCGGTGATTCAGCTTCTAGTTGCTGATCGAACCTGGGAGATTGAGGCGGAGAGGCAGAGGCGGAGACGGGAGACTTTTGAGCCTGGTGGGTTATGGCGTTGTCACCTGCTTTGGCGTCTAGAGGTGCAAGCAGAGCTTCGGAGGGGTTTCCGCCAATATCACCATTCATTTCCCTATCCTCAGCCAAGTCCATCGCAAGTATGTCGCGGTGGCACTTCAACTTCCAGAAGTCGATACGTGACCATCTGAGCTGAGCTATGATTTTGGCTGCGCCATTGCAGACCTGCTCCCGAGTTTTCTCCTGAATCGGAGCTAGGACAAGCAAATGTCGTGCGTTGCTGAGCTGCGTTTCGAGGTGCTTCTGCGCGATCTCGAGCTTTTCTTCAGCCTCTTCGATCTTCTGGCGCATCATGGTTCGCCGGGCGAGAAGGATGTCGCGAGCCATTTGATGGTCGATCTTGCTCCGATTAATGGCTACCTCTCCGGTCGGGGTTTGGATGAGCTGTGTCACACCGGCGCTGTCTAACCTACGAATCGCTCGGCGGTTCTGGCCCTCATAGTTACCGCCAACCACACCACGCATCCGAACACCTGACGTCCTAAAGGCGGCTGCGTAGTTGAGCTTCGCAAGCCAATCATTTCTATCCTCCTCACTTTGTGCCAGTAGTACCTCCTCAAGCCCCCCGTGCCTGACGTAAACAAACGCGTTCTTGTGTCTTTTGTAGTTGCTGTCCCAGAGGGCGACTGCTCCCTCCGTTGACATCAACGCATCCGGTTTGAACTGGTCCAAAGGCGGCTTGAATATGAGGGGAACACCGTCGTTACCGGACTTCACATGTGCCTCATGCTGATGGAGCAGGTTCTTGACCCAGCTCGCATTACGAAAGAAGTACAGCTGAGCGCCGGTTAAGATCGCTCCCCACTCCTGCCATGGTGATCGAGTCCTCCTCTTGGTGACCTCTTTTCGCCAGAGCAGACCAACTTTGGTCACTTTGATATCGACTATTCCCGGATGCGCCGCATCGGGGTTGTTTTGTGTTTTTTCTGTCATGAATGCATCTGGACGTGAGCGAGCTGATATGATTTGGAGTATGCCTGTCTTGAAAAATGTTCTCTGGAGTTCTTTCAAGCTGAGGCGATTGGCAGTGCCCAGGTAACTATAATGCTCCTCTAGAGGTATCTGATCTTTGAGGGGTGGTCGTAGTATATCCAGTTTACCGTCTAAAATCAGTGTGTAAGGGTCAAGTAGATCCCTAGACCTTCTGTTGGGCTCTGCGATCGCCACGGGAAATACAGAAGACTTCTTCTTCAACCTTAGACTTCCGGCGCGGTCGCCGTTGATGTGGACATCATCTTCTAGGTGAATAAAGGGCGTATAGCTAATATTGTCATAAAAGCACTCGAGAACGTCATCAAAGATGCCCTCACCACGGGTATTCTTGAGATAATCTGCCTTCTGCATTTTATATTTGTTGTTTTTGTTGAACACATCCGTGTGTAATATGAGTAATGAGAAGGCAATAAAATAAGCTTGATCAGGTGTGGCATAGATACCCGGGTTGCACTCATGGTATCGGTTCGCGAACGCTTGCAAGCACCTGTCAATCTGTTGGGTTTCCTTTGGAAGCTCAGCTTCCATGAGGAGCTTCCGGATGGCCATATCCATAGGCTCTTCAAAGAAGCTAAACGATCGCATATAGCTGCGGAGTACGGCGGCAAAGAAGGGATCGGTGTGCTTAGAAAGCGCACTTGCAATCGCGCCGCGAGTGAGCATACCTTCAATGCGTGCGAGGTATTTGGCAGGTGTCTCGTCCTCCCGCCGCTCGGGCAGCGGTGCTGGTTCTCTTGTTAACTGCAAAGAATTGTTTTTAGAGGTACCGGAGCCTGGCGTAGCGGGAGTCAGGGTCCCGTGCCTAGAAAGGTCTGTATTTTGCCGGATACGCCCAAGCCCAAGGAGATCACCGAAGCTTTTGCGGCCCGTAGAGGATGATGTGCGGGGGAGTCCTGGTTGCTGAGGGTCAACAAAGCTCTCACCGAGAGAGCTCATCGTCGAGGAACGGCCCCTCAGTCCCAGATTTGCCCGGGTTGGCGATGATTGACCGGAGTTTCGAGAGCTAGGCCGAAACAGTGCGGTTGCCGGAGAGCCGGACATCTTGTTAGCTAAATTACTCAGGCCGTGGCCTGGAGAACCTAGAGGCGTCGACCTATCATGGCCAGTTGAAGGACGAGGTGCATCTGCAATATGTGTAGTAGATGAGGAGTTACGAGGAAGCGATGGTGCGTTTGAGCTAGTTACTGATAACACAGGTGTCTTTGATCTCTGGGGGAGATGACCCAGGGGGAAAAGGGGCTCCGGTTGCTTCTGCCTCCGGCGACCAAAGCGGAACAGGCCAGAGCCAGCATTGTGCTGGTAATGACCAGTGTGATCGGTCGAACCACTTTCAGACCTAGACGACTCAGAGAGGCGGTGGACTGGCATGGCCAACGCAGAGCCAGGGTCTTCAGGTATGACCGAGGCGGCAGATATAGGCATGGGCTTGGACGGTTCCTCGAATGTGACGGTGTGTTTACTCGCTGGGGATTCGGTACGCCGACTTATCATGGCCTTCTTTTCCTTTTTGGTGCCCGATAAGACTTTGACGCGAGACACGTGGTCCTGCTGATTGCCCGGAACATCAATTGAACGGCGCATTCGTAGGGGCAGTCGAACACCCGACTTCTTGTTGGACGAGCCACTCGCTAGAGAATTCACGGTGGGAGCTGTTGTGATGATGGCGGGAGCTAGAGCCCAACACGTGTGTCAGCAGATGACGTCCTAGCAAGCAAGGAGGTAAAAGGCAGGATCAGAAAGCAGGAGGTACTATACGTTCGGGCATGGGCGGCGGCTTCTCGGTAGCTTGTTGTTGTTGCTGCCTCCATCTAGTAGAGAGCTGAGAATCGGAGGCATTCCGGAACCTAAGCATGCTAAAGCGGCGATGCCTCGGGGTCTCGTCCTGGATCGGCGGGGATTCTGGGCGGTAGTAGGAGTCCTGGCTCGGCCTGGTCGCATCCGCATCTGCATCTGCGTTGGGGTTCAGGTTCAGGTTTGAGTTTGAGTTTGTGCTCGGGTCGGCAGACAATCGACCACTGTCGGAGTCGTGGGACGCGGCGCCATTCCCGAGGCGGTGGCTCGCAGACTCGGGATTCAGGAATGTGTCGGTCGGAGGCTTGTGGTCGAAAAGAGTGGTGTGGCGGCGCATGTCGGACTCGCTGGCCATGACGCCCCGACGGCGTAAGAAGGGCATAATGAGCGGGTGAGCGAGCGGGCTGGCTGGCTGGAGGCGCGGGGTGTGCAGTCAGTGTAGCAGCAACCACACACGGGCGACGCTGGAGGGCAGCACGACGTCGTCAAGTCCTGCAGTGGCGGCGACCCATTGTCATGCGTTGTCTCGTCGAGGCCACGACACGCACGGCAAGCAAGGGACGACACGACACGACACGGCAGAGCAGGGCAGGGTAGGGCAAGTTGAAGAGTCGAAAGGGGGTGTGGTGGTTGTGGTTGGCACGGTCGGTACGGTTGGATGGAATGTATGGTATCAAGGATGACCTGGGCTGGGATGTTTCGGGAATCGAGACGGCTGCCAGCGCAACACAATGGCGGTTCGGCGAACGATGATAGATGTTGGACCGGGAAATTAAAGCAATTGATGAAGGACGGACAGAGTGACGGGTTGAGGGAGCGGGCAGTTTGTTGATTGCTGGTATGTAGTAGATAGGTAGGTAGGTACTTACAGGTAGGTAGGTACATACCCGGACGCACCGCCTCACTTACCAAAGAGTACCTCCATACATTCCTACCAAGGTACAGGTAACCTCTACTAAGCACGCTAGGCACAGGCCCATGGGGACAGATTACGGGGGCTCACTCAGGTTTCTCAGCTCAAGAAAGTAGTTTCCCACTTGTAACTACCTACTCTCACCTGTTCCTACCTCTACCGTGAGTCCTAGGCAGTGTATGTAGGTAGTTATACCTAGTAGGTAGTACTGTAAATCCCTGTTAACTAACAGTTGACTACCTGAATTGTCGCGGCACTATGCCCATCTCGCAGCTATTGGGTCTACTTACCTATGTAGGGTACCGTACACGCGCGTTGTGTAAAGATGTCCCATATCCGTGGGTGCATGTGGCTAGTGTAGCTCCATGCAAACAACTTCACCCGATTCTCTGCACCATGATGTTTAATGAAGATTAGTTGAGTCGACATTTTACTTAAACTAACATATATACCTGGTGCTTCCTGATATATATAGTATACACTACCACCAATCGGTAGGTGCGTGGCCCTAGCGACATCTACTTAAATCTCCTTGGCGAATGTAGACCTCCAGGGCATTTATTACCTGTCGAATGAAACTGGGAGGCAGCCTCCAACTTCCCACCTCCCATTTCCCTCCAACTGCAGCTTCAAGATAGATTACCGATTCGGGCAACTCCACATACTACACCCTGCGCTACCAGTACCGCCACAGCAGAGACTTCAAGAATCAAACAGGACATTGCGTAATCAGGACATCATAGTCTACGTAAGGTTAGTTAGTTACCAACGCATTAGGTGTCAGCATTTCCAGGTTCTGCATACTACAGTAGGTTTCTATTTTTTAGGAAGTCCAAGTTTGTGCCTCAACCCTACCAGATTAAATCAGGTCGGACGAGTACACTACAGTAAAAACCTAACTATAGGACATCCTTTTTTGAACATGTGTGCCTTTGTCACACAGGTAAAGAAGCAAGCCACGGATGGGTATAGTCGGTGCCAGTGACGCATCGTACCTAATTAGCATACACATCTTGGATACATAACCTGCATACCTTGTACCAAGTATGTACTTAGGTACGTACTAGTATATGATAAGCTACCTACTACATTGGTAGTATCGGCATCGCGATGTGCCTACACACAATTTCGTGGTACGTGATTGAAGGAAGTCGAAACCCCAATTTGAGAGAGTACATAGTACAGTAGGTAGAGGGGTGGAGGCCCCGACCCGCTTTGCTCATGTCGTTGCCCAATCGTCCCAACCCCACCAAGGCATGACACTTAGGCAGGTACCGATCTCCAAGGCTTAGGCAGGCACTTTACCCAGGTAGAATTAAAGCTGCGTCGGCTAGGCTGGGTGGCATGGCGGGCGAAATCAGACAACCTTCTTTCTCATCTTGATCCATGTAATTCGTCTCAAGTCTCATCTCCGTCCGTCCGTCCGACCCTCTGGGTTACTCTTGTAGACAGTGTCTTGTAGCCCCTCGACATACACGGCTTCGGCGGTTCGTCATACACTAACTACTACACTACCATTGCCGTACGCCGTCTCTTTCGGTCTCGATCATCGCCGTGCGGGTGCAATGCGACCACAGCTGTCGCCGCCAATATGCGCCTGATCTACCGTTCGCACAACGCATTCTTACTCATAGCCTTCCTCTTGCTATGCCTGAAAGGTGTCGACCACGCCGGCGCCTGGCGCATTCCGGGCCTTCCTCGGGCTCCAGGTGAAACCCCGGGCCGGCTTTCAACGTCCCCCCACCGACGGTCATATACGTCCACATCTACTCCCGGCTCATTCTTTCGTCCCCTCTTCGACCGTCTCTTCCCGACTGCATCTTCGCATGCCTCGACAAGCGGTAGCCTGGCTCGCTGGGTAGACGACCGCCCGAAACTGATCGAGAGTTTGAAGGGCTATGAGGAGCAGGTCGTCATCCGCTTCAATATTTCCCATGCGCAGCATGAGGCCGCCTTGCGTACCGTGGTGGATCGCATGCTACTTGACGTCTGGGATTTCACCGACAACCATGTCGACATCCGAATTCCCAGCCGGCGGGTCCGCTTCTTGACCCGCGCCCGTGAGTTGCCGCCGGAGTCATTTTCTCCCCTTTCTAGTAACTTGAGTGCTCCCGAAATGTCTCGGGAGTATTCTTCGGGAGCATGTCTCGAGAGTACTACATCAGCTTAAAAGAGTAATTGCTGACTCCAGCGGTTATAGTGCCCTCGTCTTTACGCGAGAACCACACTATTCTTGTCTCAGACCTCGCTCGTGCTGCCGCTGCCACCTACCCTTCTCGTCGTGGTTTTACCCATGCTTATCAGCTCTACGATCGTGGTACCGCTTCCGCATCTGATTCCTTACCTAAGAAGTCCGATGTCACCGACGTCTATTTTCAAGACTACCAGCCGTACTCTGTCATAGTGGCTTGGATGCGCCTGATTGATTCCATGTTTCAGGGACGCGGCCTCGTCCAGATGATCAGTATTGGAAAATCTTACGAGGGTCGTGATATACCAGCCTTGAGAGTCGGCATCCGGTCCAATGAGAACACTCCCGGCCAAGGCCGTGAGATTATCCTAGTCACTGGTGGCTTTCATTCCCGAGAGTGGATTGCCACGAGCTCCGTTAACTATGTCGCTTGGTCCTTCATTCAATCTGTCGATAATGATCCAATGGTCCAAAGGATACTTGAGCGCTTCGATCTGGTTTTCATCCCGGTTCTCAATCCCGATGGATATGAGTATACATGGGAGTTTGATAGACTCTGGCGTAAATCCAGGCAACGGACTAAAATGTCATACTGCCAGGGATTCGATCTCGATCATTCCTTCCCATATCAGTGGAACTTAGTAGACCACCAGAATGAACCTTGCTCGGAGAGCTACGGTGGCGACGAACCATTCGAAGCTGTCGAGGCTGCTCAGTTAGCAGACTGGGCCAAGAATGAGACAGAAAACGGTTCTAAGTTTATAGGATACCTCGACCTGCACTCTTACTCGCAGCAGGTCCTCGTTCCATACTCTTTTTCTTGCAAAGTTCAGCCTCCCAATGCCGAAAACCTTCAAGAAGTTGCCATGGGCTTGGCCAAGCACATGAGGCTATCAAACGGAGAGTTTTATACGGTGGCGTCGGCATGTGAAGGTGCCGTTACAAATTCGGCTGGGCCACCAATAGAAACTAGGGGGGGTTCTGCGATAGACTATTTCTACCATGAACTAGGAGCACATTACAGTTATCAAATCAAGCTCAGAGACACGGGGAGTTACGGTTTTCTTCTTCCGAGCGACAATATCATACCTGCCGGCGAAGAGGTCTTTCACGCGATGAAATACTTGGGTGACTTCTGTGAGTTTGTTTGGATCACCCGTTGAATTTGCGAGTCTCTTCATGGGCCTGCTAGCCAATTACTAACTTCTTACATAAAGTGCTCGGGAATAATGGTCATGAGTGGACACAGGACACCTCCTTGGATAACGAGCAAGCGGCGCCGGTTGCCGAAGATGGTAGCGAGATGATGATAGAGCTAAGACGCCGACGGAGATAACTCCATCTCGACGACGCTGCGTGACACGTCGAACCATTTGAACAGTGTCTGAAGCTGTATAATAATAACGAAAGCATTCTATAGCGTTCGGTGATTTGGATTGTAGATGGTGGAGTTGAGTGCCAGGGTTATTCCATTTTTTGGCTAGTTTTAGAGCCTTATATATATATCACTACTTTCTTGGAGGATATTCACAACATGTAAAGTTAAATAAAATGAAACTTAGTAAAATATGAGGTATTTGGCTTGTATTTAAAGCATGCTATGTGCCCCGGAACCTCACTTGTACGGATCTAAATAAGTTGGTTCTTGGCTTGCTTTTTCTATATACTGATGTGACATTATTTCAAATAGCGGAACCTTAGTTTGAGGATAGGGTATAGTGTTACTGTAAGAAAATCCGGATATCATGGAAGGTAGAAAACTAGCGAGCTTGAGTTTAGCTCACTCTTATAGATAGATATTTGCCTATCCCTTGAACTTTCCTTTGGCACCTCGAGTCAACGCCGAAGGAAGCTCTTATAGTGAACTTGGGCTTCATTGTTAGATACTCGCTAGCTAACGAGACTCAAGCCCGGCCTCGATTATCTAGCTGCTAGGCTTTCTATACTCTATATACCAAAAATGGAATAAGAGTTTGTTATTCTTGTTGTATGTCTTCTTCATTTCCACGTACAAGCATAACCAGCCTAGCATATTGTGCAAGTCCTTGACGTTAGACTCGGGTCAGGATTATATATCAAATGGCACTCAGCCAAGATGGCGATGGATAACTAACTCCATGTATTTCGGCGATACCACCGCGGTTCGGTTTCTTTACCCCTAGCTCCCCTACCCTCCGACTGCGTCAAGCGGCTTATGCCTGCATGGTTGCCTTTGTATTCTACCCTCGGTCTATTTGTGCAGGTATGGGCGCGTGGGGAGTGAGCGCGAAAGAGACTCCGTAGCTCAAGGTGCTAAGCTAAGAATTTGGGCTATGGTGCAAGGGCTCAGATGGGCTTCGTATCACAATTGAATACAAGTAGGTAATTACGTAACCTTTGGATAGACCGTTACATAGTCTATCTCAAGTGCATATGACACACAACTAGACAATTGTATAAGTTTACCCTATTACAGGCAGCATAAGGCTGAAGTACTAACCATGTTTCAGAGATTCACATTACAATTAGAGTTCAAATATAAGCAATTCTTTTCGCAGAATGCACAGTGCAATTTAGTATAGTACCTATTTATACAAAACGCCAATCCCCAACGTCCCAAGCCCGCCCCCTCTATATCTAAGCACCCTGCACCAGAGAATAGCAAGTCAAAACAGCCATGACAGTCAGGGCCAGCTTCCCAACCTGCGAGGATATATAACCGAAGGTGCGGCCCTTGGGACCGTACTTGGTGTAGGCGTAGGCGTAGGCGAAGCGACCAGCGACCCAGCCAGCACCAGCGTAAGTGGCGGGACCGGGGTAGCGCAAGCCGGCGATGAGAAGGGCGGTGATGAAGGGGGTGTGGTTCTCGGTGAAGTTGGAGTGGGCGCGCTGTGCGAGGTTGAACTTGTATGCCTTGGGGTCCTTGTCGGCCTGCTCCTGGGTCGCGTACGGCGTGGGGTACGGGATCCCGCTTGCCCGACGCGCCATGGAGGTCAGGATCTTGTGGTATGTGTTGATGAAGAGGGACGAGGTTGCGACGGCGAGGACATAACTGTTCCCGGGTGAATCGGTGGGTTAGCAGGTGTTACGAAGAGTGAGGATTGAGTTAGGCCGGAGCTTTTACGCCAAGAGGAACTCAGGATATCGGCAGCACCTAGCAGTAACTACTAGGGTGCCTACGTAATAACCTACCCGTAGTCCTTAGGAACTTCGAAAACGAAAGACATGGTGAGTGATGCACGCCGAGGTAGGTATGTGAATACAAGTGCCTGTACGTGTAGATTGTAGATATAAGGAAAAGTTTAGAGGGCGAGTACTAGTAGGGTTAGGTGGGTAGGTAGATATCTGTCCAGGCCTATGTCACTAGTGTGGTAATAATCGTGGTGGTGAATTCAGAACATAAGTAAACTCATGTCAGCCAGAGAGAAGCTTTCCTTCAGCCCTCTCACTCACCTTTATAGGTATGCGGGATGACAGTTTCGTCCACGTTTTAGAAACGTGAAGAAATCAGACTAGAGTCCAAACATCCGCTATAATCGGATTAGGTAGACTGAACTAACTAGGGGTGACCGGGGTTGCCCACTTCATGCAGCTCAACTTATTAATACAAGCTCCGTCCCCCAGTCCGCCCCAGCTTCGCGAACCAGGCAATCGGATGAATTTTGCTATGAACTCCGCGGGTAGAAGGCCTAAATCCATATGGAACTCCGCCGAGTGGACATCAGCGGCCAAACAACGGACCCGAATGGGATAACGCCGTGGCAAAAGGATGTTGCATATTATTGAAAAGTGTCCGAATCAATTACGCCGCGTGCTGCAGCCTGCACTACACAACCAGTAGTTACCTAGTCACTACTGTATCTATCCAACTACCTACCTAACTATACGTAGTTAGTTGATAGTGGGCAAGGATTGCAACATTTCATTATAAACAAGTCAATGACTACTGGTACCTTCATTACTACCTGCTTAATATACAACTGACCACGATTTCTATCGTCTTTTTTTTAAGTCTTTTTTTTACCTACCTAGGTAGTTAAGACTTCGCAGGTATCTCATAGATAGGTTTTACTGTCCCAAATCGGAACAGGGATGCACCATCCCGGAAGTCCAGAGACGCCACCAGTCTGGACGGGTAATTTCCGAGCCTACCTACCGAGCCTACGCAGTTGGTTAGATGTTCATCTGCCATTCAAGTAAGCCTGATAGGGAGACAAGGACAGCCAGGCTGATATTACCTGCCTAGATGCCGTCTTCAAGCTGCGGGGGTTTTCATATCACTCAGGTTAGGCGCGCAAGACCGTGACAGTGGATGGCAAGCAGATCAATCCAGTTCATTGCATTTCTCCGTGCATAGGTACCGTTCTGAATGTGAATCGGCACCTCAGCCTCTCGGCCTCGCCAATCGAATCAAGAAGTATAGGTATAGTCTCACGAGCAGAGGCACGTGAGTGACTACGAGCTTTGCTCGAGCACACGCATCGCATAATTGCCCGCAACTAAGTGACGCCCATTGAAATGTCGACGACACTCATTGAGAGTAGGTCCTGTACAGCTGTACAGCCCGAAGAATAGATATTGCTGCCATGACAAGAGATCAACATTAGGTAGACGACATTGTGCGCTAACGATTGGCTGGACCGGGCCTGGTGCCATCAATCACTGCGCAAGATTGATGCAGACAGCACGATCCGACCACACGTACCATCCCAGGCGAGTCAATTACTTATTATTGAGAGAGAGTTCTTTATCATGGGGTTTCGATGTTGTGTTCTACATGTGACGCTGGACACGCTGCTGCTTTTCATTTTGTTTGTCGTTGCTGTTCAAGTTTCGGAATTCGCAAATGTTGTGTCAATGACAGAATAGATTCCAAATAGCGCCGCCTACCTAGGTGGACCTAATCAGCAGCAATGATTGGCTTTAAAAGCAGTGATGGGGACAATGGTGGGAATGAATGGGACTAGACTGACTTGGTGTATAAAACTCTAGATAGATACAGCGGGTCATGGAACTGTTAATCACACGCACAATTGGGATTAGCTCTTACAGGAGTGCAGCGCATATATATTAAAGAGGCTTCAGTCTCCCGACTCTACGCAGATGCGGTTGGCCTTCCTTCGTCATCTCACTTTTCTATTTTCCACAGAAAGAGATGTTCCCCATGATAGCGCCCATAGCATGTTCCCAGGACATATCCCCAGGCTTGTAGCCTGCTCCCTCCCTTTCAATCACGAAACGAACTCTAGATGACCTGAGTGTATGCAGCTGTTCAAAATTCATTTTGAGGTGGCTAGATCCTTTTGGGGGCGGGGGTTCCCTTGAATGATCTAGTGTATCTCGTTCTATTCGTCCAAAACTGCTTCTCGTTTTAACCGCCTTTCAAGCTGCGTTCTTTCTCGTTCCGCTTCTTGGGCTGCCTGTTTAGCATTGGATTTTTGGTTATAAGTGTCACTGAAGGATCATATTTCAAAACCACGATCCATGTCTTTCCTCTTGGCTTTTTGCGGTGGACATATTGTATAAAGCGAGTTAGTTCTTTTAGACTCGACAGGGATACCCAGCCGTATTTGCTGTTTGTAGTTATTCTGACTGCTGTAAAAGTGTACATTTCGAACATTTTAGCCAATTGTTTGAAATGTAGGAGGACAGAGGAGAAACGCTCGCTTTGTATGTATACTTTTGTTATAAAATGGTATAGCTCTTTCGGACCAGGGGCATAGCTATACCAGTACCCCGGTAGCTCGTGTTGTTTTCTCCGTCGGCGAATTTTTGTAATGTAATGCCTTCTTGTAATTCCAGCAGTTTAACAAGGACCGCTAACTCCCATACAATATCGTCCCCAGTGTTGTAACTAGTTTTTTTGCTAACGGTTGCTATATTATCGGATATAAAACCTACTGCCCAAAGTGAGTTGCGTAAGCCACAGGTAATTTTTGGTTCAAACTTCTATAATAAGTTTATAAATTAACACGTAAGAAAAAGAACCAAAGAACCTGGCTTAAGTGCAATTTCATCGTTTTTAATTCGAACTAGATCAAACATTGCTAGGACTATCGGCCTGTTGTGACGTTGCCGAATCGACTGTTAGAGAGTAGTTAACTGGCGCCGCCTCAGTTTGTGCAAGCTCGATTTTTCGAAACTGTTTTTTTTTTGGCCCGGAGATTGGTCGCCGGCTTTTAAGCCTTAGCCAGTGGCATTCAACAGTGTTCTGTTCGACAACCTATCTGATGCTCTGATAGTCGTGGGCGGCTAATATGTGTCGAGTCTTTATGCGTATCCGCATGCTGTAGGTAGTCTGTCGGAATTGTTTTTGGGTGGTGGAGCTAACTAAACATTACTAAGCAGGTTCGGTAGGTACCTGTCTAGGTTTAGGGGCTACCTGAGCAGGTAAATACATGTGTGTGTATGTAGGTATCAGATATGTATTGCGCCCGGGGCTCAGCTGGGCTGCCCCCCCCTCGTTTGTGGCTTACGCGCGCGTCCCAGGCTGCTGCTGTCTCTACCTACAAGGCCACCAACACCGACATTCGACATGCATCAGATTGACTACTCTACGAGCCTATGTTGCTAGCTCGTGACAACATAATCCAGAGCTACAACACATACACCGTCCATCTATCCGCGGATCTTCCAATTGAATCTGCCCTGGTCCTGGTTATACACTTGTAGACGGCCCGTTTGGGGGCCCGTACTCTGTTACCACCATGAGTTCCTGTAAGCCATCTAAGCCGACGTCGACAGTCTTGTTGTACCGCTTTGCCCCTATCCGCCAATATCTCCCCCCCTCCCTCTCCCTTATGGGCCTACCCCCCTCCTTTTACTCTGCTTGCTATCTGGCTAACTGCAGTCGACTCTAGTAAAACAGTTCATCCGTAATGTGCGCGCCGCAAAGACCATCGCCGACGAACGCGCCGTCATCCAAAAGGAAAGCGCTGCTATTCGAGCTAGCTTTCGCGAGGAGAGCCACGACCACAACGTGAGGTACGGACGAACTAGATATGCCCTCTCCTCCTACTTCTTCTTCACCTCCCTCCCTCATCAGCAGCGGCCCCGTTGCCGGATACTCGAGGGTTGAGAGTCGAGATGCACGAGTTACTCTAGTTGGTGTCTGACTGGTCCTCGCAGGCGAAACAACGTCGCTAAGCTGCTCTACCTCTTCACCCTGGGCGAGAAGACCCATTTTGGTCAGATAGAATGCATAACGTTACTTGCCTCCCCACGCTTCGCCGACAAGCGTCTGGGCCACCTGGCGACCAGTCTCCTGTTGGATGAGAAGCAGAGCGTCCTCACGCTCGTCACCAACTCCCTCAAAAGGTACGTCCCACTCCGCCAACACCCCTGCACACCCGTCCCAGGGCTCATGCTCCCCCTTTCTATCTAGCGATCTGGGGCACTCGAATCAGTATGTTGTCGGTCTCGCCCTCTGCACCCTAGGTAACATTGCCTCTATCGATATGTCCCGGGATCTATTCCCCGAAATTGAGAATTTGATATCCACCGCCAATCCTTACATTCGACGAAAGGCCGCGCTATGCGCTATGCGAATATGCGGGAAAGTGCCCGAGCTACAAGAGCACTTCGTCGAAAAGGCCGCTCAGCTCCTGTCCGACCGAAACCACGGCGTCCTACTCTGTGGTCTGACCCTGATCACGAGCATGTGTGAAGCGGAGGAGGACGAGGGCACCGACGAGGGCATCATCGAGAAATTTAAACAGTTCGTTCCCTTGCTCGTAAGGACGCTTAAGGGCCTGGCAACATCCGGCTATGCCCCAGAGCATGATGTCATGGGCATCACCGATCCATTCCTACAAGTCAAGATTCTTCGTCTCCTCCGTGTGCTCGTTCGTGGTGATGCCGAGGGAACCGAACAAATCAACGATATTTTAGCGCAGGTGGCCACCAACACCGATTCATCGAAGAACGTGGGCAATTCGATTCTCTACGAGGCTGTACGCACCATTCTCGACATTGAGGCCGACTCGGGTTTGAGAGTGCTTGGCGTCAACATTCTTGGCAAGTTTCTGTCGAACAGGGACAACAACATAAGATATGTGGCTCTGAACACATTGATCAAGGTTGTCGCCATTGAGCCTAACGCTGTGCAGCGGCATCGGAACACGATCCTCGAGTGCTTGCGGGACCCAGATATTAGTATAAGGAGGCGAGCTCTTGAGCTCAGTTTTACGCTCATTAACGAGAGCAACGTCCGCGTGCTTATCCGCGAACTACTCGCCTTTTTAGAAGTCGCCGACAATGAATTTAAGCCTAGCATGACAAGCCAGATCGGAATCGCTGCCGATCGATATTCTCCGAATAAACGGTGGCATGTAGATACGATGCTGCGAGTGTTGACACTTGCGGGGAATTACGTCAAGGAACCTATCCTAGCCTCGTTCGTCCGGCTCGTGGCAACTACGCCGGAGCTACAAACCTACGCTGTACAGAAGTTATACATCGGTTTAAAGAAAGATATTACCCAGGAGAGTTTGACGCAAGCCGCCGCCTGGTGCATTGGAGAGTACGGAGACTCTCTGCTAAGAGGAGGGCAATACGAGGAGGAAGAGTTGGTGCAGGAAGTGAAGGAACATGAGATAATCGACTTATTCACAACCATTCTCAACAGTAGTTATGCGACTCAAATTACCACCCAGTATATTGTCACGGCTCTCATCAAGCTCAGCACTCGACTATCCGATGGGACTCAAGTTCGGCGAGCGGAGCATCTATTACAGGTCTATCAAACCGCCTTGGATGTAGAGGTCCAACAAAGAGCGGTGGAGTACGGAAACCTTTTCGCATACGACGAAATTCGTCGTGGTGTTTTTGAGAAGATGCCGCCACCTCAGATCAAGGAGGAGTCTCGCGTCCTCGGCGAGGCCACTAAGAAGGTCAAGAAGGGTGCCAACCGCAAATCGAAGCTCATCGCCAAACCCACGACAGACCAAGACCTACTAGATCTCATGGGCGACAGCACCTCAGCACCCCTCGCCTCCCCCACAAACGGCACACAAAGCAATACTGATCTCCTTGCCGATATACTTGGCGGAAGTTCATTAACGGCGAATTCCCCGCCCCCACAATCGGCCACTACTGCGTCGATAATGGACCTCTTCTCTCAAGGCCCAACCCCTTCAACTCCTAGTCCCGCTCCCCCCAGTTCCAGCTTAGATATATTTGGAGCACCTCCACCCCAACAACCAGTAGCCGCCGCGGCGCCCCCGGCAGGGCTACCGTGTTATGACGCAAATGGGCTCAAGGTGGTTCTCCAGTTACAGCGCAATGCAGAAGGCGCGGTGCAGGTGACAGCACGTTTTTCAAACCTGTCAGGCTCGCCATTGTCAGATGTTGGTCTGCAAGCCGCTGTGCCAAAGACGCAGAAACTACAGCTCATGAGCATCTCTACTTCAAACATCGCTCCTGGCGCCGATGCGACCCAGATGATGAGGATTATGGGAAGCAAAGGGGTAAGTGGAAAACAAACTGTCCCTTCTCATAGCCCCAGTCTTTAGACCCCTCCTTTTCCTCAATAAGTACGCTAACTCTTGTACGTGAATTTCAGCCTTTGCGCTTAATGTTGCGAGTAGGCTATAGACATCCTACTACCGGCCAAGTCATGGATCAAGTGAAATGGACGGAACCCTCGTGAGCTTTTGATAAACGAATAAGTAGCAAGCGAGTGTACCCTATGTATAATGGTCTACCATGTGCAAAAAGCTTCGACCACTAGGACCAAGGGGCTGAGTTAGAAATGAGGAGAGGGGACATCGTCACAGTAGCCATGGGTACTGTGAGATAAGCTTGAACGATATGGGCAGTTTTCTAACACCTCTATTATTCCATCTTAATCTGGCAAAAAGCAGGATATAGTATGGCCTAGGAGACCAAAAGATACCGAATAGAAACCTCAGTGAAACCGGACTGGAGCCTCAGCCAAGACGTTCGATATCACACACGTGGCTGTTGTGACGGTCGTCATGTGACAACTCCGAGACCAAGAGGGCGTTTCTGTGAGATATGCGTGCCTTATCCTATAAACCCTGTAACTTAAGCTTTTGTATATGGACGTTCAAAAGTTAGAAAGGAGAAAAAGCGATTTGGCCACCGACGGCCAGACCCCGGAGACCCAGCGATATTGTGATGCAGGCAAGGATGCGAGTAGAGTGATGCTCTGGTAGGCTGTACCAACACAGCCATGGTACCTTGCTAAGAAATGAGAAGACTATTGCTTGTTATATGCTCGACCTCGTGCTTTGGGGCGTAGGTAAGGTTTGTACCGGCATCTTTCTATCTCTATAGTCGCACAGAGCACACACCCAGCGCCGTAGTCTTACCTATATCAGAGTGTCTTTTCCTGAAGCAGGCAAGGAGAAAAGAAGAGAGAGGTTACCCTACCTACATATCCAATGACGCCTTACGGAGGCCCTTCACGATGTGGCAAGAATTGGGCTCACCCCGTAGCTATAAATACTTGGTAGATAGCAGTAGATATGATTCATAAAGTCTGAAAACCGTTATAAAGCTAGTACATGATCAATCCTCTCTCCATCCGCCCTCTACATCCCAGGCCAGAGAGTGCTGTCCTCCCTACCACCACTTCTCGCACAGAACCCGATGAGGCTCCATGCCGAGCCCGCTCTCGCGGTCCGTGAGCTTCGCTACGAAATCGTCCGTCATGGTCGGCACGCCGCACACGTAGACGACGGCAAAGCGTCTCTCGGCGGGGGTGTCGCCCACAGCCTTCGCGACGTCGCCTTCGACGGTACATCTGCGAGGATGGAAAGGGATGACCACATGCCCATCCGCATCTTTACCACATCTGATAACATTCTCCCCCTCCCCCTCCCCCTCCCCCTCCTCCTCCCTATCGCCCGCCTTTCCGGTTAAGAAAACCTCCAGCCTCCCTTTAACCCTACCCTGGCGAAACACGCGATCAATCCTCTCCAGGAACAACATCTTTCTCGCCTCCCTCATTTCGCCTTCGGCCGGGACACCCGGGTCCTTGAGCGAGTACAAGAAGCGGACTTGTAAGCCTCCGTCTCCTCCCCCGGCGGCAGGCGTGGAGGACGAGGACGAGGACGAGGAGAAGGCGAGGCTGAGACTAGTCAGCATGGACACGAGCGGGTTCACGCCCATGCCGCCGGCGACGAAGACGACGCGGCGCAGCGCGCGCACGTTGATGCCGGGCGGCGGCCAGACGAAGCTGCCGCCGACGCGCACGCGCAGCTCGGCGCCGAGCAGGGAGGTTGGTGGTTCGCGCCAGAGCCAGGCTGCTGGTGGGCTGTCGGGGGATTTCTGGACTGCGAGCTCGATGTACGGTCCCTCTGCTTGCGCTGTCTCATTTCCGTTGTTGTCTTTGGTGTTGTTGGTGTCTGGTATTGCTACAGTAGCAGCAGCAGCAGCAGCAGCAGTGTCGCCTTCGGGTTCAGTCGTGGCGGGATGTGCCTTGCGTGCCTCCGGCGGTGTTGACGTGATGGTGAACCCACCGGCCCTCTCAACGCCCGGGACGTATACGTCGAGCCATTGGCCTGGTAGGAACTAGAGTTCCGCTGTTAGCTAGACTAGATAGTGTATGGTCATGCATCATGTTAACATGAGAAGAGCATCATAGAGTGCAATATCATAAAGTAAGTATACACACCCGCTCGCTCGGCTCGATGGGCCGGTTGATGGGCTGGCAGGCGAAAGAATTCACGTGATGGATAAAGTGAGGGTGAGGGTGACATACGCGAAAGGGAGGGGAGCCTCGTGGGATTCCTAAGCGGAAGATGCGCGTTGTGTCGTTGATCTCATCGATGTGCTGGAGGACGACTGTGTTAAGCGACTGTGTGCAAGATCAGTATATTCGTTTCTTCCAAGGCCCCCATCCCCAGTCCACTGCTGTATGTAGTCTGTATTACACATATCACACACTCCACTCACTCTGTCTCGCGGTTCCGTCGTTGTTCTTTCCAGATGATCCGGGTTGGATGTCATGTTTGCTCGGGTAGCATCCGACCGTGAAAGGCGCTCTCAACACATCCACACACCAGCGCAGAGAGAGAGGAGGAGAGAGAGAGTTAGGCACGCTGTATGTATGAACTGAGAATGCGGGAATTCTAGAGATTTCAAATCACAAACTGTATAGGAGAGGAGTCTAATGTTACAAATCTCTCTCTCTATCTTTGTATTCTTCTTCTCCGTGGTTGGTATGTGCTAGGGTTAGGTAGGTATTCTGACTCTTACGTCCAACGCTTATCAGTGTTGGGCGGGGTTTTAGCGATGGTGTTCTCATATTCACCCCGACGTCGTTTGCGTCCTAAATGTCGACGACCTAGGTAATACTGGCAGTTCCCAACAATGCAGGCTGGATAGAAAAAAAAAAAACCATGCCGATCACAAGATGAAATCGGTGTCGACTTCGAGTTTCAATATTTGTTTGTACTATTAAATAAATGGCCGAGATCCACCATAGAGTCAAGTTATCCATCTTTTACACACACACACACGCACACATACATCCATCCCAACGCGCGCAACCATCATACAGTACTCTTCTCTGTGCACATGCCGTGGCAGCTAGCTAGCTGCCTTAGCAACATTTCGACGTTGAGCCAGAAGAAACCATAGCAACTGATCTTTCGATAACCTGCTGGTATGAGCCCTTAATCCACAACATACTACTTGAAATGGTTGATCTGACTTGGTATGTAACAAGTTCATCGTGGCGATACTTAACCGGTTCATCTACACTCCTATATTGGCCCTAGTACTGAGCCGATCGACACCTGAGCACCTACTTAGGAAGTCGCAAGTATGTAGACATCCTCTCTGTCTCTCCCTCTCTTTCTTTCTTTTTTTTTTTTCCGCTCCCCATCACGCACATAGATACACACACGGAGTCATCCACATTCACACACGCGCACATACGCTCTCTTGATCTCTCACAGCTCCCACAGATTGCCATCGCCAAGCACATACATACCTACTTGCTTGCTTAATCCTCTTACGCAACGCCTTACTTTCTATAATTGTATAACTTACCAACAGAAGATAGCTCACGCCAATCTCCCACCAGGCATACCCAAGTTGGCCAAGCGCGCACTCATCACGCCTGAAAGACGCATCATCGGCTCTTTGAAAGCCTCGCCGAGTTGATATCCTTACCTCCCCTCCCCTCCCCTCCCCCCAAGAAACCAGCAAAGACATATCTAGCCACACGTCGGAGCTTGATTTTAACATCGCTCAAGATGACGCTCGAGAGAGATCTCAGGCTTATCCGACGCTACGAGAAAGGGTCAATCCCGGGAGACGTACTATGGTGGAAGCTCCAGACCTGTGATATCGGAGACCCAGAGTGTCCTCCCTACCCTAACGTCGTAAACTCGGGTAGGTTTTATTGGTTCGGAACCCACCTTCAGTGCAAACGATACGGATCTACACGACAACCAATCGGCCGTATACGTGCGGCAGCCCATAATAACGCGTGGCCCAGGAGGCCAGACCGGTGGTGGAAAGAACAGTTCACACTCTACGGTCTTCCGTTCAAGGAAGGGGATGACATGCGGGCCGCCGCTGTACGGGCTTTAAGAAAAGGACTCGTAAGTGAATCTAGGAAGCCCCCGTAGAGCACTATCCGACATTCTACTTGTACTAATTCGACTATCAGTTTAACCGCCCGTCGGGTGAGATGAGGGCAATCGAGGCACGTCTGGACGACAAAATCAAGGTCCTCCGGCAAGAGTGGATCGAAGAGGTCAAGGCGTATTGCAAAAAGAGAGCGGATCTCGAGGCCACGAAGAGAAAAAACGCAGAGGAAGACGCGAATGCGGCCAAGAAATGAAGGATGGCGGATTATGATACGAGTGATGGTACTATATAGGTGGCGGATGATGATACGGCTTCTGTTACCCTAGGTGGTGTATGACTGAGGAAAGGGTCCGGAGCGGCTGACAATAATCTTATTTATGAGCTGAAGTTACTACGCAACGCAAGGCAGGGCTGCTCTCTACTGCCTAGTGAGGGAGAACGGTAAGGGCAAACCAAGTTACACAGAATCTCGTATATTACGTTTTATTATCAGGTGGACAGCAACCAGCTGTTAGCTACCCCTGCTTAATAGTAATTAATGCAAATCATTTCACAAAATTCTCACAATGTCCGAAACATCCGTTGACATGAACTGGACATAATGAGCTCAGCATGTACCAGCCAACCTGGATCAACAACCTCGAGCCTTCAATCTCATATCCAGTTACCCATAGGAGCTTGGTCAAACTCATCTAAGTGTACGGGCTTCTGCATGATATGGTTGTTAGGGGTTCTGCTCTGAATGCCATCACCTAGACTCCCTATGGTTTCTTCGATGCATGATTTGGGGCGAGGGCTCCACGGACATTCCGCTTGTTTGCCTTTTCGCTGCAGGGGCGAGGGAGTATGTCGAAGCCATTCCGCTTCGCTCAACATAAGGACACCACTTTGAGGCTCGATTTGATCGCTGTTTAAGGAGCCGTCCGCCTCACACGATAGAATATTTCGAGGAGAAGGTGGAAGAGATCTCGCAATAGGAGAATCGTATTGTGTGAGATGTCTCTCTAGAACGCTGCCGGTAGTAGGAATATATCCCGCTGGAGAAGGCAGCCTAGGCGAATGAGAGGGCTCAGTAGAACTTGGCGAGCTCGCGTAATCCGAGAGAGACATGCCTTCTTCAGCTCCAGTGTCAATTAGCTCTAGCCTTTGCATCGACTCCGAAGATATCAGCATGTGCTGCGCAGTACTTAATCTGATCTCTTCATTCTCAAAATCCTCACTCTCAACGTACTGCTTTAAGGAGGGGGTCAAGGATATGCTGGAGGACGCTGACGCAGGCCTAGTTTGAATGTTGGGAATTTCAGGCAGTGGTCGTCGTTGCGCCTCGTATGAGAGGTCTGTCTCAGGAGCCTTACTAACGGATTTAGCGGCGATGTTTCTCAACGAAGGCGGCAAAAGCTCAGGGGGGCTCTTGAGAAAATACTCCTCGTGGGTATAGGTTTCTGCAAGCTCCATCTCATCTCTTTCCATCGTAGTAACTTCGTTATCGAAGACCCGAGACTCTGGCGATGTGGAACCAAAAGTAAATTGACCAGTTTCTGGCGAGGTAGAGGTAGGCTCTGACCCTGAAGTTATCGCAGATCTTCCTCGTTGAATATCGAGGGATCCCTTGGAGGCTGGTGATGCGTCGAGTCCGAATTGTGGAACGAGATTAAGCTGCCTGAGATATTTCATGGACCTGTAGTGGAAACAAAAGGTAGCGTAAGGAGCGTCTTTCGCGTCAATCAAGTAGTAGTTATAGTACGTAGCGTCCTCGGGGTTGTCGACTAAACCGCCACTGGGAGAGCTAATGAATGTAAGGGACGAAGTTTAGCCAAAATATCGGTGCTGAAAAAGATGTTCAGGGATTACAAGCATCATAGGAGAGGGGGCATCCTTACGTGATTCCATACCGCTCCTGATTCCGATAGGCATTAAGCTGAAGTGCAATACGCTTCCGGCCTTTACAACGAAAGACTTGCACCTCAATGATACCCCCGTCTTCAGCCACGGATTTCTTGTCGAGACCAGGCATGAAATGAAAATATCGCGTCTCAATGCCGGGAAACCCAGCCTCGTTATAGCCACCTGCATCTCCCCATTTATCCTCTGGCTGATAGAGGGCTCTGACGACGACGCCCGTGGAGTGGGTGTTGGCGTTGATCCCCCAGGACGAGATGTGGCGTCCATTCATGGTCATCTTGAAGAAGATGCATTTTGAGGGAGGTGGGGACTGGGTGACGAGATAGCGCAGCCAAAATTGCTCGCCTGAAGGGATTCGTTATTAGCACGGTTCTAGGGCTAGTAGGACGTAAGGGGGGGGAGGGCTGTACCGGGCAAAGAAGGAATGTAAACGGATATGCGCGGGTTTATTTTCTTCAGGCGTGTCGGGTCAACATCGTCGGCTGCAGAGGGCGTATTAGATTCCGATGCTCGGCCGGTCTCGGTAGAAATCGCCGTTGCTCTCATCAGGCAGACCGAGGAGCCGTCGGGGTGAGGGTATTCGACTACTTGCTTTGCCTCGAGGCTTGCATGAATCGAGACCTCGATTCCTCTGAAATAGGGCATTTTGACTTTGACTTTGATGTAGAGGCACAAATGGACAGAAAACGACTAACTACATATGGAGGAAAGAAAAGGTATAACGAAAGGAGTCAAAGATTGGTACCCTCGGTTGACCACAGAATCCTTGGAGGGCGCCAAAAGGAACAGACATGTAAGAGACGGGATATACGAGAACCTGGAAAGAAACAGGGTTGGAGCCGAGAGTAGAAAGGATAGGTAGGTTGTTGAAGAAGAAGATATGTATGTAGGGTAGGTACCTAAGGAAGGAGCGCGGAGGGCGGGAAGACAGAGAATGGAGTGTACCTGCCTAGCCCCTAGGTACATACTCATCCATGGGCCAGGAAACTACGACAGGAAAGTTATTTAAATGAACAAGTAGGGTGTGAGTTGCGCCTTCCGCCGAATACTCCATGAACCGAGTGTATCTAGGCAGGCGCTAACCCGTCGAGTGAATACACAGGATAAATAAGGTATAAACTTGAACATCTGACAGGCGCTCCCAACTCGGGCAGTGACCGGCTGAAAACACCTCGGCGGCGAAGTTACCTGATTATAAACATGCCCTTAAGCTTGAGTTAATATGTGACCAAGTTCACTCGTTCTCTTGCTAGGACGCCTCCATGCCTGCTCCTATTGCTTTCCCATCTCTCTTATGAAAGGACAAAACTGGGAGTATCATTATCGCAACCTCGTCCCCCGCCTATTATAGCAAGACGTCTGGTAGAGTATGACCATAATAAAAATAGCTAGACCACTTACAGGTCATAGTGATATACCACTGGACAATATACTCCGTGTTGAGCACTTGGAGTCCTCGAAGGTGTCTTCGTCTTGTGATACTATCGGGAAACTACTCCCATCTGTTGCAATGATTCATAAGAGCATACTCAGTACACAGAAACAAACAGAAACAAATGCCGGAGCTAATATAGGAGACTGACCTATGTCATTCGGTATTGCGTCCTCTAGGTAGAACCGCGGTCACAATAAACCATCGACACCCGTACGTGCTTGCATATATTTCGCTTAAATTCTCGAGGTCTGTCTGTCTGAAGCCATACCTATTATGCACCTATACCAGTAGTCTATTTAATCATCGCCCTCCCTGCCATCCATATGCTCAAATACTGGCTCAGATTGGGGGCAATCGACTAACATCCTGGAGGGATGTAACACGATGGTGTGCACTGATTTATTCCTTCTGGGATGTATGACCATCGATCCTACTGGTTGCCCACCTACTATGTACACATGTTGATCGAGGGAATGATGGTATACGCGGACCGAGGGGTTTGATCATCCCCCCAGCACCTTTTTCGTGTCTTCCTCTTTGTCGAGCAGACCTAGATTCCTTATCTGACCGGCACTCGGGGCATTGTCTCGCGGTGACGAAGCTTCGGCTTTTCTATAGGCGGCCTGCAGCTGCCTGACTCTCGCGGCCTGTAACGGGGTTCAGCCGGTTATCCGCCGTGGGCTTGGGCAAACCGCCGGGAACGGGACAGGACTAACCTCCTTCTTGTGATGTAGGCACTCATAATAGTCCTCTAGTACGGGAGCACACTTCTTCTTGCCCGTGTCGTCTTCAGCCGACGTGTTGACGACATAGCAGGCGAGGACCTCCTGCCAGAAGGGAAAGCATCGGCCGGGGCCTGCCATTCTCAATTGCGCGGGTTAGTTGTTGCTGCTACTTTGGCGGTCGATTGGGGCTCTGCGAGGTTAGAGACTGACCTCCGTGCAAACCGTATCCAGAGGCCATGGCGGGCAATGTGCGGAAGGGCACTCGACGGGTTGGGTGGACTCGAGGGTCGATGGGGGCTCAATTGGAGCTGTGTGGTTTAGATCTAGGTAGTGTCTAGCTGAGGTTTGGAATTGAATGAGTGCAGTTGGTTGCTTGAGTAAGGTGGGTACCTCTACCAGCAATGAGTGCTAGCCGTTGCTTACACCCACCGTAGGCGTGTGGCGTATGATAGAATCACCACTGCTAATTGGTCTAACCTATGGTAGTACACCCACTAGAACATGCTGTAGCCACCCCTATCTTCGCTATATCCAGACCACCCCACATCTAACTTACCTAGGTAGGTATACCAATCTGCGTAACCACCTACCCGCAACCGCAATCTGGACAAAAAGAAGGTGATGCCATCATTTATATGTAAATGAACAACCACATTAAAGATCCCCTCCTTGAACCTGCGACAACGGAACAGGCCCGCAACAGCCCCGAGTAGCTCCCGATAAAAAAGACTTGCACATTTCAGAATAGGTCGCAGGGCAGAAAGCATGCCTTTATTATTTTCATGAAAAATGACAGCTTCCCTGTCTCCGCCGAGAGTTCTCCTGCTCGCTGTCCACTTCGCTACCAAATCCGACGTCGAGAGCCTGGCGGCTCTTGTGGCCCACCACCCCAACGTCCTGCGGCCCGAACTGATCTTGAGAGTGCTCCTCACTTGCCTGCCCGAGACTCTTCGGTCGAGCGAGTATGTCGAGCTTATAGGGCGCATCGAGTCGGGTGATTTGTACTCGGAACCCGACCTGTCCATCCAATTCGACGCCTCTTCTGTCCAGGATATCACCGACGCCGAGGCCGCGAAAAAGACCCGGCGCCTACATCTCCTGCCTCTTGCATGGGACCATGCTCCCAAAGACGCTCTTCAGGACCCTGTGTCGCTATTCCTGATCCATCGTGCCCATCGCGTTGATCAAGAGGCGGGCCTCCTTACACAGCTTCCGGACCTAATTGTGCCATTCCTCCAACATGCACCCTGCATCCGTACTTGGATGATCTCAGCCCTACTGCCGTTGCTGCGTCGTAATTACGAATACTATCCACACGAACCCGTTATACAGACACTCGAATCGTTCGAGCGCTTAGACGACAGGACAGCAGTGGCTCTTTTGTTGTCGCAAACTGGTGTTCGCGAGGAAGACTTGCCGCATGTGGGACGGGATCTTCGCGGATTGATAGGACCATGGTTATATAACGATGCGAGGTGGGACGGTTCCATAGAAAACCAGAATGCCTCGGAAAATAGCAGGGCTAGGCATGTAGCTTGTCCGGCTTGGGAGTATATCCTCGAATGGCTCATTACCCAAGCATCCGTGTCGTGGAAAGTTGCCGTCAAGGCCTTTGACCAATGGGACGGGCCGAATGATGTCGATCTGGGAGAGTATGGCTCAGGATGGCTAGGCGACGAGGAGCAGGGGCTCTTGGAACGAGGATTTGCTCGCGCAGCGCTGGCCTCGGCTTACTTGATACCCGAGGCCTCTGTGGAGGCGCTCTCAGGAGTGAACGCTATTGTCACAAAAATAATGTCGCTTTTGGACCAAGATCCGTGCCCGACTCTACAAGTGGCCTCTTCCCTACTCTCACCATTTACGGAACTAGAAAGCGAGAAGCTCATGTCTGCCAAGAGTGCTTCGTTGATGCGGAACGATTTGCTGGAAGAATCAAATTATCTCACCACACCCAACCAAACATCTACCCAACTCCTCCATGTTCTAACGTTATGTGCTTTCATACTTACAAAGGCTGGGACGCCCTGCAGTGTGCGACGAGCCGGAGAGCTAGCTTTTCTAAGAGATGAACGGGAACAGAAAGCTATGGCTATAAAATTGATACACTCCCTCAGTACGAATGGGCCCAAGAATGACGATAAGTATTGGATTCGTGCTAGGAACGAACTGCTTTGGCTCCGTGATTGGGGCGCCGAAGAAGCATTCGGCTCCTCTAATATTCAGATTTATGGTATCTTTAGTCAACTGAAGAAAGAATTCCTTGAGATTGAGTGTCTCAAGGCATTTCTGGCAAATACCCGTACGTTGTAATGATGGTTTGGGCTTAAGGTATAGGAGCTTACGGACGATTAGGTTATTCACTAGCGAGGTCGATCTATGAGGACTCGCCCGAGAAACCTCTGGGCGATAGCGTATTGCAGGATACTGCTGTAGCCGCGGCCATGGAAGCGTATGATAATGCTTCTAATCCGCATCGCGGGCGTGGAGGGCTTCTAAAATGTGATGACATGTAAGTTCGTTCTTCTCATCGCTTATTGGTAATTCACACTAATAAAGGTTCCAGTATACACGCATTCCCCAAGACTTTGCCAGAAACGCACCCCGCAGCGAAACGAATTGAGGCCCTACTAAGAGCAACCCATGCTCTGTCCGAGTATCGCCTTGTTTTGAAAAAGGGAGAGCCGTTTACTCCGGTTGTTTTGAGGGTTCGCACTGACCCCGTCTCAATCATCGAGAAAGTGCTAGAGCAGAACCCCAGAAGTTATACCAAAATTCAAGACCTTCTCAGCATTGGATCTAATATGGTCGATGCTGGACTTCTTGACAGCGACAAGCGGGGGCAATCGAGGACCAACTCAACACCATCGGACTATCACATGGCTACCCGGAGACGAATAACCGCAATGTGCGTAGATGCAGCGTTGACAGAGGACGACTTCGAAACGGCGTATTCCTATGTAGTTAATCGGGTCGCCGCGGATGCCGACTCTCAGATTAAGGATGAGTATTCCTGGAAAGCTGCGTTGCAGGCAGGTAAATACCGCCGCACGGCCCGGACGGTCAAGCCGACGCATATCGGAACAGGCAGTGGAAATCTAGATATAAGACACTTAGAGCAACGAATTGAGTGTCTTTCTACGGCGGTGCGTATCGCTCCGCCCGCGACTCTACAGGAAATCCTAAACGGCTTCCGGAAATGCGAGGAAGAGCTCAACGCCGCCATCAAAGCCGAGGAAGCACAAGAGTCGGCGTGGGATGACCGGGGCGATGTACAAGCGATGCCTGGCGCCTTTAGTAGCACTGTCCCCGCTGGCGTCGCTAAGAATGCTACAAGATCATCGCGACATGTTGAAGAGGCGCCCATGTCACTCTTTGACTTGTCCAGAGCCAGCATGGCCAGAGCACAGAACAACTTCTCCGCTTTGTCCAGTTTGCAGCGCAGTGGTCAATCGAGAGCGGGCGATTCAGAGGGGGGGTTAGACGATGCATCTGGACAGCCACGGGTCAGGAAGAGGGATCAGCTAAGGGAGGCAGCTGTTGGTACGTTGGCATCGGGTGTCGGTTGGCTAATTGGAGCCCAGCCCGTCGATAGGAGTCAGGAAAGAGAATAAGTGATGAAAAGGGAGTTCAACGACGACATGTCCCGCATGATAATCGCTACGAGGTTATAACAATGCTTAAAGGGATGACTTCAAGATCTAACCATACTATTGAAGCCACGGAGGATATGCCCCAGTGTCGTATTGCTGTTGTTACCGGAATATCCGTTCAACTACGTGACTGGCAAATACCCCTAAATGGCGATGTCACGGGAAATACCGCCTATTAGCAATGCTAATCGTTATCATAGTCGCAACAGACGGGATGCAAAATCCATCGTGACAAGAATGCGAGTTCCAAGCCAAGATGATTCTGTTCAGTACGAAATGGTAACATGGTTACCCTAAGTAATCTAGCTGATATGTGTAGAACTGGCTACACAACTCCAAGACTAAAGCGGTTATGCCTATCCAACCCCCTAACCATACAGCTCTTCACAAGCCCACTCGATATCTACCCAAGCACACTGCAGTCCGCACCACCACCTGGCCTGACCTATACGAACGGCCCCCGCCTCACGGACGTAAGCCCCAGACGACCGAGCGCGCGTCGCGCACCATATCTCATCCCCCGGCTCGGGCCCTCGCGCAGCTGGAACCGGACAGATTTCTTCTCGCCCGCGTCGCGGCGTCTGTTCGCCGCAACAGGGCTCCAAGTCTCCGGCGTCGTCGTGTAGACGGCATCCGGGCCCTTGTCCTTTGCCTTCGCCTGCCTGGGCGTGGTAGCGTTTTCCTTCTCCGAGTCAATGCCGCTCGCGAAGCTTCCCGCGAAGCCTCCCCGCATCGCCCGCCTCTTCGGGGTCGGGAGGCCCGCGGAGTACGAGCCCGCAGTAGCAGGTCTCTTCTTCTTCTTCTTGTTATCGTCCTGGCCGGCGTGAAGGCCTTCAAGGAACGCAGCCAATCTCTGGTCCTCTTCCTCTCCGGTCTCGACCTCGGCCCCCTCCGCGATCTGCGGCGTAGCGCGCTCGTACAGCGCAACGGTGGGCGTAGGGGTCGCGGTGACTCTCCTCGGATACGGTGTGGGTGGCCCGGGCGGGCTCGCCTTGATGTTCCCGAAGCCGGCAGTAGAGGGCGTGGGGTTCTGCGCCGCGGCCTCGAAGAGACCTCCGGCGTGAGACCTGGAGATGGACGTCGCAACCGGCGACTTTAGGGGGTAGCGCACGGATGCAACGGGCGCGTCCTGGCTCGTGAACTCCATCGGGGTCCGCTTCGTCGGCGTGGCTACCTTGGCTACGGAGTCGAAAGTCACTCTCTTGTTCGCGGGTCTGCCGCTAGCAGTACCGTCGCGTTGAGTCCCCGTCCCCGTCCCCAATCCCAATGCCAGTCCCGATTGCGTAACCGTCGCGTTACCGCCCCTAGATGATGCCCTGGGCATCACCAGCGTGGCGGACGGTAGGGGCCGCTTCTTGTCCTCTGTGGGCGGGTTGTCGGGCAGGCGGAGGGGGTGGAGGTGGTTCAGGGGCCCCGACATGTGCCAGCGCGCCAGCGAGTGCGTGGTGACGGGGTTGAGGTGCAGCGGCGCGCGGCTGCCGGTGCGCGGCTCGACGATGGTGCGGTTGAGCGGGTCCCAGACGCGCGAGTCGACGGTCGCGCGGTCGAAGAACATGGCCCGCTCCGTGCCGCCGCGCACGGGGTCCAGCCGCAGCGCGTCGTCGAGGTGCGGGAACCGCCGCTCCTGTTCCGCCCACTTCACGAACCCCGTCTCCGTCTTGTCCTTCTCCGCCGGCTGCCTCTGCGCCGCGGGCTTGCGCGCCCAGACGCCGTCATCCGCGTCCGTGTTGTTGACCCGCCACCACGTCGGGTCGTAGATGCTGCGGCACGGCGCCGCCGGCCTGTTCGGCCTTCGCCTTGGCGGGCCTTCCCTGCTGCTGCTGCCGCGCTTACGCGATTTCTTTACTCGTTTTACCTGCTTGTGTCTTCCCTTTTCTTTGTAGGGAGTTGCCGGGGCAGCAGAAGGGGTCGGTACTTGCTGCTGCTGGAGGTAATTGACGGCTGTTTCTACTTCAGCCGGCGGCTTCTTCGGCGACTTTCCGGTCTTGGTGGTTCCATCCGCCTTCTTAGCCTGCCCATACGCTCTAGAAGTGCTTTTTGGTCCCTTGCCCCCCCTGATAGCAGGCACCGGATTCCTTACGACCTTGGCCAACTTGTACCTTTCCCGAATCTCCTTCACCTTAGGGATCGGGGAGATCTGGAAGAGCTTGAGGGCCGTCTCCACCTCCTGTGAGAGGTTTTTGCGCTCATCTGAATCAGCGCCATCGCTCGTGTCCGAGTCTGAGTCCGAGTCCGAACGCATATCCGAATCTATCGACGACGGCGGCGTGGAGAGTCTGTTGTAGAGGAGGCTCCCCAGGATGTCGTTGGCGAGGATGTCCGCCCAGTCCCCCTTGCCGTCGTCGACCTCCTGAGCCGCCACCAACATGGCGTAGGCCGTGGCCACGATCTCGTCCGAGACATCGTTGGGGTCGAGGTTGGTGAGCTTGAACTCATCGTCGTCGTCAAGGTCGCTGTCGTCGCCTTCTACGGAGGAGGGGTAGGAGACAATGGCGCGAAAGGCCGTGGCACCCGCAACGGCAGGATTCATGGGCACATTGCCCTCAGCGAAAGAACTGTCCTCCGGTCCTGTAGTCCGACCGCTGATTATCATCGGCTCGGGGCTGTTGGAGCGGGAGCGGACTGGAATCGCCTTCTCGCGGCCCCCCCAGTTGCGGAACGAGCGCGCCATGATCGAGGTGGTGGCCACGCTCGTGTCACTCCGCGCGTCAAATGGCCTGTACTTCAAGGGCACGATTGGGCCGGCGCTACGGACGACGTGGCCGAAGTGGTCTGCCGTAGTGAGCTCGCGGTACTGCTTGCCCATGGCAGCGGCTATGAGAAGCTGGTGCGACGTGCGCTGGACGCGGCTCTGGATGCGCTCTGCCTTCGTCTCTGCCGCCGCCACTGCAACGCGCTCTCTGTAGGCTACCTCAGACGGCGCCGGCGTCGAGTCGTCCACGGGCAGACCTACTCTCTTTTGCTGCTCGCGTACCCACGCCTTGTCCTCGCCGAGTTTTTCCCATTCTGCGTCCCCGATGGCCTTCCTCCTCTCTTTCCACGCTCGTCGGGTACCAGCGCGCTTGGTTACCCAGCCTCTTGCTTCAGCCTCTGCGGACCGTATTAATCACATGTTAGCAGATCGCGTTGTCGATACAGATAGAGAAGGGCATATCTCCCAATCGGAGAAGAGGGGGCTGCTAAAGAAGCAAGGACAGCATGCTGCTAGGAGACAGAGTGGATGGACTGATATTGAACATAGCCTGCCTCATGTATAATTCGCAATGCGTGCAATATGGCCGATTGTTTACGTACCTTGCAACGTAAGGCCCATCTGCTCCAGATTATATTCTGCTAAGGCCTGGTATGACCTGAGACGAGCTAGCTCATCCCAGTCTTCTTGCGGCACTTCGACGGCCATCTTGGGTTCTTGTTGGCTTCGAGCCCACTTCAGAATCGATCACCAATTATCTGGATACAGGTTCAAGACCACAATGTTTGTTTAGGCTGTGATGTACAGGTTAGCTTGGCGAGCTGCCCGTGAGCTCTACTTAGGCGAGTGAACAAGGGAATAGAGGGGGATCCAAGGCAAAGAAAACGCCGCTCACCTAGATCTCCAAGAGATCTTGACACTCATTTCTATGTTCAACATCTCTACGAGTTAATGCTTTGTCCTTGCACTTCCCTTTTCGGTAAGTCAACTTCATCCTGGGGGACGTTTCCGGAACATGGCGTTTTATCTTTCTCCAATTGAGACAAGGCCTTTCAGATGCTCATAACCTGCAGGCTAACTATAGGTTACTGGCAATGAGTGGAACAAGACGAAACCGGAAGGATAAACTCTTCAAACTGGTAACTCATTCCATCTAATCTATGTGTGCGATAGTAGTCAATCAAGACAAACACAACACAGCAGTCACAACTAGCATTAGAAACTGCATTTAGGCTAAACGCGTTTTTTTTTTTTTTTAAAAGATAGCCGTGAATACTCTATCACTATTAAAGTTTGTACCAATTTGATTGACTAACTTGTACAATGTTTTTCTACAAACCTTGATTGGAACTTTCCATATTGTTTTCCTCTCTTGTGAAATCTACCTAAAAACAAGGCGGAGCAGAGGAATCTGAAGAATAGGCGGAGGCTATTCCTCAGGAATGCTCTACCATTGTTCACGCACGGGATATTCTTGGCCCGATGTAACACGTGTTACTCCTAGCCCGTGTCTCTCCTGACATCTAGGCACGCAAAAAAAAGCTCCATTAGCAGATTATAAGGGAGGGGAGAATACGTTACCTATTAGGAATCAAGTGCGATCGCTCGGTCATAATTTGACCATTAATAGATGCCGAGAACGAGACGTAGGCGCCAAGTCATAAAACGCCAGGAATTGATGTAATCTGAGAGTGCAATACCACTAGAGGGCCAAGGTGTTACAGTGGCTAGATTTCGTCTTACACTTCAGCAATCTGATGGGTGACGTGAACTTTGGGTTGTGCTGAATGTAGCGATTTAATGGCGTATATCATGGTAGTTTACGGTATTAGAGTCGAGTCGATTCAATGTTGCACCTTTTTAGGAATTTGCGATCAATTATGTGTTGCATTTTGCAGGACCACCAATGCAGAGCTGTCTCGAATATCTGCTCCGGCAAAATGTTGCTGAAAGCTGGCTCAGTCGTCATGCTCGTCATGCTGGAAAAGAACCCCGGAAAAAAAATAATGATACACGTGATAGGCTGAAAGACCGATTCCGATCCCACGGGGCAGAGGTTTTATGGCGAAGACGGGTCCAGGGGTTGATGGACGTGCTGGGTGTGCTTGGATGGGCAAGTTGACCTAGACACTCCTTCCAATAACGTCCCTGACGGATTCCTGTGACAAATAGCAACGATGTGAACAGCACAAGAAGCCCAATGCAACCTTCGCAGCATCCTAGCATTTTCGCCCCTTTCATAGAAACAACATGTCCGAAGTTGGTAGCACAACAAAATGAGGAAAAAGAGAGAGGAAAAAAAAATCAAAGACAAAGAAACACTGCAGAGCTACTCGAAGCCTTTTCCATCCATGTATACCTGCCGAAAACAAACTCCAGAGATCGCGGGTTTTTATGGTTTCCGCTGAATTAGCATGTCCTCAAGGCACACAAGGTCAACGGGACTCGAGTCGCCGGCCGTCACTAGATCAAACCTGATATCCTGTGGAGAATCATGAAGTCCGCCCAACGATGGACTAGTAGCATTGACAGGACCCCAGAACTCTCATTGGTAGAGGATTAGGGGGCACCGGCATACGGTTCACGAGCGTCGGTTCGGGGGGCGGGTTCACCGTACCCGGAGGCAGCTGGGTCGCGAGCTCGCTGACCCTCACGGTCAGGGCGGTCGTAGCGATCTCTATCGTAACCAGGAGCGCGTCTGTCATCGCCACCGCGGGCACCATATCGCTCACGATCCTCGCGGGGTCCGCCGTAACGATCAACGCGACCGTAGCTGTCGTCATTGCGTTCACGGCGCTCGTATCCGCGGTCATGGCGTTCTTCTCTGCCTGCACCAGCGCCACCGCTGTAGCCGCCTCGGTCGTCACGATAGTTGCGGTCATAACCTCGGTCCTCACGGTAACCGCGGTCACCACGATCCTCATACCGAGGACGGTCGTGGCCTCCACCTCCGCCTCCACGGTAGCGATAAGGATCGTCACGTCCGCCGTAGCCGCCGCCATAATGGCCACCACCACCGTATCCACCACCGTAGCCTCCTCCACGACGCCGGTCGTCAAAGCGGGGACGGCCACCATGTTCTGTAAATACATGTCAATACTATAAGTGAAGGGCGTAGGGAGCAACACTGACCTCGCTTAGGTGGGCCGAAATACTTTCCGGGAGTGGGGGTTCGAGGTCGGGCGCGGCGAGCCTTTTCGATGCTAAGAGATCGACCCTCTATCACCTCATCTTGAAGACCCTCTTTAGCAGCATCAGCTTGTTCAGATGTGACCATCTTGACGAAGCCAAAGCCACGGGACTCCTTGGTGTGGGGATCCTTCATGATCTGACACTTCTCAACTTCGCCGTACTTCTCGAAGAGACGAATGACCTCGGCCTCCGTAAGACGAGGATGGATTCCGGTGACGAAGAGGTTGGAGCCGGGGTTTACAGAGCCATCCTCATCCTTGCCATTGTCCTCCTTGGGAGCCCTGCCAACAAAGGATACTGTTAGATGAGGGCGAGAAACAGGGCGGGCCTCGGTGAGGCGTCGACCACTGGGATGGGAGTTGCTTACCGGCTGGGCTGGGCATTGCTTGGGGAAGCAGATCGGCGCCGGGAGTTGTCAATGCCGTCGTCGCGGGATGGTCGGGGAGAAGCGCTGCGCTGATCGCGCTCGTAGCGGGGACCGTCATCTATTCAAAGCGCGAGGCAAACAATCAGCCGAAGTGTGGTGAGAAGAAAGGGCGATGGCAAATGGCATTGAGGGTGTGACGGTGAATGCGCGTGGGCACGGGCGTGAGCGTAGGCGTAGGCGCATACGAGGTGGTGCAAGGTGAGGTGAGCTTACCATCGTAACGGTCTCCGTTGGCGGTTTCGTAATCCATTGCTGTGGTCGCCATGGTCGGGTAGGGCAAAATGTGCACTACTTGGGTGGTGGCGATGGTAAGTCAAAGTGCAAGGCAGGCAATGCGCGTAGAGACAGGCTTGGGGGACTTTTAGTTCAGAGGCGCGTAGTGCGTAGTGCGTAGTGTAGCGTTGTAAGTGGGAAATTGGCGAAAGGAAAGATTGCGAATTGTGGGGCCTGGCAAATGAAGCAGCCAGGGCAGGTATTTCACGTAGGCTAAGAGAAGGACCAAGCGAGCTGCCAGGGCCGATGCTGTTGATCGAAGGAAGATGCCGGGAGACTTGGCTGAAGGATGGATATTGGAAATGATAGATAGAGGAGAGTGGGAAGAGGAGAGGGGGAGAGAGAGGAGGGCGAGAAAGAAGGGAAGATGAGGCGAGACGAGACGAGGCTCTGGGTTGGGTAGGTTACTTGGCCTTGTTTTTTGTCCTGAGTGGTTGCACGAGAAAAAAAAAACAATGAAAGGAAGGAGCCGGGGGACCACAGTGTGTATGTACATTGGGTAGGTACGGATGTACATATAACTATGTGCCAAGTACAGCATATGCGTGCGTATGTAGGTACGTGCCTGCGATGGGGAAGCCGCCGTGACGAAAGCCGGCCGAACAGAAGTAGACTCACCTGCTTTGCTCTGCCTTTGCCTCTCTCTGCCTGTGCTGCGGTATAGACGAATAATTCGGAAGATCGACAAAAAGTGGTGCCGTAGAGAGCGGGAGGGAAGAATAAAAATAAAAGGGAAGCAGGTACAGTATAGGTGTGCTAGTTACGCGGTGGATGCGTGATGTCGAGCCTGCTGTTCATGCACAACGCGCAGTAGTAGGTTTCGGTTTGGTAGGTTGTAGAAAAAAAGACGAGCAACGGGGGCGGAATGCTGGGTGGGAGCGTCAAGATTGCTCGCGACGCAGAGTGACCAGAAAAAAAAAGAAAAAAGAAAAAACCGGGGGAGGCAAATTTCAGGTAGACACAGTCAAGTTCACTGTACGTGGCTTCCGCTTAGTGTAGATGCGTAGTAGCCTGTAGTGCGCTTGCTGCCTAGAGTTAACGCAATTTATACTGTGTAATGCACTGTATCGATACCTGGTACTACATTATGTATGTAGGTAGGTACGGAGTAGCGCATGCTCTAATAGGGCCGTAAAGATAGCACTGTAGAATGTATCTGGGAATCGACAGAGGTATCTGTATCATACAACTCATCATAAAGCGAGACAACAAGATATCAGACGTAAAAAAAAAGCTTCGATTCCTCTAGCTTCTCGATTCTATTCACTCTTGTCTATCTAGGTAGGGCGTAGCTTGGAGCCTACTCTTTGATAGGTGCCGTCATAGTTCTTCTACTTGTGGCTGATCATCGGCGACGTCGGCTGCTAATGCTTGCCGCACATTAATCTCAGCTGGGGCTATAGAATCGAGGAACGCAAGTCCCTCCGCTGCTTTGCCCTGACATGCTCTCTCTAATGCTAGGAACGCAAAATGACCCCCTACCACGGGTCGCGCCATGAAGTAGACTCCCGGGAATCCTCCATCCCCTTCCGTGTCGTACAAATCTGTGAACGGTCGGTCTATGGTTGCTCAGTGATTAGCGGGCCTCGATCTGACATCCTAGCTTGTTCTCTGGGGAAATGTAGACTCACCCGTAACCGTCTCATTCACCCAACCCGCCACATGCTGCAAGATCTCGGTTCGTACCTTCTTGCTAGCTACAGCTGCCGCAAAGAACTCCCAATCGCTCTTAGTGTAGAGGTGGCGGCTGTCGAGTGGTAATCCGTACCGCTGAAGCACGTTGTGATACCAGTCACTTTGCATCTGGTAAATTTCGTCAGGGATAAATTTCTTGGACTTGCGCTTGCCCGTGGGTTCATTGCCAATTGGTATTTGGTCTGAGTTCTCAAATCCACTGTGCCTCCCTGTCGTTGACTTCTCGTCAGGCAAGTGGAAACACAAAAGTGCGTCGGCAAAGATACTGTAATAATTAGGGTCAGTCATCACCGTCCTGATTGTCCCTCGGGAATAACGTTTTGGCAGCATGGAAAGCTTCCAACGTAGAACTACGGCCCGAAATCGAACTTGGAGTGGCCTAGCCAGCGAGAAGAGGTCCTCAAAAAATTACTCACTTATACAGTGTTGTCCATGAACCATACCAGTTGTAGGCGAGTTTGGCATGAGTCTTGTCCCTAGAAAGGCCAAATTCTTGCCACTTGTCGATGTATTCATCCGCTATGCTCCCGAAATACTTAGCATCGGACTCCTCGCCCACCATATCCGCGATGCTGCTCATTGCCTTAATACCAACGATACCTTTCAAAGCTAAATTTGTTTGATTCGCCAACCAGCCAGCAAAGTCATCAGTACAGAGCTGGTTAGCGGGGATTAAAGACTCCCTAACGAGATAGCCCGTCCATTTTGTCCACATTTTGTACGACCGGCGTAACCATTTCGTGGCAGCTTTCTCGCCCGTAGTCCCCATGTCTTCGTGTGTGATATCCATGCCGCAGGCATCCAGGTTTAATGAACTCTTTTCAGGCCCTGGTCCAAGTGGCCTCGTCCATGGAAGGGCACTGGGAGTAAATGCGGGTTGCGTATTATCTCTCAGGGCATTCGCCAACGCGAGACCCATGATCAACATGTTACCGCACTCTTCGACGGGCATGTATTCGTCGTTGCCATCACTATGCCCGGTGGCATTAGGGAAATGCGCCCCGAGATCATGCATGCTGTAGTCGTTAGGATACTGGCCGCTTAACTGGTGCTCGAGAAGGGGCTCGAGGAGATAGGCCAGCCATTGCGGATTCGTATATAGAAAGAATGGGAAAGCCGGAAATATGACATCAACGGTTTGAAAATTGCCATTGGATGAAATCTCTTTGAGGAACAGAATTGGAGAGTCAGGAGTTCCGGAAAATTGTGTGGCGCCCAGCACTTGACGAGCAGACAAGGCCGCGATATCTTGATAATCCCTCGAGCCGGAGGCGTACGCATCCCTCGCTAGTTGATCCGAGTAATCCCGTGCAAGGTGAACCGCCGTATCATAGTCGTTGTAGTGATATTGAATCATTTCTTCGGCGGTGAAGAAATGAGAGGCCCAAAGTGGTCGCATAAGAGTCAGTCCTCGTGCAGAGGCGAACTGAACAACCGGGTCCTGCGTGAGGGCAAAAGTAAACACGATACTGTCACAATGAGCATGGGCAGAAGTAGTCGAGTTCTTCCTGAGCTTAAATGTCTTAGAGAAAGCAAAAATAGGCTCGTCTTCGAAGATACCTCGGTAAGTGTCATCGATCTCGTTCTTCAGCGAACTAGACTCCGCGAACATCTGCCGGGTACGTCGAGATTCTCCAGATTGGTATTTGACGTCACTGGGCGCGGAGACACGGAGGGTGCCCCATTCAGCACGATCAGAGATCTCTGTGAAAAGCTGTTCCTGGGCCCGCGCTATGCGCCAGGTCTTCAGGCCCGTTTCCGACGGGCGTGCGCGCGGCTCTTCGAGCTCCCATTGAATCTTGCTCCCCCTATTACCACTCACCCACTCTCCATTTACGTCTATATAGAGGCTCACATCGGTGGAACCCTCAACGAAGCAAGTGAGGTAGCTGACGGGTAAAGCCTGCCTCAGTGTTGATGTGGGTGTAATCGGCGAGAGGAACGACAAGGTAATCTTGATGTCAGAACTCCGTATAGTATAAGTGAGATTGGTCGTAGAGGCATCAAAAGTGGCGCCATCATAATGAGGAAGCGAAATGTTGTAGCTGTGAGGGGCAACGGATTAGCCTGGAATGCATTGTCCTTGGCGAGTTGCCCATACGCACCTTGGACTATGCCGGTCGAGGAAATCCTGCGGGCGGCCGAGTAGAGGATATACGGTCTGAGTATGCGGGACGGACGCCATAACGGCGAAGCCCACGGTTTCCCCCCTCCAGAACATGGGCCAATTCTTCCAAGGGGCATCCCGAGCTTGCGGCAGCCAGATACTCAAATAAGGATTACGAACAATTAGCGGCAGCACAGGCGGGTTCAAGACCGAGGCATCGGCAAAGGCAAGGGCCAGAGCCGCGATAGCGGGCCAGAGATACAACTTCATGGCTGCAAACCGGAGGATACCAAGTCGCTCCTCATCTAGTTGAAATATGCCGAGTTAAAAACAGAGCCGAAGAACGGATGATCACGACGTCGAGGCGATGTGAATACGGCCGTGATGGTTTTAATATGTACAATACGCTATATAGAGTAGCAAGAAATAAGATGGTCTACAGACGGCGAGGGGTTCGGGGGATTCGAATGTTTGATCACGGGCTGGAAATACGCAAGTAAGAGGAAGGTAGTGAGGAGAAGAAGGCTGTAAGACGTAGCATAACAAGAGACAGCCAATCAACCAGCTGGCTGCACAAGAAGCTGAAGGAGCTGGGGCTCGGAAGGGACTCAGGAGGTGACATCACTTTTCCCCGTGGGGCTCACCCCCGTGTCACGGATTGGAACACTAGACTACTGTACTCCTGCGCTACGACTGGCGAGCTAGGGGTGGATTAGGTCTAGTGTACATACGCTAGATATGTAGGTACCGAGGTAGGAAGCTGTGCCCACTTGGGTTTTAAGTTTAGGTCACTGCTGCTGCTGTATGTACATCTTGTAAGGTACCTAACTAGCCTCAACTTTGGTCCACTAGAAACGCAGATTCCAGGCTCCCAACTGCCTAGACTCCAAAGACTCCTGCAAGTTGGGTCCGGAGCCTCCCGTGAGGTATCATCTAGCAAGATCTACTTAAACTCAAATTAACAGTAAGGTGGTAATAATAATAACTGCAACCCGAGGGAAAGACCAGTACTCGCCCAGACCGGCCAGCTGGAACGGGACCACACCAGACTCGATGCTGTAACGAAACGGTGGAATCCCCAATCTGCAATATAGCATCAGCCATCCCCAGTCTGCCCAGCATATTATAGGTATGTGCAGGACAAATTGTGACGTGGGCTTCCTCTGAGCTTTTATATGTAGTCGCGGATATATGACCACACGCACATGGACGCGATGGGATGAATACTTTCCCGTTTTGTCTCGGCGAAGAATACCGAGCCTTGTGCGGCCATGTCTGGGGATCAGAGACGTCGATTATTCCGCGCCAATCATTTTATCCTCTTTGCTCGTTTGGGCGCTCCATCCCCACTGCCGGGCCGTACTCCTACAAAATGCACTAGCTATCCCGACCAAGAGGGGTTTGACGGGATCGCGGGGCGAGAACGAGTTGGGAGGTAAGATGGGCAGCATATTTTGGGTTTTAGGCGTAGACTTATATCTTTCTCCTTACTTACATCTTGCTCTGTCAAGTTCACTTGTTGGCAGCAGGCGGAATCTCAGCACGTTCCAATCAAACCAACCTCGCTACAACATACCTATCTCATAGTCCCATAGTCGTTCAGCATGGCTCTCGCGGGTATGGTCTTTGCCGTCACCGGCGGCGCTAGTGGAATTGGATTCGCTACTGCTCAAATCCTGTCTAAGCGAGGCGCCACTGTCTGTATCGCTGATGTTGACCCTGATGCGATGAAGCGGGCAGAGAGCTATTTCGAACCCCTCAACGTCCCTTTCAGTATCACTAAGGTAGACATATCAAAAAAAGTCGAGGTCGAATCATGGATCAACGGCATCGTAGAGAAATTTGGGAAGCTCGATGGAGCCGCAAATGTTGCTGGGATTATTGGAAAGCACCATGGCCTAAGAGAAGTCAAAGAACTGGATGATGATGAATGGGACAAGATCATTGCTGTCAACTTGACGGGCACCATGTTAGTCAAGCTGCCGTTTCTGAGATGGGTGCAAATTGAGTAACCACTAGCAGGTACTGTCTAAGGGCCGAGCTTCAAAAGATTGTCGACGGAGGCTCCATTGTCAACGTTTCTTCAATCCATGGGTTCAAAGGTATCGAAGTATCCGAAAACTCTATCATTCGCGGACGACGCTAATTACCATCATAGGGTTTGCGAAGTACGGTGCATATGAGTATGTCATTCCCCGAGTTCTTTATTAAAAATTCTACCCGTTACTAAGAGCGACAATCTTTCTCGAGGATTGGTGCTCTTGGCAGTCTGTGTGCGGTTCTGGGAATCTTAGATATTCGTTGCACGGAGCGCCATTACTCACTCATAATTCTATAGTGCTAGCAAGCATGGCATCATCGGATTGACCAGAACTGCCGCTAAGGAGAACGGCTACCGAGAGGTCCGAGTGAACGCGGTCGCTCCTGGAGCCATCTTCACACCGCTGATGGAAAGGGCGTGGAAGCTCCATGACTACACCCCCGCGACTCTCGTCAGAGGAGCACCCCCTGAAGATGAAGCTGCTTTTGGGCGCCAAGGGACGTCTGAAGAGGTCGGGCTGGCAATCGCCTTTTTATTGGGACCGGATAGCAAGTATATGACGGGGACTGTCCAATCCGTCGATGGGGGCATGTAATTAAGAGAGGTACATGCAATCCGGAAAGGCCGATTAGGCGGGCGGCTCAGAACACATCCTCTGGCTGAACCTCGTGATTCCTCCCATCATCTCGGATGTGCTCGAGGGACTTGTCTCGCTTCATGGGCTTCCGCATATCGTAGGCGTCTTCGCCTTTGGCGGTGGGATCGTTGACATTGTCGCCATAGTAGTCTTTGACGACGCGATAAACGCTATAACCCATGCTCTCGTAGAACTTAATGGCCTTTTCATTGCTCTTGCGCACGAATAGATCCACGAACCAGGTGTTGGCGGCCTCGGCGCCAGCCTCGAGCTTCTCGGTCAGAATCTTGCCAATGCCCAAACGACGGGCCTCGGGCGCTACAGTGAGGGCGGTGATGTGGGCATGCCACGGAAGATAATGCTCAGAGTGTTTGAAGTAATCAGGCGAACTCTCCGTTTTGCCCATGACTGAGACGAAGCGTTTAGAAGAGGCAATCTTGTGTTATGGGTATGCATACTATGCTACGGGGACCTACTGTAACCAAGGATGTTCCCCTTGTCGTCGACAGCCACTTGAAACAGCGAGGGCCATCTAGCATAGTACTGTAGGTAGAAGCCTATATCGTAAGTCTCGGTCAAGGGATCGAGATTGCATTTTGCGAAGCGGTTCAAATCAGCTGGGGTGAAAGCGCGAAACGAGGTCATGATGTGAGAGACAAGATATTAAGATGTAGTGAACTGTTTTTTGGTGATATTGTGAAGCGTATTTCATCAAATGACCAGCGATCTCGGGAGCCCCTCTCGATGTTGTTGTGTGTGCATCTGGCGTGGTGGGGGTTGTTTTGAGATTCAAGTAGCTAAGGCAAGGTACTTAATTGTATCGCAACTGTAACTACCTAGGGCTATACCGCTTTCAGCCTGAGCAATGACCGCGTACCTTGATCAGAGCAACTTCCCAGGAAGTCTCTCAAATTGCCAAGTTAGGTAGGTACTTACGGAGTACTTACATGCAGTAATTCTTCAAAATATCAAGATATTCACTTCTACGGTGGGCATATTGTGTTGCGTTTACCTTTAGACGTTAGCTACTTTAAACATACCTGTAAAAGATAACAAAAGACATATTGATTGCATTAATATAATTCTCTGTTGGGTGAATGAGTGTTATAATTCTTCACAGTACCTACCTAGGTAAGTAGTCACTTGACTATTAATGCCACGCTAATCCCAATTGTGTTGTATGCTACCATTGTGGGCTACGTTAGGTCGGTACCTGTAGTTACTTATCTCTACACAAATACCTACTTCTGCTGTGTTGTCAGCCGCTGTTCTATTACCCTTGTCACTGATTACTGATTCTGTCTGTCACGGATAGGTACCATCTTGTGATAACGCACCAAGGGGATCGTCAGGGTCAAAGTGAAAACAGCACTTCCTCAAATACCTACCTGCCTGTAAGTAGTAGGTTAGATCGCAGAGCTCGAATCTCCCTCCCTACCAAACCACCTAACCGCGTCCCTCCACTCCGTCGATTTGCGACCGACGTACGGGCTATGCGCCTGCCAACACATCAACCACCAATCTTATTCGGCTCCTGCTTCTCCAATATATAGCTGTGGCCGTCGACTTATACCGGGTTCTCTCCGCCCACTTCTGACCAATCTGCCAAACCCGCCCGTTTTCGCAACTGAATCATATCCAAACGCGTATTCTGTTTCAACGTGTGCGACAAGGCATAAAGAACTGGTCCCGCTTTCTGGAACACGCTAGCCGGAGAGCTTTCAATTTGGTCATCGTTGTTTGGTTGCTTGCGCTGGCCGGCCGGTGATTCCGACTTAAGAGTAAGACGAGCTAGACGAGCAAGGAGAGCAAGAAGAGGCCATGTCCCGGTCGCCGCACACGCCGCGTCACTCGCGTCACTCGCGGCACTCGTCCGCCTTCGACCCAACCTACTCTAGCACGAGCCCCAACATGTCGCCCAGTGCCCGACGCCAGTCCAAGTCCTCCTTCCACGAACCTCTGACGCCTCTCCGCCAAAGCATGAACGAAGCCGAATTTCACAACTTTGGAGTCGGGGGTGATGGTGGCGGCGGACAGGATAACGGCCTTGGGAACCTAGCCGACGAGTTGGCAGATGCCTTATCCGGGTCTGGCGACGAAGATGAGTACTACGGGGATGACTACGAGGCACAGGAAGATGGGAACGACCTGGTCGACGGCGTCAGAGACAGCGGCGTTGATGTTGCGAGCCAGATAGACCTACCGGACAGGACGAAAAGCTCTAGTTTAAGTGTGCCCTCGCCAAACCCCCGTGGCCACCGGCGGACAGAGAGCGCCTACGACGGTAGCGAATATGGCTCGGAATCGGATCTTGATTCACCTGGCATGCCGCCTAGCCTAGTTGCTAAGATGGACGCAGTCGAGTCGCTCGCTCGGAGGGGGACTGAGAACACAGGGAGCCCAATGGATGGTGTCTTCGGCCGTGTAACGGATGGCTTAAGAGACCTCGGCTCTCAGTCTGGGGTCGAGGGCAGTACGACGAGGTTAGTCTCCGAATTCCCCGATGGTCATAATCCGTGCAAAGCCATACTGACTTATCCCATAACAGGTTGATAACGGCCCATTCCGCCCTGGCAACACATCTAACTCACCAGACAAGACAACTCCACAACCTCACATTCCCTCTGCTTTCCCCTTTGGTAGCTCCTCCTGATCCGGAAACTATTGACGCCCTGCTTCCCATACTCACAGCTGTGTCCGACGACATGCCGCGGCCCGCTACTTTGGCCTTTGACTCGCTGGCAGCATTACATTCAGTCACGTCAGATCTAGTACAGACGCTAAACTATCTCTCCGACACTCTACACATGTCACGGCAGACAACCACAACCGCCACAAGAAGACTCCGGACGGCAAAAGAAATGGTGTCAGAGATGCGACGTGAACAAGAACTCAAAGAAGAAGGCGAGAGGTGGCTGGCTAGGGGCAACTGGGGGGAACGGCTACAGAAGCGCGAATGTGCCGGCGTCTGCCGGGATGTCGTCGGTGGTTTCGAGGAAGTCTGCAATGGCTGGAGAGCACGACTACTAGCCCAAGCCGAGTCGGCCTAACTTGGCCAGGGTGGTTTCGAGGAAGTCTGCAATGGCTGGAGAGCACGACTACTAGCCCAAGCCGAGTCGGCCTAACTTGGCCAGCCTAAGAGCGTGAGAAATGACGACGAGTCTTTACAGTAGATGATGATAAGACTACTTTTGAGTTTTAAGGGTACTAAATGAGAGCCACGAACGACTTCCTGTGGTATGGTGGACTACACGAAATATTATAAAGATGAGATACCTAACCTGCAATACGCATGAAGAATACTTTTCTTCTTTCCTTTGTAAGCTCCGAGAGAGAGAGAGAGAGCACTATTATAGCGAATTATGACAGCAGGACAGAATCGGCGTTACGTTATTACTCTTGTTCAAGAGATAGACATGGTTCCTGTCCATGGAGCAACACGGCAAAAGAGCATAATACATAAAACAGATACCCCTATCATACTTGCGAATGCTAATGTAGCTTGATCTGTGTAAGACGAGTAACCATGGTTTTTAAGAAGCGACTAGTTTCCGACATGCGATGAACGCCATATAGTATCTTGGCTTGGGTTCTCGATATAGATAGTACGAAGCAAAGCTATCAATCCATAGGTTGTACAATACGCTTTAAGCTACCTAACCTGGTAAGCAAAGTATCATAGCCGCCAATTAGCACGCGTGAAAAGTTGTCATCCCCTGCCACCTATTCCTCCCAGCCGGATATTTTCAGTGGGAAAAACAACGAAATTGAATATTGATAATTTGTTTGGGAAACCATCCCTTTTTGTGCTCCCTTATATTCTCTCAGTTGCTAACGCTATCTTTGCGAAGCATCTCGGCCACGTCGGCATCAATACCGTCATCGCCCCCTAGATCCGGAAAATCACTCGTATCATCTAGGCGCCGTTTCTTGGCCCCATTGGACGTGGTCGCAACAGACTTGTAGGGGGAACTGATGGTGGGGAGGGTCTGTGTGGCCGGCGTAGGATGGGCTGGAAATGTATTCTCAGGGGGGAATTCTGGTGACCATTCGGGTACTGGGTTGGGCTCTGGTTCAAATTCCTCCTCATCGTTAGACGGTGGCGTCAAGGCCTCGACCTCGGGTCTGTCCATATCCGCGACCGGCTGGTCATCCTGGCCGCCGCCGGTTGGGTAGGGTTCGTCATTTGGGAGTCCAGCCATGATAGCCCTCTCTACTTCTGTCTTCTTATCTTCAACCTTGATCTTCTTTTGCATGACGTTTTCAAGCTCGTTCTCATCTTCTATGAGAGCATTCCTATTCGTGTCCAGAAGCTTCTGGAGTTCGTTAACTAGTACTCTTCGTGCCTTGACGCATTGCTCTACTGCGCCCTCTGCTTGGGCTAACGTCTTTAGCAGGCCACTGAGTCGAGCAGCGTACACGGGAGCTGAAGGTACGGTGCTGCCCGGAGCCATGAGGCTGTCGTAATCGGTGTTTGCCGACTTAATCGCGGGCTTCGTAGTTAAAAGCACCTTCGAGACATTCTGTTGGGGCGTGACTAGAGGGGTTAATTCTGCTGGAACCGAGGAAGCAGAGCCGAAGATGGAGCCGCCAAGCCCGGCCTTTGTGGTGCCACGAGCCTTGTCGAGATCTGCCTAGTGTAAACATAAGAACCCTCAGTAAATAGGGTTGTGACATCACTCACCATGAATTCGAGCTTCGACCGCTTGCTGGATAGGCCCTTCGAAGACACCGCGTTCCCTCCAAACATCGACCACCCTACGGATTCGTTGTTGGACATCATGGGGTGCGCCCTTGTAGGCAACGGCGACGGCCTCGGCAACAGCGGGTGAGAATGAGACAAGGAACTCTTCCTTGCGGCGGGCCTTGGACTGCTGCGCTACTTCTGCAATGGTGTGTGAGTAACGGTTCCTTGCATGTGGGTCTGAGACGCCTGAGGCTCACCATTTGCGAGGTAGACGAGGTTCAAGCGTTTGTGACTGGACGAATCCTTCAGTTTCTGCAGCCAGAGCTGGACAGTGCGGTCTGCATGGCGCCTGGAACAAACAAACAAACAGTCAGTCAGCATGCGAGGACACGCGGGGAGCAGAACAAAGCAGATTGTCGTAGCTACAGCCCGAATCACGGCGGGATTGCCATACCTGTAAAACATTATCCACTGGGCTACGCTAACGATGCTGTCCTGCGTCTCGGACAGAGACGAGAGCTTAGCCAGGACCGCATCATCATTGTACGCCATGGCAAAAGACGAGAACTCTGGCGACTGCTGAAAACGAACGACCGGCCTTTCTGCCTTTTGCTTTCTGCTGCGTGTAGAGTGGGGAGAGTGTATCGTTACCTCCTACTCTACTCTTCAACAACCTGGGCTGGTTGATTGATTGATTGACTGGTTGGTTGGTTGTTTGTTTGTTTAGGTGGGCGGGTTTATATTTCAGATCAACAACAATCTACGGGTGGGATCGCAGATGCTCGCTCATTCAAGCCGAACAGGGCAGTGCGAACGAAGCAGATGGCTGGCTGATGGCTGACTCTAGCTACTGTGAATTGCCCCTTCCCCAACTAAAGCAAAACCTCCCCCCAAGTATCGTATATTAAGAGGCAAATAAGATTGGAGGTTGGTGTATTGGTGATGACCCTTCCTAGCAGCCCATGAACCTGTCGCGTCTAGTGAGAGGAGACTAAGTAAGGCCTTGGTGTCTAGAAGAATAGTACTAGGACACCCCAATTAGAGAGTTGGGGGACCGCATCCGATTTACCTAGACGATTCCGGGTGGAGGGGCCGTGGAGTGTTGTTGTAAATATTCTGGTGGTGGTGGTAGATGGCTACAAGATGATGAGTTGGGGAATGACCATCTGGGCGAGATATACTTCGTAGAGATGTTCGAGCTATAAGGGTGCACGTGATGATAGCTAAGGCCCATGAAGCCGGGGTGGCCCAATCAGCTGCGCTAGATTGAAGGATACAAAGGCTGCCGTTCTGGGTTGCAGTACTTAGAAGGTACCCTCAGCCTACAGGGGTGGTTCGAGTGTGCTTCCCTAGCAGCAGCCTCTCACTGTATTTATACTGTAGATCCTGTACATCATATTTACTTGCCTGCCTGCTACCTACTGGACAAATGCATCAATAGGGACACATTCATCAATCCCCCAAACTATCAAACGGCCATCAGATTCGATTGTTCCTACTCCCTCTCTACTTCCACCTCATACTCGCCTATGAGGCCTTTTACGACGTGAACCATATAGTTCTACACATCGCCCGCGTTCCTTGCCTGCACCGTCACCTGCCTATTGTCACACACTCTCGCCAGCTCCTGATATCGATATGGCGGACCGATTCCCGTCTCTGGACGACTTCGACTCTGGTGGTAAGTCTACCGCGATGACGTGGTAAAACAAGAGGCACTCTACTTACATGCTCGATGTGTAGCCCAGACCGAGATTAAGGATGTCGGCTCATCATCCGCCGACGACTTCCTAGCTCGCGAACGAGCTCTCCTTGGCGACGATGCAACCCAGTTCACTACTGGCAACGAGTCCGCTGCCCTGGCTGACCCTTCAGACGATCTTCTCGGAGGCGACACTTCTGCCGGAGATGCACAGTTCGAGAGCCAGTTCCCCGATCTCGCCTCTAATGAAGTATGTCGCAACATTCAGTGTTACACGCAGGAACTATGTTTCTAATCGTCTTACCTAGCACGTCGGGCCCGGGGGCAGCATCACCGGTCCCTCCGTAAGCTACAACTCTGGATACGGCGCCTATGCAGAGGAGGAGCAGGAGCCAGAAGTCATCAGGCAATGGCGCGAGAATCGCGACGCCGCCAATGCCAAGCGAGCCGAGGAGTTTGCCGCCTTAAAAGCTGAAACCATCAAAGAAGCGCAAGAAAACATCGACGAGTTCTATGAGAACTATAACAACAAGAAAGACAAGACGATTGCCCAGACACGCAAAGACGAAGAACAATTCCTAGCTAGCCGAGACGACACGACATCCGGAGGCACCAGCTGGGAACGCATTGCCAAGCTAGTAGATGTGAGCGGCAAAGGCCCAAAGGGTGGCGCCAGCGGTTCGGGCAAGGAGCGATTCCGCGAGCTGCTGATGACTCTACGGAAAGATGAGAAAGCACCCGGCGCTGAGGGATACTAAACTTGGTCCCTACCCTATCGCACATATACACTAGTTGGTTTTGGGTTGGATGATGGAGTGCGCCAGCCTATCATCAAAACCCTTGATTTCTAAAGCCCAGGTGCCCAAGGTTTCGGGTTGTATTTTAGACGGATCGCGCGTATGGCAACACTCAACTTGGCAACATCGCCAGACTTATCTCGTGGATTTGATGGTGTAATGAATATTATGGATGACTTGGTCGTAAACAGCAAAGACATAGAAGGGCCTGATGGTAATATGCACACTTTGCCTAAACGACTCTCTATTGATCGACCTAATAAAACATTTGGTAGGCGTCTGTGCCGATTTGTATCATACGATCTTCGTCTCTATACACCGTGTTCACTCCTTAGGCCTTGCCAAACCAAGTGTTATAGCCTAGGATTTTGCGGCCCATCATGTACATGGAGGCTACTTAATCGTTAGAAAAGGAGCGCAACGAAAATGGTGCGAGTGAGTGACGAACCTCCGAAGGTGCCCCAAAGGAGGATTTGGTAGGGAACCATCAGCTTGCTGCTTCGGGGGTTCTGCGTCATATTTAGTCAGTCGGGGCGGTTCGAGGCTGGCGTAGCTATGTCGCTAGCGGACAGGCGGTGGACGTACGATCTGCCAAAGTCGGGTGTGCTGATTGTAGGCTTGCTGGTAGAAGCGCTGGTGCTGAGGCACCTTGTTGGGAGCGTCGACGAGACTGCGATGCTCATTAGCATAACACATGAAAGACGGCGGATGAGCTTAGCTGGAGGATCGAGAACCGGCGATTGGCGAGCCAATGGTGGACGACGGTACTCTCTACCTCCGGGAGAGAAGTTGGACATACCCCATTGTTAAATCTAGCTGCGAGTATGTCGATGGTTATGGGAGAAGGGACGCTGAGGATAGGAGAGTCGCGAGCTATTGTTGAAGCTTGAATCTGAATCAGGCGTTCGTAGATTGGCTCGGGTCTTTGGCATGGTTCGATTGGACGAGTGACGGATGACTGGCTTGGGGCGCCTATTCCTCGGTTAAATAGCTCGAAGTACGTGCCTATGTTCCGATCTACCACCTGGGCAGGTGTAGTTCTACATACTATGTACACATGTACCTATTGAGATCCACATGGCCTACGCCTTACTTGTACAGTGCATGTCTAACACTAAGCAAGGTACCTATGTAGGTACTTACTTACATACGGTACCTAACTAGCGTACGGCAACCTACTAATAGATTTTCTACCGCGATTTTTTGAACGTCGAGTTAATCCCATGCCGATGCACATCACGACGGTTCTACAGCCTCAAAACGGTAGAGGCCAGGCGCCAAGTAAATAAGCCTCTGGGCATGTGATCATATCACAGTAATGAGGCTGGTGAACCGAGTGCTGCGAGATGTACAGCTGAAGCGGCCCATCCCTCGTCTACGAGCTCCTCTCGGATTTTTCTGCTCGCAACCCTGTGCTATCGACGTCGGCTACTGCGTCGTGCGAGCCAGCCATGGCATACGTCCCTTCTCGATATCGCCGTCGTTGAGATCCGTGGCTGATCACGATTTGATCCATCCAGAGCTGTCGCATATCTCCAAACCATTGGCCCAGACTGGCGTCGCCTCGCAACAAACCACAAACAGGTCTCTAGTCCAAGAGACAAGGGCTTTCCAAAGATGGGGCGCTCTGTTGATGGACCCTGCTCGTCTCGCCGTTGAGTCGGACTTCTTTCGACAGGGTCCCGCTAAAGAATGGCCCAGGCGATTGCTGGTTGACATGTTCGTGAACTATGGAGATTTGGCTCTATGGACTTGTCTCTTGGATTACCAGGTGCGCGTGAATGGACCTGCCGGGGTTTTACACGTTTGGAGGGCACTTTGGGGTCGCAAGACGTTATACGACGTTGATAGTCCATTGGCTGATGCGTTCTGGCGCATCATACTAGAAGGGGCACTTCTGTCTGACGACTTATCAATCCTGGATAACATATGGGTTTATAGTGAATGGATGTACGATTTGCATCGAGTCAAGTGGCCACAGCTCTACATTACTATTATAAAGCATCTACTTCGGACACATCAACATCAGCGTGTTCTTCAGTGGCACTTACGACTGACACCTAACTTCTATCCCGGCCCAGACGAATTCGCCAAGATTATTAAGGAATTCGCCCTGGATAAGGCGCTCAATGAGTTAGACACTCTCCCATCACTTTACAAGACGAGTCCCAAGAAGGAACTATATAATGCGTTGCTCCCCTATCTATTCGACCGAGGAGAGTCAAGGTTAGCTAGGAAATGGCGGCGCGTCTTCATTCGGCATGGTGAAGCGCCGCTGGCACCAGCGCCGATTAGGCCGTTTCTTCGATTCATGGCAGGTTACTACCCCAATGATAAACTGACGCGTAAAGAACTCGCTGCTTTGAAGTTTACACCCGAAGTGATGGATGATAAAAAGTCCGATCTATCTCGAGAACTCATGAATCGTGTCCACGGACGAACGTTCGGCATCACTGTCAAAAACTACAACGACCGACTTGGCGCTAAGTGGTTTGCTAGTTCGTGGGTGAGCCTAGATGTGGCAATCTCGACAATATCTGCTCTCGGAATCGAAAAGATTGGGCCGTTGTCTCTACAATCTATTGCTCTCAGGGCCAGAAGCTCTGGAGACTTGTTGAATCGCATGTCTCAACTTCGGGAGCACGGAATCTCCGTAATAGATTCAAACTACTTCCAACTAGTCCTCTACCTAGCGAGACAGAGCGACGATGAACTTCTTTATGATCTCTTGCAGAGTGATCTCCATCCAGATGTGTTTGATGATCTCAACCTTCAGACACGACTGATTGACTCTACAACCGATATATCGGACTGGCGAACCCTTCGGCTGCTGCTAGTTTCCAGGCTCGTGATCTACGAACGATCAGCTCGGAGAGCCGCTAATGGTGTTTTGCGACTTCGCTTTCTCCAGAGAGACCAGGAAGGCGTGCTACAAATCCTTGAGGACATGAAGGCAAGGAATATCCCACTCAATGTCGAAGAAGCAAGCCATATTTACGATAGCTTGATTGAGGATTATAATGGCAGCCGAAGAGTCCTTAATGCGCAACCCGCAGCATTTTATCTTTCCATCTTCCGACAATTGAAATCGATGGATGTGCCGGTGCCTCTTAGCCACTGGAAGTTGATCATGCTCAGCATGGCTCGACGGGGGCGACAGGAGGACCTCGAAAGGCTTTCTGTCGAGCTAGTAGATATGTTCATCCACTCGCAGTCTCTACGACCGGGATTCGTCCCCATCCACACCTGGGATCTTCCGGAAGCCATGAAAGGCCCGCTCGGCGGCGTCGAAAATCTTCTGGGCGTCTACATCCCCCAGGATATCCCGACGAATCACGACAACCATCCTCTCCGTGAGCTATTCAACAGCAAAGTGCTCACCGAGATGATCGAAAACGCATTCATCGCCCACCCAGGACAAGGGTTCCGTGCCGTGCCCGATACTCAGCCATATGGGCGCCAGTCTCAGCCCTGGCAGATCGCCAATATAGTCCGGCTACTCCGCACCCTGAACGAGCGGGGGATGTGGATCCGCTTCAGGAAAATCCAGTTCGTCGTGACGAACTGCCTCGTGAACATCTACGGGCCGGCTTCCCCTACGGACGTCTCGCCACGTCTAATGAGGGAGAGCAATACCCTGACGCTAAAGCAGATGAGGGATCTAATAGAAGAGGCATGGGGCAGTAGACTGCTACCACCGTTACACAAATTGGCGGTCGTCATCCAAACGCGCTCCCCTGGTGCGACTTTAGACAGTCGCCCGCTGGAATACCGAATAAAAGACAAAAATGAAGGCCTCTTGGATGGCTGAGTGAAGGACAGCAAAGTAAAATGAATAACTGGCACATAAACCAGCCTGCTCCGTGTATGAATATACTGTGTATCATGAAATATTCTATGCTATAGACGAATAATACCCAAATCTTACAGGCAATTTTTGTATAACAAGTGCGGGACTTTGAAAAAGAAACTCGTTCTTTCGGTTGTCAGCCGGTGGCACGGGTTGTATAGCCCGCTTCACTCATTAGATTATATTGATACAGGGTTACGGCTCTGGTATCTCCGAGATGCCGATTCATTCAAGGTACAAAGTTGTCACAACTATATGGCGGGTGCTTCCGCTTTCATCATTTGATGCCGGATGCTGGAGTGCTTGCTTGATCCTACCCTTCGCCCCCAATTGTGCCCGCTTGCGCATCCCCTACCGCGCCTCCATCATCATCTTGATTATTACCACCTCCTGCCCCCGCTGTCGCTCCTGCTCCAGCTCCAGCTCCACTGCCGCCACCGTGAAATTTCGGCTTGAGCGCGAGCAATATTACGGCGCCGGCGATGAGCAGTATAAGCAGGAGGATGAGCTTACGCTTGGTGGTCCTCCTCTGGTAGCCGGAGGCGACGACGAGTTCCTTCTCGGCGGCCTTGACGTCGGTGGCCATGCGCTCGACGTTGTAGTCGATGCGGTCAAGCATGGTGCCCTGGTCGATTACCATGGTCTGCAGGTCCCGGAACAGGTCCGATAGCTCGATGATGCCCTGGGCGATGTCCTCAATCTCGCGCTCGCGTTGTAGGATCACGGCGTCGTTGCTGTGGAGGAGACGCTGCGCCGTCGTCTGCTGGAGCGCTGACTGTGAATACGAGCGGTCCGCGTCGGATTCGAAGAGCGATGGGTCGGCGGCGTAGCTTGTTGCGCTGGGTGTTGGGGCGCGGTCGCCGCCGGGCGACACGGCGCCTAGGCCGGACATGCCGCGGAGCTCTGTAAGATTATGGAGTTAGCTCATTGTCTCCTTGTCAACTGATATTCTCCCCGCGCGCTTGACATTGTAGCCTAATATCATTTGAAAAAAAAAAAAAAAAAAAAAAAAAAGGGCAACGTACTCTTCAAGTAAGCACTCTGTTTCTTGCGAAAGCTAGCGCTGGCCTCCTGGACGCGACTGGCAAGACTGATCTGTATGTTCTTAGCCATGACCTCCTCAGCCCTCGTCATCGTGCCAGCCTGCAGACCCTCGCGGACCATCTGCTCGACGCGCTGGATGCAGCGGTGGCACTCGTGGAAGCCCTTCGTTATGCTCTGGGTCAGACGCTCGATCTCGCCCTCCTCGGCGCGCTTGGCTTCCTCGTCGTTGAAGCCCGGCAGAACGTGCTTCTGGTGCAGTCGCTCGAGGGTCTGGGATCGGCGAGCGATGTCGGCCAGGAGGTCCGTCACCTCGTCGCTGATGTCGGCCCATCGCGGCGGCAGTAGGTCCATCTCGATGACGACGTCCCCGTCGTCGTGGTAGTCGCCCCCCGACAGCAAGCCCTGCGTATCCTCGGCGCTGCTGCTCCCTCCCGCCGCGCCCACGCCCCCGATGCCGCTGCCAGGGCCGAAGTCCGAGAAGCCATTACCGCTGGGTCCGGGGCCGTATCGTGTCTTCTTGGCTGGGTGGTGGGCGTAGGATTGGCGGTACGATATGTAGCTGGGTTTCGGATCATGCCGAGGTCAGTGACAGTGCCTAAACAGGGAGAGAATAAATCATGTTTAGGTCAATGACACCGTCTTGTTATGGCACTTACAGATTGGTGCGGTCTCGCCACATGGCGGACGCCGAAGAGGGCTGATGCCGCCGTCAATGATGTGCTGGTCTTCACTCTGCAATCACGAGCATGAACATTCAAGGGAGTAATGCGCAGTCGAGTAAACAAACGGGAGGCCGCCGGGTGTTTAAAGGGTTGCGACAGCACAGCGATTACATGTAGTTTGTGTAAGCAAGGCAGAATTCCAGATTACAAGAGGTATTGTACAGGGGATATATCATGGATCGATGGATTGGATTGGCGTATAGTAGGAGGTATGTGTATGTAAGTAGGTACGTATGTGTCGAATTGCCAGTTACAGTACAGCCTGCAGCCTACAGTTGACGTAGCCCCCAAAATTGGTGTTGATGGGGCTTAGAACGGCTAGAAGAGCCGGTGCCAGCGACCAGTAACTACAAAGGTACTTGTAAAATACCAATGGTACCAATACCAGGGTGTCACGGTGAGCCCAGACAAAGAGGCTGATAGCTCTCCAACTGCGCACTCCCTCTTAACCCACGATCTACCCGCAATCTATGCTGTACCTACCTCGAATCTGATATGTAGTCATCGAACTGATAAGTCAGTAGGTATAGATGGCGGTAGAAGCCACAACAGGTTATCCTGCTATTGTAATATCTTAGAATACCACCCATGTATGTTGTACATATGTAGGCGTTTGAGGCAAGGCGTCTAGCCAAGGCATATACAAAGATTCCCGGGTGCCAGTCAGTCTACCCAACTATTTGTTGTGTGGGCTGCAAAGTGGATGATGCGCACTTGCAGGCGACCTCCCGTTGGGCTGGCTGCCGTCGCTGCGACCGACTGTGGAATTGGTACTGTACAATAAGAGCCGGAAAGGAGGCCTACACGCTTGGGCAGGCACACCATAGGCAGTACCTCCCTACAAATTACCTACGAGGTACGGTAGATACCGTATGCAACCAGGCAGGTATAGTTACAGGAAACTGACTACACCACATATAGACACTTGTAGGACCTCTAGCCTCCCATCTCATCACTGTGGGCTCATCTATAACTGACTGCCCTTCCCCCTTCTAAAATAGCGTCGTCAGCCCTGTCTGCCCCTCTGTCTTAGACTGCCCCAGTTCTCCCCCCCATTATTATTTCGATACAACTCAGGTGAATCCGAACGCCCTCTCGTCCTTGACCAACTTTCCCTCCCCCACCACCCACTACTGGATCTCTCTTTCGGCAGCTACGTGCTTTTGCGCTATCTACCGTCCTTCGTCGTCGTGACACCCTTCGACACTCGCTTCAATTAGCAACAGCAACTAGTTTCGCATCGCATCATGGTCAGTCCAGAGCCTATTCAGGGTTCCCCGCCTCACATACATACATCACGGTTTTCAAAGCCCCGCGCTCGACATCTTCAACATGTTGTTGTATCGACGTCTCTGCTAACTCGCTCCTCCTATCCTAGGCCGATTCCCTTACTGAAGAGCAGGTCTCCGAGTTCAAGGAGGCCTTCTCCCTCTTTGTAAGTAAACAGCACCGACCCGCTTGTCGTCCCACAGCTATCCCGTCACCCTTCCTGAATTGATCGTGTTGAGTTGACCACGCGCTTACCACGTTATCATGTAGGACAAAGATGGTGATGGTGAGTTCGATTCCGCGCTACATCCCGATGTTCTCAGCCGCATATTACTGTCGCTCCCCGGGCGAATCTCTACAGCCAGCCTTGCTGTACTCCTCACTACCACAATGCAAACCCTCTTTACTGTATGCGGGCACAACGAGCGGGGGCTGATGAAAATCCGTGTCATTAGGACAAATTACAACAAAGGAACTAGGCACCGTCATGCGATCGCTCGGCCAGAACCCCTCCGAGTCGGAGCTGCAGGATATGATCAATGAGGTTGACGCTGATAACAACGGCACTATTGATTTCCCCGGTAAGGGATTCGCGTCACCACTACTCGTAATGCCAGGTGGCAGGCTGACAGTTTGGTCGCACAGAGTTCTTGACGATGATGGCTCGCAAGATGAAGGACACGGACTCCGAGGAGGAAATTCGAGAAGCGTTCAAGGTCCGTACACTCTGTTATCCTCTTTTCGAGCAGGTCGGTCTAAGGCTAACACTTGGCAGGTTTTCGACCGCGATAACAATGGTTTCATCTCGGCTGCTGAGCTCCGTCACGTCATGACCTCTATTGGAGAGAAGCTCACAGACGAGGAGGTTGACGAGATGATCCGTGAGGCTGACCAGGATGGTGATGGCCGTATCGATTGTATGCTCTACCACCCCGCAGCGCCTTGAGTTTATACTTATGCACTATACTAACTACAACGACGCGCAGATAACGAGTTCGTACAGCTCATGATGCAAAAGTAAACTCCATTCAGTCCCACAGCGCAAGCATTTTCATAGCCCGTCCATACCCCAATACGTATCATGACAGGATTTTATCATCTGTTTCTTTTCCCCTGGCACAGGAAGGTCGGAGCTGGAGTTGATTTGTGTTGGTTGGTGGTGTAATGACCCTCGCCGTGTAGCTCTCCTCCGAGGCAGCACCCAGCTTGATGGCCTGAAATGGGATATGTCTCTTAATGCGGCTCTATCTCCATTTCTCCCTGCCCTCCTTTAAAAGGAGGCTATGGTAATTGTGGATTAAACCTATACATTAGTCCAGTTGCTTCTCTGTAATCGAGAGCCGTACGCTGACTTGATGCCTTACGCTCCACGTGCATGCCATGCCTGTTGTTGCCATGTCGTTATTATTTACTTTTACTACGTATAGTATTTGAAGTGGCGTGAGGATATCAGCGTTCCGTTCTTAGCCAGGTAATCCTCGACTACACCGGTACTCTTATATTTCCAAGCCTTGTTGAGTTAGCAATTTCAGTTATATGATTAACTGTTAATTAATACCCCATCATAAAATTATCGAGTTTTGCATTTCGGCAATCCGACGGGCCATCGGATCTTGAACTTGAGAACGAGGTGAGGCATAAACAGGGTCAATGCAGTAGTAGGTAGGGTCACCTCGCGATCGCTATTGATGTGTCGCCCAGACATGGTTTTTAACAACCTTGCGAGTCGGTGCCTATCGCAACTCTCAAATTAATCGCAATAAATCTCGACAACAACACGGTTAGACTACATAGGTCGGCCCTCAGCACATTCCCGTTTTGAAGATTTTATCATATTCTCGTGTACGGTTTTATAAGGCTACTAGACACGGAGGAAACCGTTTCAAGTTAAAGATTGCATCCTCTTACCTGATTGGTTGATATATATTCCCTAGGGTTTTATCTCCGATGGCAAGTAGTAACATGAATATCGCTATAGATAGGTAGGTATTGCCTTCACAATAGGTACATACGTAGACATCTTGTTTAGCATTCCCACCTCGGAACTACTTTCTTTCAACTTGCAAAACCAGCCCATTTCATATTGCCTAACTCATTCAACTGCGAGGCGTCAACGATGCCTTAATCGGTTAGCCTAGCAGAATAATAATGATAATGCCGAGAGTCATGTAGGACTTTAGGTAAGCGCCAGTCTCGGCCGAGCGCAAATACTGGGACGCCGGGCGTGGTCGGAGCTTCGGTTGAGCCAAGCTAAGCTAAGCTAAGCCATCCAACACTTGGACATGACGGCATTCCGCATTTGTTACCCATTAACTAGTATGTACCTACGCCGAATTTTCTTTTCTTTTCTTTTTTTAAGAAACCCGCTCGCTTGCGCATCCCGGAACTGGACACGACAACGACCCGTTTGCGACATTTTGGGGGCGACTCTTCCGACAGCGTCGTTCGTGCGACGATGCCACTGCGCACAGCGACGGCTTTCCGGACGACGACGACGACACGATCGCAGTAAATCGCAAGATGGTGTCGGCACCCGTTCGGCATGTGCTGCCGCCGTTCCCCCAGCGCGGCGCTGCCATAGCGAAGCTGGTTACGGGCCCCTCCGCCCAAACTCGCCATAGTCCCATCTCTTCCTCCTTTGCGCAAGCCCTTGGTGCAAATTCTTGTGGCCCGTCATGCGCTCGGCCACTGACCACCTCGTCCTGGATCGGCCGGCCTCATCCGATCCCTCGCGGACCTAGTCCGACCGATTCATATTCATCATCGCTCCTCAAAGCGGCCACGAGCCTACACCTCCGAGCTGGTGCAGCGAGACAGTTTTCCATTACACGCATAAATCGGAGGGACATTCAGAACGGTTCATCGAGCAGCGAGGGCGCGGCCGCGACACTCATAGCATCTAAGGCCAGTAGCGCGGGGAGCAATAGTGACGCAGTCGCTCTAAAAGACGATGCAGCCAAGACCAGTCCTCAACCCGAGCACCCGACCGCGGTAGAGCAGCACACCCACCACTCTGCAATTGAAAAGGGAACGAAGGCAGGGCGGCTCAATCTTAGGGCGCGGCTCACCAAGGAAAAGGATGATGCTAGGAGATGGTCAACCTTGCGGGAGGTTTGGCGGCTTCTGCGGATCGCACGCCGCGAGACGCTCCCGCTGCTAGGTGCCGTTTCGCTGCTCCTCATTTCTTCTGCCGTCACTATAAGTGTCCCTCTCACAATTGGAAAGGTCATGAGTAAGTATAGCTAATGGGGTCAATTCAGGGCCAGACGAAGCATCGTATACTAGGCTAATTCAGCTACAAGATCTTGCCACAAGCGACTCTGCCGAGACCACGATATTCGGTCTTACCCTGTACCAGTTCTTCCCGGCTCTGGCTCTAGTCTTCACCATGGGCGCGGCTGCCAACTTTGGCCGCATCATACTCCTCCGAGTCATTGGCGAGCGCGTCGTCTCGCGCCTACGTTCTCAGCTATATCGCAAGACGCTAGCCCAAGAGGCCGAGTTCTTCGATGCGAACAAGGTGGGAGATCTGACTTCACGCTTCATTGCCGACACAACCATCGTTGGCAAGAGTATCACCCAGAATGTTTCCGATGGTCTGCGGTCAATTATTAGTTGCACCGCAAGCTTTATCGCTATGGCTTGGATTAGCCCCAGCCTCGTCTTGACGATTTTCCTTGCTGCCCCTTTCATCGGTGCCGGCACTATAATATACAGTCGAGTAGCGAGGAGGCTAGCGACGCAGTCACAGAAAGCCCTGGGTTCTCTGAATAAAATTGGCAACGAGCGGCTAGAGAGTATTCGCACGGTCCAGGCCTTTGCCGGTGAGTCGCAAGAGGTCGGCCGATACAATACCCAGGTCAGAAAACTCTTCAACATCGGCAAGACCCAAGCCTTGACGGACGCACGGTTCTTCGCCCTCAACGGATGGCTCGGTAACATGATTGTGATTGGTCTACTCTGGCACGGCGGCAGTCTCGTTCGAGAAGGTTTCTTATCACTAGGTGATTTAACAACTTTCATGATGTACGCCGTGTACGCCGGAACCAGTGTCATAGGAGTGACTAGCTTCCTCTCCGAGCTCATGAAGGGTGTTGGAGCGGCGACCCGCCTATTTGAACTCGAGGATCGCAAGCCAGCCATTCCCCCGACGCGTGGCACCCCTGTTCAATCAGCCAGAGGCGATATCGAGTTTTCCGACGTTTCTTTCGCTTATCCCACTCGTCCAGATAACCAGATCTTCAAAAGTATGAGCTTCACGATCCCTAGCGGCAGCAATGTATGCATTGTCGGTCCTTCCGGTGGCGGGAAATCCACCGTGACTTCACTCCTTCTACGCTTCTACGACCTCGACAGCGGATCGATCCGCATCAACGGCATAGATATTTCTGAGATGAACGCGAAGTCGCTGCGCCGGCATATCGGCGTAGTTGCTCAGGAGCCGGTTCTATTTTCCGGCACGATAGCGGAAAATATTGCGTACAGCAACCCGCGGGCGGACCGCGCTGCCATCGTCCAGGCCGCTTCAAGGGCTAACTGCACTTTCATTGCTAAACTTCAAAAGGGCCTCGACACGGAAGTCGGTTCTCGGGGTACCCAGCTTTCCGGAGGGCAGAAGCAGCGGATTGCCATTGCCCGTGCTCTCCTGAAAAATCCTGACATTCTCATCCTCGATGAGGCGACTTCCGCTCTTGATGCCGAATCCGAAGTGGCCGTGAACGCAGCCCTCGCGCAACTCATGAGTGGCAACATGACAACCATCTCTATTGCCCATCGTCTATCGACCATCAAGAGATCCGATATCATCATCGTTCTCAACAATGAGGGCTCAGTTGCCGAGATAGGGTCCTACACCCAGCTGAGTGCAGACAAGGAAAGCGCTTTCAGCAAACTCATGGAGTGGCAGATGACCGGTGGTGAGAACCCGAACCCCCCGGCGCCTTACCGGAACTTCAATGCCGAGTCGGAGGCCGCTGAGGAAGACTTTGAGGAGACCGAGGACATCGACGAAGAGGAAGCCGATAATACGGAAAAGGAAGATAACAAGCAGCGAACGTAAAAGGCAAAGCACACACGATCATTGTCACCATTAATATACATACGCCGCTCACGCCACGAACAAATCGGGTACAGCGAGCCAGTATTCACCAAACGTTCTCCCTTCTTCTCTAAGCGTTTTGTTTCTTCTCCCGGCTGGGAAGGGGCTGGTATTTAGAATACTATAGAAATCAGGTACGGCAAGGAAATGATACCATAGAAAGAAACATGGGAGAGGAGAATCAGGGAAGAACGAAGGGCAGGAGAAGAAAGAAGGGTGGTTTCATGGGATAAACATCACGGCTTCTGCTACATCCTGTTCTATGTATATGTGGAGATGAAAAGACGGATGAGGGAAATCTCTCTTGTATATTACACATGCATATACTCGACGTACCTATGTATCCTGGTACCTACATACATGGAGTTTATGTGTAGGCGCATTACCACTGCTACTTGGCAGTGCGTAGGTAGATGGGTAGATTAATCAGGCTCTCCACTCGACACGAGGAGAATCGCCCGGTGGCGCGAGAGAGTAGAGGAATACGCAAATGTATAAAGGGCCGGTTTAGGCTACTAATTGTTTTGATACCTGATACCCGATGCTTTCTGCTCTGTATATGTGCAGTTACATCTCGTAGAAGGCTTGATATTTTGTCGTATGTCGATGTCCCTAACCAGTCCTCTCAATATACGAACTTGACTTTGCCGTGCCATTGTTAGACTTTATGAAGAATTGAGTTACATAAATACTATCCACCGAGCATTAGATAATATGACCAGAGTAGACAGGCTTTCTTATGTTGAATTCATATTCACCGCGTCAGCCATAACCCAACTTCAAATTTTAACCCGAAGAATAGCGAAGCCGCTAAAGTCCCAACCGTAGACAGATCCATAGTTAAACGCTCAACTCGACGAGATTATAATAGCCCAATACATTATGACCACTTACCAGGCCGGTTCAACAGCTACCGTATCTAACGGAACGCGATGTTAACCACCACAATGGTCGTGAACTTGCGCGATAAGGAAGCATAAGGTTTTCCATAGTATCAACCTTACATAGCGTTGGGAAAGAGGTATTTCTTCTCATACCGAATGATACTGTAGAGCCGTTGTGAAGCAGGTCGGACCCAAGCCCAGGGTGTCTTACATCAATATTATGAAACTCCTGGCTACATGCAATCTAAACGAGAAACATTCCAACAACGGCGCCCAGGCCATCCTGAAGAAATGGCTTGAGAAAGCGGCAAATCTCGCCACGTACCGAGGATGGAAGGATAACACGCAGATAATGGCCGATGGTGTGGAGCCAGAGCTGTTCGACGCGGTGCGAATTGCAGGCGACACAGAAATCGTGCTGTCGTGGCAATCCCATCTAATAACTTTGATACTCTTGATACCGCTCCCCTAGTCTAGAGCGCCGACCTTCCACCCGCAGGTTTCTTAAGTATGCTCTACTGGTTAGGACTCCTATGGCGGTACGTCGCCTTTAATCATCCTAGCAGATTAGGATAAGCATGTACTAATACATCTATAAGCGGCCTCCCCCCTCCTTTGACGACTGTGTTCTTGTCTACTTTAAACAATCGGTAAAAGAGCAACTAGGCTTCGCAAGGATGACTACTAAGACTCTTGATCCTGGTATCAAGTTCTGGCTTGCAAGGAAAGCATTTCCAGATAACAAAGCTATCAGTAAGCTGCGGAATAACACCTATACGGGGTATCAATATACCATAAGAAGAGGAATAGAATCGAAATAGCAAGATGAAGCGTGGCAATGACTGGTAGGCCAGGTAGTATGGTGGTAAAGTAGTTGATTTATTAATAGCTAAGAATGTCTACAGGATTCCTACCACCAAGACTACATACTGGAGACGCAGTCTCCAGGAACCCTGCTTCAGGAAGACCTTTCCAGGAAGGTGTCTCTTGGAAGGTGTCTCACAATGACCCTGAGTACTCAACAATCAAGATATAAGCTGTATTTAGTCAACCGAATAAGCAAGCTTGAAGGTTATGTAGCAAGTAGAGAAATGATTATTTGCGCGTTATACTCGGTGAATACGTACAATATAGTAAACTGGCCGGTAAATATTGGTAAACGAGCCGCTAAGGTGAAGCAGATAGATGCTCGAGATGGTGATATGTGATGACCGATTAGTGACAGACTCCGAGTTAGATAGCTCAGTAACGGGCGGCTCCGCGATTTACACCGAAATATACCGCGGATACCGCTAGCCATATGCCGGCAAGTATCCCCTCTACCTCATAAATATTCAAAGTAGGGGCCCCTCGCCTTGCCTGAAAGGCGCGCTTGCCTAAGACATCGGTTGGTAGGTCGTCCAAGTGTTTCTTGCGCTATCTTCTTAGCTTGAGCGTGCGATTGGGAACAGGTCTATGGCCTCGAGGATCTGTGTTTCGTATTCCTGAGTGTGAGTATTAGTAGGTGATGGTTTGACGGTGCTGCCGCCAATGGAGGTTCGATTGGCATCTAGAAACTCCTGCGTCTCCAGATACTCACTGATGAACGAACTCTTTCTTCTAGTTGGTAAAGTTCTATTTGACCGCATTTGGCATGAGAGATACCCATTCTTGGTCGAAGAAATTTTGGTCCTGCTGATGCTGAGGAGCAATTATACATACACATCCTTGAACACTGCCTTAAATACTGCCACATCACACCTAGTCTTGGTCGTTGCTGCTCTTTGCCTATTCTACAGGTTTGCCGCACTCTTTGATTGCAAAGCCGAGGTAAAAAGCTACCAGGCTCAGACCATAGTTCAGCTTGTTAAATGGTTCCTTTCCAAGCTCCAATTCGGTGGACCTTGTAATACTGCTAGTCGCCGAAGCTGAATAGAACGACTGAGATGCTTTGTGGCCTTGGTATCAAAGACCGATGCAAAGAAGTAGGTTGCAACACCAAGATCTACGTTAGCCTCAGGAGTCTAAGCTACAGGCATTAGTAGATCATGGCACAAGGCTGTCTACAGAAGAAATAGGGGTATGGTATTAGAGCCACAGGGTCTCCATAGTTCGGAACAGACAGTTTAGCTAGGCAGATCAGCATTATTCGAATAATTTTTTCACTTGATCAATTGAATCCCCTTACTTCTAAGAATGTATTCGCAATAGGTGGAAGGAAATGGGTGCCAATCGCTCGTTCCACTTCACCAGAAACCCGTTATCCTCCAAAATAGTGAGTGTCTGATGGCACTTGATTGCCAAAGTGATTCGGGTTATCACATCTAACTTCCACCCTCGGAAGCAATGGCCCCCTCAAACGCGCAGATCATTTCATCGTAGAGCCTATCTACATCTCCCGGTGGCTCGTCCGTCCCGATCCAAATGGCACCACCCCTTTCGGGAAATAGAAATTGGCGTAGACGTTGGGCGAGTGGCTTGAGGGAGCAGAATTCCGGACCAAATTCTTCCAAAATTTGCCCAAAGCCATCCTGCTCTATGTCTAGCAATTTGCGTGCCGCTACTTCTTGCAAGCTGCCATCGCTCCATTGCCGAAGCCTGCTATCCTCCGGGGGGCTATCTGTGCGGTCTGTTATGATTGCCCAAAGGAAAACGTAAAAGAAAGATTCTAGGTCGTGCCGATAGGTATGCAGTTCACCCTTCAGGGCGCCAATAGCCATAAACGGCCTGGTGCCGGTGATTCTGCCCTCTGATTCTGATATTTCGGCGAGTTCTATGGCGGCATCAAGGTCTATCAGTACCCCCCTAGGGTCCCCTTCTTCTTGTTCGTCTAGAATGATCATATTTCCTGATGATATATCTTGGTGAAGAATCGCCCCGTCATTATAGAGTGATCGGTGGCATTTGATAGCATCGCGGAATACCTGAAGTAGCTCTAGAATAGACCGAAACGTATGAAGGGGCCTGCCAACAGGTGAAGTGACCACACAAGTAAGCATGCGGTTTTCGAAGTAGTCTTCGGTTTCTTCTGTATATCCGGCGAGTCCGTCGGCATCACACGCCACTTTCTGTCTTTGCTCTTCGGTACTCTCGATGAATTTCCTCCCTGTGCCCCATCGCATCATCCGACGTAGGTACGCTGTACTTTCAAGTTCTTTGTAAAAATCAAGAGATATGGCGCCCCAGACGCATTTTTTCTTGGCCAGCTTTAGGAGCTCATCTTCCGGACGCTCCCTAACCCAACGCCATTTGAACTTCAAGACGTAATCCCATCGATCCGAATCCGGCATCCTGGTTCGGTAGCAAGTTGTCCCAGTGCCAGCGATACCTCCACGGGATGCAATCGGCTGCTCTTCAAGATAGAGCTTCCCTAAAGAAGGCATGTCCGCACCGTCAAGGGTAATGTAGCTGCCCCCCTTATCTGCCCTGATAAAGCCGTTGTTCCCTAGGTCCTGGTCTGTCATCCGCTGGTAGCTGAGAATAATAGAAAGAAATTGGTTGAAGTCTTTCTGGATATCAAAAACCTCGCTGCAATATAAGCCAGACCGATCAAAGACCCAAAATTCGATCAGTGAGCCGCGTGTGTAGAACCCGTGCAAGAAGAGACGCAGAGGCTGGCTGTCAAAGACTTGGTATGCGGACCGACAGAGACGTAGCAACCCATCCTGATAGGAAACGCGGCCACCGTAGCAAAATTGGCCAATGACCTGAACATGGTCCCATCTCACCCGGTCGCCGCAGGTCGGTGACGTGGGTATAGTCAGTAGGAGACATGCGCCGTCGTCGCGAGTCCCATGCTCGGGTGCTGTATTGCCGCTAGATACGTGCCACGAGCCCCGAGCGCCGTCAAGCTCTCGTAGCATATAATCAGAAAACCACTGTAGAAAATTGTCGGGAGACGGGGCAGCTTGTGGAATGGCACAGCGACTACTAACTACTCCGGCTGCCTGAATCTCTAATATATCATCCCGGTGGACGTATTGAAAATTGCCGAAGTATCTTTGGATAAATCTGCTCATTGGGCCGTGCATGCGGCCATCTATATTGTCTAGGATTTCTTGGTCGTCCATCGCCGAATGTAGTGGAACTGGCGGATCATTCACTGCCTGGTGGTTTTGCATGCACTATTAGGATGTGCCGTAGTGCGAAGATTGCTATCGCATGGGAGTCTGATCCGGCGTACAGTGCCGTACGATTCCGAATGACGTTGACGGTTTGATATTACTAAGCCTCTAGCGCGTAGTGTGCGTAAATGGTGCAGCGAGTAGGGCTCTGGGGTTGTCTTAGAATTGTTGCGTGTGGCACCAATAGAAGACCTAGTATTGAAGCTGTGATGCGATATATCGTTAACTGCGTACTCACCTACTCTAATCCCAGCTTGCTAACCGTCACGAGTTAAACATACCATTACATCCTCCCCAAGTAGATTGTAAAGAAGGCATGCGGCCGCGACAGTAACGTTAGAGACGAGTAGCCAATATCGCTGACCTTGCTGCTCGACTTTTGTTTCACGCGAGTCGATTTAACGGTCAATCTGCATGACTAGTCAGACCTTCAATAGCGGTGCTCGATTTCTTTACTAACTACGGGGTCTTCTACTCCTTAGCCGGTGCATCGTTCCTCCGGCGGCCGCCATTCCAAGCCGAGGTTTTCGAAGACTCTTCTCTCGGCCGTAAGCATGTCTGGGGCAGGGTTGCCATTAGCATCGCTCTCGAGGTCAACCCACTCGCCGCCGTCGCCGCGCCTCCGCACGCCGCTACTGTCGAACTTCAACCCCTTGATCTTTTTACAGTATCGTCTGAGGTCTCGCTCGAACGTCGTGCCGCCCGTCCAGCCGACTACCGCGCAGCCTGCTGTTTTCCAGGGGCTTACTACGACGGATCATTAGAAATTTGTATCACTAGAGCTATCGGGGAAATACTCACTGATAATATCAACTCTTCGGTGCGGGTTAGGGTTTTTCGCAGCTTTCGCCTTGTCCCAGTTTGGGTCCTGCCACACAACCATAGCTTTATCCAGCGTGTCGAACCCGCTACCCGCCTTGCGGCCTTCGCCCTTCCAGGCAAGGGGAGCCTGCCCGCGCTCACTGTTTGCGTCGCTAATAGTAAGAGTGTGGGAGATATACTGAGCTTTCTCAAGGCTCCTTATTATCTTACCGACGAGGAATTCCGTAGCTGAAGGGTCGGGATGACTAAGGATAACATCTACGTCACCGCTCGATGCCTTCCCTCTGCGGTAGCCACCGACGATGACCATCTGAAAACCTTTCTCTTTCTCGTTGGCGTGTTCTAGTATGACGTCTGCAATGGCTTCCACCTCGGCGCGGGGTACTTTCTCCTGTAATTCCTCGTAGTACTTGATGCCGATCTGCTGGACACGGGTGATTTTGTTCCACCCAAACTCGACGATGTCGTCCAGATCTCGCCAGCCACGATTGTAGAAGTCGTGAGCTGTCTTTGCTCCTACGCCCCATATGTCGTAGAATAAGAGCAAGACTTTCATCTTCGGGTTTGATGCGGCTTCCTGGACATCATCGAGGTAGCCGTTTCCCTTCCACTGCTTGTAGAGCTCTTCGATCTTTGGACCACAGCCCGGCAATCTTGTAACTTCTGTTGGCTGCGTTAGATATACACTGTCAAGACAGAAAAGGGATATTAGACTTGCCTGATACGGACAAGAGAGGATATGGATATGCTGCCACTGCCGCGATACCCGTCGAGTAAGCCCGGACCCCCACATCATCGCCTTCCAGGGTTCTGAGTGTCCTCATCTTCTTGAGTTGCTCAATGAATGCACAATTGGGGCTGCTGAAAGGTGTGGGACGTTGGCATGAATAGTCCTTGTGCAAGTAGTCTGGAAGAGGCGGGAGTTTCAACGCTCTCTCATGCTCTGACGTTGATTCCTGAGCCAGACGAGGACGCTTCGCGCGGGCCGGCCTCGGGTACTGTGGTGACGGGCGGCTACCTGTATCATCTTCCCTCGCGCGCTTGAGGATGTCCTCCGCACTAGGTACTGGCTGGCTTGATGCGGGCGCCTTCTTTCGGCCTTGATACACCAGATAATCATCCACGGGCAGCACCTTTCCTTTAGCGAGACTCTCGGTGAACCACTCGAGCCGGACAACTTGAACCACCGAATCGTCTGCGTGCTCGCCATTGCCTTTAACTTCCCCGCCGTCCTGCGGCGTGGTCTGGATTTCGTCGGTGAGAAGCCTCCGGGACCTGAGTTCTAGTATAGCGCGGGGTTTCTTAGCTACCTTCCCCAACACGATCTTGGCTTCGCTGATGTCATAGGTCAACGTGGGAATCTGACTCTCGAGTTCCGGTAGCTCATCCACTTCAAAGTGGGCGGGCAGCAGGAAGATGGTGGGAAATGCGAGATCTGTCGCCATCATTCTCAGGCCGCGACCGACTGTCATAGACAGTCAAGTTATTCTTCTTTCCTCTTCAGCTTCTGCCTCAATCGTGGGTTTTCGATTTTAGGCAACATCCCTGTTTATACGTCTAGTAACAGCGACCGATGGGCAACGGCCGGTGATCTAGTGCAACCTTGCGGAAAAGATATTCAATGGTGTGTGAACCCCTGGGTGCTATTACTGCCGTGATCAACAACAATTGGTCTTTGTGAGAAGGAGTCGATTGTTGCTATAGATGAATTGACATAGGTAGCACTGCTACTATTAAGAAGGGAGAATGCTGTAGTCTAAGCGCGTCATCATGAGGTTTACTCAATCGATTTGTTCCGAGAGCATGCTAGACAGGCAATGGCCATATTCTGGTTTTTTTAGAGGGTATAACAATGCTCAGATTCTAGCTCTCTCTTTCCTAGAAAAATCATCTTTTAGAATCAAAACCTGCAAGGGTAATATGCCTCATCGCATACCTAGGAAGTACCTATGTAGGTGATTCGGTGATTCGCATCCGGTAAGATAAGGTACTAAAATTAAGTAGGTATGCAACCACATATCGCGCCAAAACTTTCTACTAGGCCGCTTTTAGCATGGGCTACCCCTATTCAGAACCAGCCTATTTTACAAGCTTATTCAGACGTTGATCAACGCTTATGAAGATATTCTATGATGAATCGATCGATGGTAGTTATCTGTATATTAGCAGCTGGCGTACTGTATAACTAACTGGTTTGGCGCCAGCTCCCTTCTCGAGAGCAAATTCACGATACCATCAACAGTAGTCGTTTGTACCTTCATCGATTGATTAGCGACTGTTTTTCGAGCGCAAACCCTTCATGAGCCGGCCTTAAAAACCAAGCTGGCTGGCGATGTATACTAGCAAGGTCAGCCTTCTATGCAGTACCTAGCTCAGATTAGTGATCCAAGAGTTGTACTAACACGTCAATTTCTAGACTGAAAGCTTTTCAAAATATTGGTTGTCGGTCCTCGACGCCTATGCCGATAACCTCAGAATTTACCCCGCCGATGGTGATGCAGAATGTGTCCGCGCTAGGTATTGGCGGGAATAGGAAGTCGAGTGACGCTCACAGGACCGAAAGACAATAAAACGTGAGCTAGGTATACATGTCCCGATTCTAACGGAGCGAAAGCAATGACTCTTGCTCGCGGTGTTCCGGACGACGCCAAGGTGCCGGAAATCTATTTCGATGGCAGGGTTCTCTTTGTATTATGCGAATTTAGGACTGTATTCCCCTCTTCGCTAAGGTCTCATGGATTTGCCCATACCGCCCTCCACCCGTAATAGCGCCTGAGCCACGTTACTCTTATCGCTCCATCCTCCCTTAATCGTTAGCCTGTAAGTAACCTACTACATAACCTTCTGTCAGCCACGAGAAGCTATCTCGACTCGAGACTACCATGACGGGATCCAGCCTTGCCTCTAGCTGCATGTTTGTGATCATTCTCGCAATATTCACAGCGTGTTATCGAATGATCACCCCTGTTTGTCATGGGATTTTGTCCATAGTATGGTCGGTCTGGAGCAAGTTCGTTGATTGTTAAACACGGGTTTGGGCCTTCGTATTCGAAATCGCGTCCGTCGATAACTAAATGAAGCTTACTATTATCCTGATACCATGCTAAGTGACGTTTGAAACTCTGCCACAGCAAAAAGTAGACAAGGCCTTTGAGATGATCATGAGAATTAGAAGTGATAGCCGCAAGCTTCGGGGAATGTCGGAGGATGAGCGATTCGACGCTATCGTATTTTTGATGTGGTATCCACTGCTCTAGAATCGAGGCTACACTATGAAGGGCGAAATCTAGCAGATTTAAATGTTCCTCAAGGATCCCTATAGCGGCGTTCCGAACATGATCGTTTTTATCCCTCATTTTTGATGCTACCACTTGTAGAACTGCCTTAGGTAGGTCCGGCTGCTTTTGAAAAACTTCGAGAGCAGCTTCCTGGACTTCATAGCTTTCATTTTCAAGCTTTAACACTATCGCTTGCGTAATTGTCTTGGGAAGGTTCCGCTGTTCTCGGAAAGAATTGAGAGCGGCTTTCTGAACGTCAGGGCTTCTGTTTTGAAGCGCTAATGCTATTACATGCATAATTGCTTTCGGTAGATCCCCCTGCCGCTGAAGAACGTAAGAAGCGACGTCCCGAATACTACGGTCGTTGTCAACGAGTTGAAATGCTACTGCTTGCATAATTGCCTCAGGCAGCTTTGACGACTGAAGAGCGTAGAGAGCGGCTTCCCGGATAGTGCGGTCTTTGTCATTGAGTTGAAATGCTACTGCTTGCATAATTGCCTCAGGCAGGTTTAACGACCGAAGAACGTAGAGAGCGACTTTCCGGATATAAGGGTCTCTGTTTGTAAGCTTTGATGCTACTGCTTGTATAATTGCCCCAGGCAGATCCTCCTGCCGATGAAGAACCTTAGAAGCGACTTCCCAGATATCAAGGTCTTTGTCGCCGAGTCGAAATGCTACTGCTTGCATAATTGCCTCGGGCAGCTTTGAGGACTGAAGAGCGCAGAGAGCGGCTTTCCGGATATGAGGATCTTCGTTTTTAAGCTTTAGTGCTATTGCTTGCAGAATTGCTTCTGATCGGTTTGACTGCGATAGAAGAATTAGAGTGGCAGCGTCTCGAACTCTAGACTCTTTATCCTCAAGCTTTAATACCATCACTTGGAGAACAGCGTCAGGCAGCTCTCGCTTATGCAAGAAAGCCTCAATATCGGGTTCTTGATGGGGTAGTAACAGAGGAACCGAGAAATTTCTTCTAAGAGCGTCTATAACAGCCCTCTGGACTCGAGGGTGTTCATTTTCGAGCCTTGACGCTACCTCTCGAAGTATCGCCGGTCGATCTAAGAATTTACCAAGGACAGATACAACAGCCAGCCGGACTCCAAGGACTCCATCTCCGAGTATCGCTACTAGTTCTTGTAATATATCTTGTGATAGACTTGATTGAGTTCGAAGAACCGATATGGCGGCTATCTGGACCTTAGGCTTTTTGTTATGGACCTTTAACGCTATCATTTGGAGGAATGCTTCTGGTAGGTTTGCTGGGACTGGGCGGATAGTCAGATTGGTTCTCGTAAGGAAAAAACTTTCGGCTTCGAATTTTGACATTATTGCTTGAAATACTTTTTCTGGCGGGCTCGGTTCTTGGAGAAGCTCTAGGCACACTAGCTTATTGAAATCCCCATCAGCTTTTTCTATCTTTGTGAGTGTTTCTTGAAGTATTGTTCCTGTTAGCTTCGACTGGTTTTGGAGAGCCACCATAGCAGCCACAAAAACGTAAGGATTTTCAGTTTTGAGCTTTGCTTCTAGCGCTCGAAGTATTGCTTTCGGCAGTTTTGATTGCGCCCCAAGAATTTGACCAATATCACTTGGCAAAGAGACAGGGTCTCCGAACTCTTCCACTGATGCTTCGGGGTTTTCGAGCTCCGCCACTAATGCTTCAAGTATTGCTTCTGACAATTTTGCTTGCTTCTTGAGGATTCGCATAAGATTAGGGTTCCACACGAGATTTGCTACTATTGGCCGAAGTATTGTGTCTGGTAGGTTTGATCGCCCTTCGAGAACTTCTATTGCACGTAACCAAACATCGGGGTCTCGAAACTCTAGCTCTGCCGCTACTGCTTGAAGTACCGTTTCTGTTAGGTTTGATTGTTTCCCGAGGATTCGTGTAGCAGCATCTCTAAGGTGACCGGGTATTTGCTTGAGCTTCGCTGCTACTGTTTGAAGTACCGTGTCTGGTAGGCTCGATTGCCCTTCGAGAACTTCCATTGCAGATTCCTCAAAGTCGAAGTCACTGGCTTCGAGCCGAGCCCCCACTGCTCGAAGTAGTGTTTCTGGTAGGTCTGGCGGGTTCTCAAGCGCACCCGTAGCGCTACTTGCAACGTAGATCGCTTTCTGCTCGAGCTTCCGTCAGTGGCTGGAGTGTATCCTAATCTAGGGCCATATCTATTTAGGAAGGATTTGGAAAAGCTTACGAGACAATTTAAAACTACGTGCACTAATTCGTTATTTGGGGAACTTTCAAGCCAGGGAACGGCTAGTTGCGCAAGCCCGCTGGAAAGCATGCGTCTAGGATGAACAGAGCGTAGCAAATGGATTATAAGCTTATCCTTACCCTCCTGTAAGAGCTTTGAAAGGAGACCTATCGGGAATTCCATCTCATTAGCAAGGAGGCCATTGTATCTAATGTGGTCTGGCAGGAATCTGTATTCAAAGACTGGCCACCTTAACAACTGATCTTCGAGTGATTCCCTAAGTTCGGTATGAGAAGGAGGTATCTCAAACAAGCAACGCATAAGGAGTCGGTGGTGGGTGGCCCCTAATAAATCTATCGGCTGTGACCGAATGATCTTGAAGTAGCGATTTAGATGATCGGTGTCAAAAGCCAGCATCCCAGCCATAAACCGCCATACAATGTCAAAATTTTCAAAGTATTTGTAGCGGCGCAAGAAATCATGGGGACATATTTCTTCTTTTGTAGCGCCCGGCAGCTCCAAGTCTTTTCCATCAACCCACATTCGTTTGAGATACCGTGCTGCAAAGTATTCTTGAAGGGTTAAATGGAGAAAATAGTAACGTCGACTCGAGTTCCTCAAAGAAATACCAGATGAGCGAAGAAAAGAAATTCTTTCTAAAGTTTCGTCGATGGATTTTGAATTCGGCATGGAAAGGTAAGGGGACAAACCACGAACAGTTTTCGCATCAAAGACTGTGAGGCCTTTGCATAACCCGGCAAAGGCTAGCTTCTCAAGGAGGGTAGCTTCGTCCTTGATGCGCTCCTCAATCTCTGCTGGATAGAGACGCTTTTCCATATGGATACCTAAGCGACCGATGTCCTTTCCCCATAATCCTATCTCAATAGCTTGGTAAAGTTCAGTCATTGTCTGTGGTCCTCTAGTAGAAACGTCGTCCCAGGCAAAGCATAGTGCATCCAACTGAATTGGTATGCGGACAAGGTCTCCTACGAGCGGATGTTGGTCAAGGAAGTCAACAATCTCTCTCGATTTTTCCGCTCTTCCTGAATCGTCCAATTCTGTGTTCTCTTCTGTCACTTGTTTTATGTACTGTCTGACCTGCTCCGAGTGGAATCCTATTGTCTCTAGTTCAATATCGAAGGGTTCGAAGCCTCCGAGGAGTTGGACAGATGGGCGTGATGTAACAATGACATTAGGTTGATTGAGTAATTCTCGAACGATTTCGCGAATATGATTATTAGAGTGTTGATACTTCCAGATTTCATCTAATCCATCCAGAAGGAAGAGACTGCCGCCAGCGTCAGGTTTCTTGATCTCCCGATATAGCTCGCCGATAATTGATTCTGGGTCCTTGTATTGGGGGAAATATTCATCGTGAAGGAGATCTGTGAGTTTATATCGCTCTTTGCACGTTTGCAAATTCCGTAAAGGCACCCAAAGCAAGCGCGTGAAGTACTCGCTCCACTGCTGACTGTAAATAAAGTCATGAACTATTTTTTTGCATAAAGTAGTCTTGCCGATACCGGGGTGGCCTCGAATGAAAATCCTTCGTGGTCGTCTCTCTTCCTTTTCATCTCGGATGTTGCGAGGCTCGAATAGGCTGGGAAGAGTAATATGGAGGCTCTGGTCGGGTTCTTCGATATTGAGTCTCTCTAGTAGCGAGGACCGCAATTTAGGCCGTCCAAATTCATCATCAGGCTGATTGCCCCATATGTTTCGTTGCACGATGGCAAGATTGATGTAGCATTGACTCATAGGCAATGGATATTCGGAAAGTCGTTCAATTTTTAACTTTTCTTCCGTGTAGCTATCGCGGATATGGCTATCACCGCGCTCGAGTAGAGAAGGGCGTTTCCGCATCTCTTTGATCCCTTCCAAGATAGCTCTGTATTGTTCACTTGATTGATCAGGACATTTATTGAGTCCCGAGTGGTCCGTGTCGACAGGGATAGCTTTACCCGCGGGTCCCTTGGCTGAGTTTCGATCGACAACCTGGCAACTCAGTAACATGTGCTAATATAAGGAGAGGAGTAAGCTTACAAGGCCAGCTGATAGATATCCGAGTATGTACGTAGGCCTAGTCTCGCAGACTGAGTATATTTTTGCATCTTTCAGGCGTGTGCGTACATCGTCAAACCGAGAATCGAGATCGCTCAGCTGACTAGAGTGGTACCGTAAAGTAAACAGGAGGCCGGTACTAGAACCAAGCAAGCTAGTGACCCATGCTATGATGAATCCGAAGACCGACAGCGGCGAGCCTTGATGCGGTGTTCCGAGAAATAAAATGCCAGATGTGTCATCAATTATCTGCTCGGCTTCCCCTAGCCTACACAGGGCCTGCAAATAGTAGTTAGCCGTCTAGTTATCAAACTTGGAGGCTCGCGAACCCACTTGTTTAATAGCAATTCCACCAAAGCTATGGCCGATGAAGATGATTGGTAGACGCTGCCTGGTACATCAGCAATAGCAACTGATTGGTGTGGCAACCCTGACCTGTTCCCGATTTCTTCGATCCTCTACGAGCTGGTCGAGTAGCCTTTCTCCGATCTGGTAGGCCGTCTTGATTGGGGCATTGATCAACCAGTCAGAGTTATAGGCAAAGCTCAGTATTCTCGCCTCGGGAAAACTTTCTGCAAGGAGGTCTCGAAGCACATGGATCTTCTTTGGCGGACCTCCCCCCTGAGTATGGGCGTCGCAGGCCCATGTATATTCGGGATGGGCACCTAAGCCGTGAACAGCAACAATCCTGTTTGTTTTAGCCAAAGCATATCCTGTATCGGTGTGGTCTTCTCACTCAAATTTGGCATTGACTGGGTCGGATATGATCTGGATGCCGTTGGCTCGGGTTCCTTGATTATGGCGCTGGATTTTAGAGGCAAGATAATATAAATATAGGAAGAGGAGAGGCGCGAACGCCGCGGCGCAAGCTGTTATCCAGCACAATGGGCCGACCATGATCTAAAGAGCCCTAGTTAACGTAGAAGCTAACTAAAGAAACTAGAGGGGGAAGTTAGAGGGCATGGTGAAGATGTGGTACGTCATAAGATAGCATGATCGATGCTCTACGGGATTTTGGAGGATAGCTGGTCACAAGACTGGGCGGGATGGGAGTTCCTACATATGTGTACGTCCTCCACGTCTCTTCGCTTCGCTAAGATTGAGTGGCGTAGATTACTCTCTATTATTGCTGAAAATATAGTAGTAGTAGTCTAGCCACATATCTGTCTGTTATAGGATCTGGCTCTGTGAGGTGTTACGTACTCTACAGAAAAGTCCGGGGTACATGTATTGTCATAAAGACTGAATGAGGCATCAATAGGCTTGTGTAGATATTGTACTCCATACTCTCTATTTACAGAGTTCCTAGATAGAATGCCCATACATGAGGCTGTATTGGACCATACCCAATTAGGCTAGACTAATCTATTTATGGGTCTAGCGAATGCTTACATGCGCAAGTTTTCCTGGAGAGACACCAACGATCTGGTCTACCGATGAGGCTAACAAACTTATTATTACTTAACCTTATTTGAGAAGAGGGAGAGAAAGATTCTAAACTTCACTCCGTTTTCTTACGCATCCACTTAGGCCTTATGCACATGCCATCCACATACTCATAGACTAGACGCTCGCTCGAAGGACGGCAATCGAACCCCATTGAATATATACATCATTGTCTGTACCTCGTCTCATCTCATTCAGCCATCTCCCATTTTTGGCGTTTGCAACTTTGGAAGCAATGCCTCTTTGTAGTCTGTGCCCTTCCTAACAGGACTCCCTCCGCCGCCGCCGCCGCCTCCTCCCTTTGCCCTCGTCGACTTCGCAACACGCCACTCTGATCCCCTCCGCCGTGCATACGAATGGGTGAAGCCTTGTCGAACGCAAAATAGGTAGCAGCGGATCTGGTGTTGGTCGCTGGATTGTGTGTGTGTGTGTGTGTGTGTCGCTACTTCTACGTCTCTCGAGACCGGATAGCCTTTGATTAGCGCTTGTGCTCGCACTACAGTTCCGTCCCATTCCATTGACGATTACGAATCTGTTTCTGCTTGCCGCGACGGCAATCTACCGAATCCCCCGCGCCTCCCGGTCTCCGTCTCCCGTCTCTCGTACCTTTCTCCTCGTCATCACAGTTCCGCCACCACGCGTTGCTGGTCCATCTCCTCGCCCTCTCCAACCAACAACTAATTTGTGCGCGGCGCATTCATCCACCCATCATTCACCTATCCCATCGATTCGCGAGTCAACAGCATGGATCTAGCACAGCAGCTCGTGCGCTCGGTCGCGCGCACTTTCTTCAACTCTCCCAGCATGGACACGAGACACGTCCTCATTGTCGATGCCCTCATCATCCACTCCGCTCTCCGCGACGACGATCTGTCCTACTTGATGAGCATGAACTTGAAAGACCTCCACCGTATTTGCGCAAGGCTCCGCGAGGAGCGCCTGTTGCAGGTGTACGACAGCTCCGTCTCGTTCCTCTGCTGCATTCAGCCCTGCTAACTGGACTTGCGCTAGTCACGTTCGCCCCGAGCTGAGAGAGGGCCAGCAGCGCCCCACGAACCGGACCTACTACTACATCGACTATCGGCAGGCCATCGACGCCATCAAGTGGCGCGTGTACCATCTCGACAAGGCCGTCCAGGGCAACGCCAAGCCGGCGAGCGAGAAGAAGGAGTACTTCTGCCGCCGGTGCCGCGCCGAGTGGACCCAGATGGAGGTTCTGGACAAGGTCGATCCCGTGAGAGGCTTCATCTGCCACCGCTGCGACGACGTCCTCGTTTTCGACCCCGAGCGTGAAGCCGGCGGCCACGAACACTCGACAAAGTTGAACAACCAGCTCCGGTTCATTACCGATACGCTACCCAAGCTCGACGCTATGATGGTCCCCGAGAACACCTTCGAGACTGCCCACGCCGCCGCGCGTCCCGTAGTCCGTGACGCCACCAACCAGGCCGCTCCATCCATTGTCGTCGAGAGCATCGCGAAACCCACCGCCGTCAAGGGTATGGCGAATACAGGGCCCCAGAGCATTGCTGTCGATATCACCGAGCTTGAAGGCCCCACCGAAGCAGAGAAGAAAGCCGAACAGGAACGCAAGGAGAAGATCGCACAATCCAATGCCCTGCCGGCTTGGCATGTGCAGAGTACGGTCACCGGTACCTCGTACGTGGGAACGAATCCGACCCCTGTCACCAAGGCCGACGAGCAAGAAGACAAGAAGCCCGCCGATCAGATCGACGACACGATGCACAGCGAAGAGGTCTCGAACCTTTTCGAGATGCTGGCGCGGCAACAGGCCGAGGAAGCAAGACGCAAGGAGGCCGAAGCCGACGACTCAGACGAAGAAGACCAGGACGACGAGGAAGAGGAGTTTGAGGACATCACGAACAACGCGAGCTCCATCGGCGAGAAGCGCCACGCGTCCAGCGGCGTTACGAGCGCCGCCGACACCCCGGCCTCTGAAGAGAGACCCCCGAAGAAGGTCAAGGTCGAGGAGCCCGCCGACGAAGCCGACAGCGACGAGGAGGACGTTGCTTTTGAAGACGTATGAGCTCACACTCCATATCTACCATTACGCGGCTTACGAGAAGGCACTACCTGAGATGGAGTGCCGAGCGTGGCGTATGTTGGTGATGACAGGGGAGTGGCTGGTTCAATGATGCGGGTTGGTGGTGGCCCTTGTGAATTATAAAATTCCTTGTTCTTTATTCCCTTGTCAAAATTTCTCTTTTCCGTTCGTCGATACCATAGAACTGCATAATACATGGAAATGAGGGTATAGTCACATTCATAAACAAACAAATAAATAGATAAGGCGCATATGGAAAGGAAAGGAAACGGCAATGGGAGGAAAAAAGAAACCCTCCCCGAACATGTCTGGTTTGGATGGATGGATGGATGAGGGTGGAAGATCGGAGGCTGTAATTTTTTTTCCAATAGCGAAGGCCTGCCTGCCTGCCTACATGTACTCTCTTCCTTAGCTGCCTAAGAATGGCTGGAAAGTAGGAGGAGAATTGATGAGATTGATGATGATATTCTCGCTTGTGCTTCTTTTCGTCTGCTGAGCCATTTATTACGATGATTCATTCTATTTGTAGAGAAGCAGGTGTCATGGAACAGATACCAAACAAATCACATCTTGAACTCTGCTTCTGCTTGCTTATTCTTCTATCATACAACATAGAGCATAATCCTACCAGCATAGCATCTCGTCTCCAAGTATTGCGTTGCGCGTGTCCCCCTCAAGAGTAATATGCTTTGTCTAGGTCATGTATCGAGATGCATCAAACGCTCAAAATTCGATATAGGAATAGTGGCGCAGTGATACGGAGTACTCTGAAGCTATACTCCCGATAGCTCTCTACTCGCGAGGGCGACGGTGGGTATTTTCGTCATAGGCGGCATCACAACACTTGAAACATCAAAGAAAAGCAGAAAATAAAATACAAAACCGCCACCTTTCCCCTCCCCCCTTTCCTCTCAAGGAACTAACACCTGCGTATTATGAATAAGAAATGGTAGGGTAAGTTCAGACATATTTCCGTAACTATTAGTTCATTAGTCAAGAGCTCTAATAGTAAGAAACACGAAGAATCCAAAGGACAGATTATAAAATTAGGCAAATGAGAAGGGAGGAGTGTGAGAGAGTTCAACTCACATCTAGGGTCAAGGTTTTCGAACTGTTTACTTCTTGGTCTCTGTAAACACCCACAAGACTCTCACTATCCTGGAACAAGCCAGCCTTGAGACTGATGACGACGAACTGCATTCCGGGACCAGCGTGGTTCCTAATGTAGTTCTTAATCTTCTCGACGTTCGCGTTATCGAGCGCAGCGTCTACCTCATCGAGGACGAAGAAGGGACTGGGTTGGTAGCTGTGGATGGCGAAGAGAAGGGCTAGGGCTGCCATGGTCTTCTCGCCACCGGATAGGTGCTCCATGTCTCGGAAACGTTTTAATGGAGGCATGGCGTGGTACTTGATGCCCGACAGGTATGGCTTATCTGTGTCTTCCTCGATATCGAGGTAAGCCTGGCCACCGAGTGGATATTGGTCTGACCGAGTTAGATCTTTGTATACCTGTGAGATTTGTTCACGGATATGTGTAAATGCTTTGTCGAAAAGCTCGAAGCGCTTCGCCTTGACTTCGTCGAATGCTTCCTTGGCGGCCTTGTACTGCGTCTTTGATTCCTCGAAGTCGTTTTCTGTCGCCTTAAGTCGGGCCTCGACTACCTCTAAGCGCTCCATAGCACGCATGTTGGGATTCAGCTTTTCTAGTTCCGCTGTAAGGGACGAGATCTTTTCTTGCAACTGATCTTCAATATGTTCATCGTCGGGCTATCCTCGTTAGTATGTAAGACATCTTGACCGTTGGTAATAACTCACATTTTTAAGATCGTCATCCAGGTCGTCATAATTTATCTCGATACCATAGTCGTTTAGAGCATCCTCCATCATTTCGGCATCGTCGCCGTCGTCTACGTCCATGGCGTCCGGGTCTTGATGTAGAAGATTGTCTTCGTTGGGGAGATTATCCAGAGAGCCTGCGGTGAGGGGAATATCGATTTGTTCTAGACGACACCTCCTTAATAGAGCGAATTTGCCAGCGCTATTTTTCTGAAGCTCCGTTTCTAAGGCGGTAATGGCCTTTAATCTGCTTTCGATGTCCTTGCTTCTCTTTTGCACATCGGCTTTGGCGTTGTTCACCTTCTCGTTTTGGGTCTCGAGCTCCTCTTTGACCTGTTCTAATTCCTCCTCGAGAGCTGCTAAATTGTCCTTGTCGCCGCCCATAGCCTCTTCAATCTGTGCTTTCTCTCTCTTATATGCCTTGATATCTTGAGATAGTCTCTTCAGGCGGTCCTCGAGGCTACGGAGTCTGCTTTCTGTCTCACTGTGTCTGGACATTTCCCAGCTTTTGTTGCTTTCGAGACGAGATTTCTGTAGGTCAAACTGGCTACGCTTCTCGGCGGCCTCTGCTTCCCAACTGCCTTGTTGTGCCTCATATGCTCGGATATCTGAGTAGCCCAGCCGCTTGCAAAAGTCGGAGAAGACCTTATCTTCGACCTGGGCAATCGCTGTCTTGAACTTTTCGACAGATGCACGAGTCTTCTGCAACTTGTTATCCTCGTCCTTAAACTTAGGCTGCCACTCCTTAAGTTGGCGTTTTACGTGGTCGAGTTCCTTTTTCTTATTGGACAAGTTCTGTTCAAAATGTGCCAATTCATTCTTGGAATATTGTAGTCGCTGCTCTAATTCGGCTAGTTCGTTTCGTACTGTTTCTTCGGCTGTGTTGCGACGGTCGCTCCGTGGGAGTGCATCTAATTCTTGTTGGTTCTTTTCCAGTGCTCTCTCCAAACTTTGGACATCTGCATCTTCAAACCGACGCTTGCCTCCCCTATGATCAGGGCCATTACCACCAGTCATTAAGCCAGCTTTATGAATGACTGTGCCATCCAAAGTGACGGCCTTGACGCGTATGCGGCGATCAAAGCAAATATACTTGGCAATTTCTAAATCATCGCAGACAATGGAGCTCCCACACGCATAGGACATGGCGCGCTCGAGGGAGGGGTCAAAATCAATCGTGTCTATAGTCAGCCGCGCACCTGAAACGCCTTTGACAGCGGTGTTTACAGCGTTGACTTTGATGTTGTCTAGCGGGATGAACGTCATAGGCGCAAATCGCTTTTCTTTAAGATGCTCCACACAGGCAATACCTGTCTTCTCACTGTCGACGACAACCGAGTCGAAGTCTCGCCCAAGTGCCGTGATGACGGCTTCGTCAAATTTCTTCTGCTTCGGCTTGCATAGATCACCGACTTGGCCTTTGACGCCAGGGAATAGGCGCTTGAGCGAAGCAATCATTTCCCTCGTTCTCCTCTCTTTATCGCTTCGGCGTCTCCCGTCGTCCGCATTTTCTAATTGCTTTAACAGGGCGACTCTTTTCTCGTGAAGCTCGTCTCGCCTTTGCGAAGTTCTACGCTTTTCCGATTGGATCGCATGGAATTCCTTCTTTTTTGCGTCGATCTCCGCCGAGAACTCTTTCACTGCAGCTTGTGTTGCGTCCCTCCGCTCTTGAATCGTAGCCAATTCGGTTTCGAGCTTCTCAGTAGCCGCTTGATAGGCGTCAACTCTACCTCTAAGACTGTTAACAGTAACTTCATCCGTCTTGAGTTGACGGTTGAGGTTCTCTAGCTTGGCTTGGTTGTCAGTCGATTTGGCCATCGCTTGTGCCCTGAGGGAATTATATTCTTTCCGATCAGCATCACTCAGTTCCTTGCCTTGTTTCTGCATCGTCTCTTTCCACTGATCTTCGAAAAGCTTCTGGGCTTTCTGGACTGTCGCTAAGTCTTTCTCGATTTTAGCTATCAATTTGGCCTGCTCATCGCGTTCTTTTTGCACGGATTCGATTCGCTTGCGGACGGTATCAGCTTGGCTGGTAGTCTGCTGCACTTTCTCGTCAATGGGGACAAGGTTGTTTTCTTTTTCCTCAAGCTCCTTTTCTTGCTTCTTGATCTGACGCTCAACCTTGCTGACCTCCTTGTGGACATTGACTTGCTCTTTCCTAGCATCCTCAAGCTTTCTTTCGAACGACTCGACATTGCGCCGAAACTCTTTTAGGTTTTCCTGGTGTTCCTGGATTTTGGCGCTAGATTCATCCATGACTCGTTGGAAGTTATACAGCTTCCAAAGCACGTGGGTCACGATGGCGGTATCCCTCTCATTTGTCTTATCCTGGAAGCTGAGAGCTTCCTTCTTCTGCTCTTGGTACTGTCTGATCTCGGAGTTGATACCGCGACGCCTTTGAAGTTGAAAGGCGGAATTCTCGGCGGACTGGTCTGCCTCGTTCTGCAATCTTTCGTATTCGGCCTTGTATTCTAAGCTGCCCGATATTTGTTCAATAAGGCGGGTGAGGTCTTGGGGCGACTGCGAAGCAATCGCCTCCACATCGCCCTGAAAGACGAGGAAATTCCGGGCCTTGATCAAGATATTCTCGGCCTCGAGGGCCTCGTTATACTGTTGAGCGGTGACGACGCGGTCATTGATGCGATACTCGCTTGAGCCCTGGTTGGTGATGGTGCGCTTCCATCGCTGCTCATCCCCCACATCATCTTCATAGACCGCCATGACCCACGCCGTCTTCGGGTCACCCCGATTCGGCTTGTCATGGTCATCGCCGTTAACGTGACCATTCGTCTGGCCGTTGGTGACGTCGACGGCCGAGCCATCGTCGTTGATCTTGGACGTCTTGAGAACTCGGCCGCGGTAGACTAGATCTTTCAGATGGGCGGATCGCAAATGGGATGATTTAATGCCGAGGACGAAGGATATAGCGTCCATGCTAAATGTGTGAAGAGACTAGTCAGAATCATGAAGACTGCATGATATGAGATAGGACGGAATGGACTCAAGGGGGAGCGTACGAATTAGATTTGCCGGAGCCATTGGGGCCAATGATAGAGGTGAAGTACGAGTCGCCAAACAAGAGGACGTGATGGCCCTTGTAGGACTTGAAGTCTGGTGGATCGTGTTAGTTAGTCGCAATGCGATCATGCGCAGACGGCGTGGGTCTGATTTGATTTGACTTGTTTGGGGGATTCATTTTTGCGCAAAGACGTACTGAACAGCTCAAGACGCACAAGTTTCCCCATGATGCCGGATTGCTGTTGCCGAGGCTCAGGGTTTTCTTAATGCAAGTGATAGTGGTGGTAGTGTGTTGGCGGCGCCGCTGTTCGTCGGGAAGGACGCGCAACGACAACAAGAAGGAATGCGACAAGCAAGCAGTTCGTCCAAGAACCGACCGGCGGTGGAACGCATACAGTCGTTTTAAGGGCGGTGCATCACAGCTTCGCGGCGAGATTCAATCGTGGACAATCGTAACGGGGCGCGTAGATTGGCCTGCACGGATGCGGATGCGCAACAGCGATTGCGACTCGAGATGATTGTCTTAGACCAACCACAGCAGACGGGAGTGAGTGATGGTCCGAAAATACAGATACGCGACTTTCGATTAGGTACGGCGCGGGGACCTCGATGCAAGCGCGTACCTGCCTATGGTACCTACTTACCTTATCTCCGACAAACAGGCACTATCGATATGGATCGCCAAGCACAGCCGCTGCCGGCCCATGGCGGCTGTCAAGGCGGAACAGTAGCCATTGTAGGGTACCGGTAAGTATTCTGCCTCTTCTCTTTCCCGCTTCATGCTAAAATCTTTAAAATTCTTATGCAAGAATGTAAGTTAACCTTACATATAAAGATAATGCACGGTTCAATATTACGGAGCAAGAAGTACGACAAGAAAGAATCAATCCAGAATAACTTGCAAATCGAGGATGCTGCTGGCAGAGGCTTTTATCAGTGTCGGCCTATAAGTATCTATGGTACCTATCTTTGAAATGAGCTAAACTTGACGGTGATGACAAAAATGCTCACTAGTGTAGGGTCCTTCCCCAGATAACTGCCTTGTCAGAATGGCGTCATACCTTTGACTCTGTAGTCGCAACATACAGTCGCAAATAGATCGTTTTTATCTGCTACGCACAAATCTCTTCATATTCCAGGTTTGTTACTTGTAACCCAACTTACTATTACTATTGTGCAAGTAAACGCTTACCTTAGTACCTGTTCATAGGCTATGCGTTTGAATGTCTGAGACCCTTCGCTGCTCAGAGCTAGATAGAAATGCAGGTACAACATAAGGTATCATCGAAATATGAACACAATCACTTCACCTTATGAAGCTTACATTTTATCTATTTAAGTACTTAAGGACGCATTCACACGAACTACGTATATTCGATGTTTATATATAGTACCTGGCGCACACATACTGTTTACTCACAGTTCGTCAGAAGATAAGAAGGTAAGCTACCGGTGTAGTTACGTAGGCTGGGGTCTATGACTGTCTGTGATCTCGTGGCCAACCGTGGTGGTGCACAAAGTATAAGTGGCGGCTACAGATGATCATTGGGGCTGTATCGAATTCGGGGATTGGCTGCTTAGGATTAGCCTCTATCTACTGTAGCTAGTAACACAGAGTCTGGACAGAGCATAACTACCTAGGTACCTAGTAATGGTATAGTACTTGCAGTAACTTGCTGCTGTGCCCCTGCCGATGCGCCTAATGAGATGCTTATACTCGCAGCACGTTGTTTTTTGTTCACGACGTCAAAGGTCTGTTTTCGTCCAACCACAGCCCGCCATGGACACACGTCCCTCGCCCGGCACCACTTACAGGACCAAAACTCTCGCCAAACCCTCCCCAGTTATAGCATCATCCTTATCCACAAACCAACCTACTGACCACTTGCCTAACTTAACTTGCCTCTTTCATGTGCGCATCTACCACATCTATCTTCCTGCCTACATATGTAACTTACCTACCTACCTACCTGGTTGGAGATGTACCTAGCCTAGACTAGACCGTGCTGGCCTGAGAGGTACGGCACCTCATAGATCCGTTTACCCTCTTCTCCCCGCGCCCTCGTTCCCCTGCAAAAATTAAAACATTCGTCCAGATACCTACCTACCTACCTACCGGCCGACCGACCTACCTATACCTAGATGACCTAGACCTCCTCGTCACCGGTCCCCGTCTTTATTCCACCTAAGAGTACCTGTCCGTCCCCATCTGCTATTATACGTAGATAGATGATAGTGGAAGACGCCTATTCCCCTCCCTCCTTTCTAAAGCCCCAAGCGAATAGACGCATCCTTAAAAAGGTAACCCGCCCATTGCTCTCGTCTCGTCTCGTCCCGTCCCTTGATCTAGCTCGTTACCCATATCCTCTTCTCTTCTGCCTACGCCTCTCGGCATATGCCACCGTTGCTCTGATGGCTAACTCGCTGATCATCAGGGTAGCCGAGGCCCTTCGACGGATTGCTTTTCGAAACGATATCCAACGCTTTCCCACTCGCACACTCGCCGAGATGGCTGCTCCCGCTCGGCCTGTTATAATACCTCCCGCAAAGTCGGACGGCACCCCAACCGACGACGAGGTTGCTCTTACACCCGACGACACCACCGTCCACTCCTTGACCTCCTCGCCCCTCCAAGATGCCGTCGCCGACACGCCCACGCCCGGCGACGTGTCGAGGCCGCTGTCACGAACCCACTCTTTCTCTGGCAGCAGCTCGTACCATGATGATTGGGACTCCTTCCCGCCTCTGGATCGTATGACCGTTCTAGACCTACTCGATAATTTTGCTCTGCCTCAACAACTAGAGAAGCTGCAAAAGGGCATTTCCGCTCAGACGGAAAAGGTGCGAAAGTCGCGGGCTGCTCTGAAGACGAGGGGCCAGGAGGCTCGAGAGCGCATGGTGGAAGAATGGCGGCGACGAGTGCCCTCGGCTGACGAGCAGCTCGAGAGATATCGCAAGCGCATGAAACAGAGCGTCGAGAAGCTGGGCAGGCAATGGAACGACACCAAGGTCATCACGCTCCGCGAGAAGGTCTCCTTCATCTTCGGTGTCATGAACATCTTCGTTAGTGGCTACTTGATCGGTGCCTATCCCGAGTACTTCCACCTCTGGTACACAGCGCAGCTCGCTTACTTCATGCCTATCCGGTATTTCACCTACCATCGGCGCGGCTATCACTATTTCCTGGCCGATCTCTGTTATTTCGTCAACTTCCTACTCTTCGTGAGTCTCTGGATCTTTCCGTCCTCGAAGCGTCTATTCATCTCAGCCTACTGCTTGGCCTTTGGCAACAATGCTGTGGCGATCATCATGTGGCGTAACTCGCTCGTGTTCCATGACTTCGACAAGGTCACGTCTCTGTTCATTCACATTATGCCGTGTGCCACGCTTCACTGCATTGTCCATTTACTGCCAGTTGAAGAGCAGCGCCAACGCTTTCCTGCACTTTGGACCGTCAAAACATCGCCACCAGGCTCCCCCACTGCCTACAGCAATGTCATCTCCATGATTGTTTGGTCTACCATTCCTTATGCCATATGGCAGCTGTCGTACTACTTATTTATCACTGTTCGTCGCCGTGAGAAGATTGCTGCCGGCCGACCTACCTCCTTCACTTGGCTACGTCGCTCTTACTCCAAGGTCTGGATCGGGAAAATCGTTCTTTCGTTGCCCGCAAGTCTCCAAGAACCCGCGTTCATGATGATCCAGTACCTATATGCCGTTCTCACCATGCTCCCATGCTCATTATGGTTCTACAGCCGATGGGCATCTGCCGGCTTCCTCATGTTTGTCTTCACATGGAGCGTTTACAATGGTTCGACATACTACATCGATGTTTTCGGGAAGCGATTCCAGAAAGAGCTGGAGGCCATGAAAGCCGAGGTCGCAAAATGGCAGTCCAGTCCAGATTTAATGCTCCACTCCCCAGTCTTGGCTCCCGCCAGTAGTCTCGACGATGAGTCGAAACCCACCGAGAGTCGCGTTCCAACTAGTGATAAGAGCATCGATAAGGTCCTCGTGGAGGACCCGGCCAGCGGAAGACGCCTTAGTGTGGATGAGATTTCGCTTCTAGATGGTGAACAGCCGAGTGGTGGCACGACAGATTCTAAGGGAGGAGCGATGAGCACAGGGACAGAGGGTAGCACTAAGGATACCACGCGCGAAAGGAAGACAGGTGGTATACCTACGTAACGAACCCCTTGTTTCTCATCCAGACACGGAATTCATAGGGTTTACGGAAAACCGAGCCGAAAGACGGCAGCGTATTCCTAGCGCGCTGTTCGTTCTCTCAGGTCAGCGTGGGCGTGTGACTCCCAGCTATGGAATCTAATGATTTCCTATTGACTTCGTACTAGAGGGTTATAATAGTGTTGCTTTCGAAACGGGCGGTGCAAAGAACGGCTTTTTTTTTTTGGGTCTTGTATTACAGAGAATCTTCGATACCCCCTTTCCTTCGTTTCCTGATTCCCTGTTCGGTCTCTATCCCTTTATCTCGCGGATTACACACGCAGCACCATACAATACACTATAGCACAGCACGGCGTCTCGGGTGCGTCGTTGGGGGTCTCCCATTGGGATAACGCGTCTTTTGAGCCATGGCGTAGGTGAGAGGGGGGGCGCTGTTCTGTTCCATTGCTTTTTGGGCCTCAGTATTTTGGTCGGGGAGGGTGCTTGGGGGTTTCTTTTTCGGATCGAACTCCTCGTATTGGGACTTAATTATCCGAGTTTGTAGACATACCAATACCATATACAATGCGTATCGCATCGTTACATGAATCGTTTCCATTCACGCGTTATTCCACACTCGCGCAAGTGAACGGGTATTCACAATATTTATGTCCTCATGTGTACTTACCACACGCCCCATTTAACCCATGCGACTTAGCTTTATTAACTACTTACATAAACGATAACGCCGCGTTTGCTGAAAGCCTATGAGATCACAGCATGCGAAATGACAGAATCTTTTCGTAAAGATGATGTGGGAGTCTCCAAATTCGCACTCAAGAGTCGTCGACTATGGAGGTATATTCACAGTGAGTGAGACTTACACGATATAGTATCCGCATACGGTAGAACGAGATCAACCTAGGCGGATTTATAATACGGCAAGGGTCCTTGCTTATGAATGGGCATGACCAAGCAACCTACCCAGTTGTATATGCCAAAAAGTATCATGCCAAAATTAAGCTTCTCACATCGATGTTCCATAATACTAGGGGCCATTTCGCATTATCAAATATTGCCTGTTGTCTTATTTTACCAATCGCGCCGCGGTAAGTGAAGTTTTTCGATGTAGCTATAATCTACAGCTTCGACTCATTACTGGTATCTATAGCAGACGGAAGTGGACGCCTGATGTCTTTTGTACATGCCCCGAGGTAGCTAGGACCTCGCTACGAAAGAAACGCCGTTCCGCCAAGCCCCCACCATCCCCATATGCAACCAACCACATGAGTAACTCGCCTCGAAGATGTCGTTATTTTTACCAATCATAAAGCTTGAAATGTTTTCGAAGTGGCTAAGAAGTGACGCCAGTGAAAGCAAATGAGGTACGCCAAAGTATTGTCGTAGTTCGAACACGCAGTGCCAAGATATTCAGCAGCAGTCGAGGCATCGATCACCGAATGGTAGCCCAATCTGACAACCGTCCGCTACCACTGTCACTACCTTCTCTCTGACCATGTCGGCGGCCAAATATTGACCAGAACCGCAAGGTCTCATCTCCGGCACCCGTCACAACGGTCCGGCCGTCGGGACTCATCGCCAGGTACAAAACCCGATAAGTGTGCCCAGTGAGACTGACAACCTGCGACATGGACGGGTATTTCCATACCACGATCTGATTCTGGCTGTATCCGTGTGTTGAGACAATCTCGTTCGAATTCTTGGACCACGAGAGGTTGCACACTTGACTCCCGGTATCGATGTCGTTGACGACAGTGCCCTTCACAGTATCGTGGAAGATGATTCTTCTATCAGCTGTTCCTCCTCCCGAGGCGAGTAGGCCCCGTTGATGAGGCGACCAGGCCAGAGCCTTGACTGCGGCAGTATGGTCGGAGAATTTCCAAAGAGGCGTTTCTAAAAGTTTGTCCCAGACCATCAACTTGTTATCGTTACCTCCACTGGCGAGTTGTCCATCCTCGCTGTTCCACTTCAGACCACAAACCTCTTGTTTATGACCTACTAATTTTTTAATCCACTGGTCTGGAGCCCTGACATCGCGGTGGTATATATGCCGGTCTCGCGATCCAGATGTCAAGATGTGGGTGTTCCATGCTAATGAACCAACGCGAGCCGTGTGGCCTGTCATTGTCCTCAGCCGCCGTGACTTTTCGGCATCCCAAATCTGTACCATTCCCTTGCCGGTGCCGATGGCAATATGTGTGCCTTTTTGTATCCAGGACACACTTGTGACAGTATCGTCCTCGAGTGTGCAAAGCTTATTCACACGACTCGAGTGCGCGTTCCACATGTAAACGCTAGAGCCCAGACCAACGCCCAGAACATTCGCACTGCCCCAATCCACCAAGTTAAGGTAAAAATCATCTGCTAGCTCAGGGGCATCAAGGACTTTGAATGGCACCTTGCTGACGGCTCGAGGCGGCCTCCGGGGACTCAAGAGCATCTGTTGACTCGTATACCGGACAGGCGATAAGCTGTAAAGTTCTGACCTGGTGTCAAGATTGGGTCCATGTCTGCTCTGAGGGGTCCTCGAGGGGGTGAGATGACCAGCCTCATGAAGGTGGCGCGGTGACATATATTTAAAAAGGTTCTTGTGTGGATGTGGGGTGGAAGGGGTAATATTAGTAGGAATAGCAGGTGGTGGGTTGCTTGGTGGTGTCTGTGATCTTGTTGGGTCATGAACACGAGTAGAATGTGAAGACCCAGCAAAATTAGCGTTGGGTGATAAAGTCGTAGGAGTCATTTGAGGTATTGTGTTATCAAATAATTCTGCTCTCAGCAGGTTTTGATACGTGCGGTTTGCTTCCTCGGCTAACATCGGTCAGTACTCGTGATAGAAGACAGAGTGACGATTAAACTAACTTTTCTGAAAATGAAGCTCACCATGGGGGGTAGGTCTCCTCCGTGATGGACTAGCTGGTGAGCCTTCTTCATGGAGAAGCGAGAAACTAGCTTGGAGATCCTGGCCAGACCGAGAAGGAATAAATCTACAGATAGATGTCAATGAGGACAGTCCAGTATCAGGGAATGAAGAGGGACTCTTGAGGAACACGCGAGGAGTGTCAATGGGGGCAAATGTGTACTAACCTATCGGCATCAAGCCTTCGCCGTTTGCCCATGGGGCTGGCGGCTGGCGCGCTATCCCTTCTGTCGGTAGAGAGCTCTCTCGAAAGGGCTCTAGAAAGGGACTCGGGGTCGATGCCACTGGCGCTCGCCCTCCCGAAGCGAGCGCTGCGACGTGAGGCTCTCGAGCTGCTGCCGTCGAGGTTTGAGCGGGCTTGTAGCCGCACACGGTCGGGTGGCGGTGGAGTAGCTATTCTCGAGGGAGAGCGAATTGGGCTAATATCATTTGCCGGTCGCTTGACCGGTAGAGGCGCTGGTAGAGACATTGGTGCAGGTGCGGACTGTGTCCCCAATGTCATGACAGCGACTGTGGCTAACTACCCTCTGTCCGAAGTATAAGTGACGGAAGCCGAAATGCTCGTAGGATTGTGCTTTCTGAAATGCGCAACGCGGTAGCTAAGGCAGAGCTCGAGGAGATAGAGAGATAGTTGGGCGAAAAGCGAATGCGACGCCGCAAACGGTCAAGCTAGCTAACTGTCTGTCGAATTCTCTGGGGACATGGACCCCTCTATCGCATGCTCCTCGGCCGTCGGGCTGGTGGTCTCAACGATGTACAGAAATGGGCTCGTCCGAGGCTGTAGATCTATCTATGCTCGAGTCCTAAGTCACGATGGGCGGAAGAGCTGGATAGCCGGATAGCTAGCTGGTGCAATGCTCAAGGCTTAATGCTTAGGATGCGTGCCGTGTAGGACTCGATGAGGAAGGTTGTATCGGGAAAGCTTCTGGAAAGCAGCCGAGAAAAAATAGAAGAATCCGTCGTGAGTGATTGCTCGTGCCGCTCCGGTTGTTGTTGATGCCGTCGCCGCCGTGGTTGTTGTGATTGCTGCGGTTGTTGTTGTTGTAGAACGCAAGGGATAGTGGCGGGTGGATAGTGCAGTGGAGGTTTGACGGTGGCAGATGGTAGCGGCGGCGGACGTTAGATGAGGTTGGAAGGGCGGTTCGCCATGGGCGATTGGGATTGGGGGAGCGAGGACCCAGGGTGGATCCGGGGGGGATGCGTCAGGGCAGGACAGGGAGGGCCGAGTCTTTGACGCGCGCCGCTAGCAGTGATAATTAGTGGTAGTGGTACTGTACCGTTCCCCAGCGAGTGTCCAGGTGGGTTCAAGCTTGCCGTTGTACACGCCCAGTATACGCAATACCTAAGAGTATAGGCATGCGAAGTATATAGTTACTTGGGGGGGTGAGACACCACCAATGAACCCAATGACCGCCAGCGAGATGTTCAGGTGATTATTTTTATGTGCTTAGCAAGCAACCTCGCTACCGGAATAGTACTATTTAAACCCCCAAGCCGATACTCATCACATCCGCTATATACATTTTGTCCCAAGATCAAAACAACAGACCGGGCAACAGGTTGCATTCACTCATCTCCTACCTACGTGCCCCACCTCCTCCGAGTAACGAACTAGTTACCTGAACACTGAATAGCTACCCAACGTCCCCAACAGATTTTCTATTAATGCTGCAATCGTTATTATTATTATTATTTTATCATCGCCGCTGACTTAACCCTCTACGTAGCAGTTATAGCTTTTACATAGTATATTCCGTATTTATCGCTGTAGCCATGATTCGACGTGCTGCGTCCAACATCCCCTTGCGAAATCGGTATTTACCTCCTATACATGATGATACATGCTCTCAGGTGGCTGGGTCTCGTGCGTAAACATGGTGTGTCAAGAATGGACGTCAACTCACGATAAATCCATGCCATGTTGTTGTTGTTATTATTGTTGCGAGGACTGGCCGCAATCGCCGAAACAGGCACTGCTGTCTGACCTCTGACATGGCCAGAACAACAACAATACCAAAACAAAAACACATGGTCCCTGGCAGCCTATTGGCTCCAGGGCTCTGCGTGTTTACAGAGTAGGGGATTGCGCGGGCCATAAAACCGGCCCTCTTCGCGCACCCTGGGCCGTGCGGTGCTAGCTAGCAGTGCTTAGGCTCGCCATACGCAAGAAGGCAAGGGGGAATGGGTCTGGGGGGCACAAGCTAACTACAGCATACAAGCTGCTGCACTTGATCAGACTAGTACGATTGTACTACTGGCAGAGTAGTGTACAGTGCCGTACGACACTGTAAGTCACTGTCCCCATTTATCGATGGGGGCCGTCCACAACGCGACAGAATCAGAGACAGTCCGAGCAGTATCCGACGGTGCGCCCCTCCACCGCTGTGCTACCTGCCGTGGTATTGGGTAAGCCTAGCTGCGCGTGCTTCCGGCTTGTTTATTTTGCCTAACCAATTTAAGGGAGACGCGCCTGAGAATTTCCCGACTGGGCGTCAGACCCCCTGGAAAGGGCGGTCGGCGTCTGGGTCGCCCGCCAGATCTCGACATGATAGGCCAGGGAGCCTTCGGCGCGCGTCAAGCAGGCTTGGCGTGACCCGATGAGAACCTTGGAACCTATACAATACCTACTCCATATTAGTTACCACTTACATGTATGTATGTACACACACACCACTACCATTGCCAGGCAGCAAGTATGCTGTAACACCACCTTGTACAACATCCAACATTCAACATATCTCTCAGAGGTAGAGGTAAATACCTGGTAAGCAAGTAGGTATGTACGTATGTGTGTATGTAAGTAAGTACCTACTGCACAACACAACACATCACATCACATTCCGTCTTTCCTGTCTCCATGCGTCTATGTCTCCACCATATTTCCTCCTATGAACCAAGTTACCCGCCAGATCACTTGCAGGCAGGAGGTCGGAGCCAGGAGAGGAGCCCTGTCATACCTAATGACAGATGGATGCTGTTGAAGAGGGCCACGCAGCCACGCACTTGGCTTAGGTACGGTAATGCTCATTGAGTGAATAAGTGGCCTTCTTACAGATTACGGCAGCACACTTACTCTGGCCTGTTCCAACCCCGAATCTATCTCTAATCATAGAATCGGTCAGTATGAGGGTGAGATCATAGCCCTCTTTGCTCCCTCCATCTAAATATGCGTAAAGGCATGAGATGAGACTTGCACGTTCAAGTACCAGGAAATCGAGCTTGTTCGTGGTTGGTTAGGATTATATGCGTAGTCGACTGAAGTGTTCTTCGGCTATGAGAGCTGCGCCGCCAAATGTTCATCTAGCAATGCTACTTGAATCCTATGGCCCCCTCGGAGGGTTTTACATTTCACGAGCCACTAATTTCCAGATTTCAAGCCTTGTGGCGAAGCTTATATCGTCGAAGAACGATGAGATCCCTGCCTCAACGACCGCATATGTATGTCCGAATAGGGTTTCAAATGAGGAATAGTGAAAAGACACATGCAGGTGTCATCTTATTTGCGATGCTTCATACTCGCTTACGAGAAAGGCCTTCATAGGTCTGGTCTGTCTTGTAAGACTCGGTCCGAATCAGGCAGTGTGATGGTCGCAATTGTCCCCGAGAGAAGCCACTATACTAGAACCCGAGAGCCTCTCCTCGCATGTCGCAAGCTCTCTCGTGAGTGTTCTCGTATTGCAGCCAAACCTTGTCGCTATGTCTCTATTGCCACTTACGCAATCCTCCAACTTATAGCCACTTGCATGTTTGTCAGCTTGATTCGAACCATATACATCATTTTTGGCTGTCAAGTTCTCTTCTTCCTCCGCTTGAGGCTTGTCACTGAGTCCCTCTCACGCTTCCCCAATTCACTCACAAGCTTATTGATCGGCGCCCTGTCACGGCGTTTATTCCCCGCGGTAAAGCCTAATGGTCGGAGTCAAACCTTGCCAGAAATGATGGGCGTAGAACAAGGCATCTTCTTTGAAGCCTCTCTAGTAGGGGGGTAGGAGGGGCAGGACTCATGGAAGTTGGAAATGGCTTCTTACGTGCCTATCCCCGAATACACGTCTGGCAGCCCAAGCTCATTAATCTACTAGATTTATAGCTTATTCCGGAAACTATATGTCACTGCACATACCGGCAGCTGTCTCTTCTGACAGTTTTAGAATAAGATAGGATGAGCATGATTCTTCGTTCCTCTTACGCTTTTCACAGCCGCTTGTCGACCGCCTTCAGACGAAAGGCAGACCAGCATAGTTATATAGAATCAAGACTACAAAAACACCTCTTAGAATTGGAGTGGGAAAACGAAATAGTAAGTCATCTGGATTAGCCGAAACACTGCCCAAGGAAAAACTGCTAATTAAGAATAGTGGCTGGCAAGAACGGCATAGGAAGTGCGGCACTACAGATCTCGAGGGCACTCCAGCCTCGACAAAGACGGCATTCCGATACTCAGAGCAGAGCAGACCGACTTGAACTATCGAGCAGCCTCGCCGGGCTATCTCCAGGGGAAAACAACAGAACCCCCAAAATCATAGTATCGCTACTTGCCAATACAGATGATGTTTTGACACAGTCGAATACCCTTTTGAAGCCCCATTTGATTGGCGATATCATACAGAAGAGGTATGCGGCGTAACTGAAGCACGATAGTGTAACATACGTGTCCTGATATAGGCAGACAGACCTAGCGGTTCACGAAACCACACAGATGCTTCGGCGGTGGCGGCAGCTCATTGGGTCGCCTGCCAAGCAGGTTTCGTCAGCACCCAGGATGAGGTTTCGTCGTCACCCAAAAGCCACCCGACTCGATCAACACAGTCGCCAGCCGGTTCCACAGCCTCCATCGCAACAACACCGGGTAGCCACCTACCGGCCCTCCAGAGTATGAATCTAGCAGACCATGATGGGCTCAAACCACTTGTTGCAGAAGATATCGATCCAGCATCCTTCGATCTAGTTGCCCCTCCCGAAGCCCCCGAACCCCAATACTCCGTAGAAGTGAAATCAGAGCTCCTCTTGTCCGTTGAACATCTCAAGATCATATTCGATAACCCCAAGCACATGCAGAAGTTTACCGACTTTCTCTACACCCTAAAGCCAGAATCAGTACCCCTCTTGAACTACTACCTGAACTTAGTGAAAGCGTTAAAAGCGATCAATTATGCCGATGCTATCATAAGAGAACTTGCTAGTGTTAATAGAACCCCATCAAGTGAATTACCTCTGACCGAAACCGTCAGCAAGTCATTGATGGGTAGAGCCGATGAGACTTTTGGGGTTTTGGCACAGGAGGAATTACCGGCGTACGTTACTCATGTCTGGACTCGCATCGTGAATATAACTATCAAGCAGCGAATTACCAATACTCTGCCATCCAACTTGCGCGATCTCTCCGAGGGCTTGGCTCAAGTTTTCTGCCTAACAGATCCCTCCAGAGACGACAACCCGATCGTATTCGCTAGCGAAGGTACCGTTGCCCTTGTCTAGGTGAATCTAACACGCTAACATATCGCCAGAGTTTCATAGGGCTACTCAATATGGGAGAAGATTTGCTTTGGGCCGCAACTGTCGCTTCCTACAGGGCCCTAAAACCAATCAGCACAGCGTTCACAGGCTGAGAGAGATGCTCGTTGTTGGCAAAGAGCATTGTGAACCGCTGCTGAATTACAGGCGTGATGGGTCCGTCTTCATGAATTTACTCATGATCGCACCCCTCTACGACAACCGCGGCAACATTCGCTACCATCTAGGCGCTCAAGTCGATGTCTCAGGACTTCTCAAAGAATGCGCCGGGCTCGCATCGTTAGGGGAGCTCGTGGCGCAGAAGCAGCGCCAGTCCGAGGCACCTACTAATAAAGATGTGCATAAAAGCGCCAGAGATCCACGTGCGAGTAGAGACGTCCTCGGTGAGCTCGCCGAGATGTTCTCCCTCAGCGAATTGAAAATAGTCCAAGCATCAGGGGAGATGGCGCATGAGACACATCCCGAGAAGCTCAATAGTACCGGTTCCAGCTCCAGTACAAACAATAAACCACATTCTCTCGCCAAAGACGAGGGGGTGTCCCTTGAAGAAACACTCATGGACAACTCCATATCATCCTCGGCATTGACTCCTCTCTCTAGCTCCTCGCTTACTACTGGCCGCCTCCAGAGTATTATCGACCATTACTTGCTCGTACGGCCATCTCCTAGCCTACGCATCCTCTTCGCAAGCCCCTCTCTCCGTGTCCCGGGCATCTTGCAATCGCCTTTAATGTCGCGCATCGGCGGTTCGCAGAGCATACGAGACGCGATCACCCAAGCGTTCCGGGATGGGGACGGGATCACAACTAAAGTCCGATGGCTCGCGCGTCCCATGCCACCAGGGCTCGTGCCGGACCCCGCCCAGGGCAGGAGCCGCTGGATTCACACGACGCCTCTACTCGGAGTCAACGGAGCTATCGGCGTGTGGATGGTCATCCTCATCGATGACGAAGAGAAGCATAGGAGTCCTGGCGCCCCGCCTGTAGAGCTGTTCAGTCTAGAACGACGCCGGCCGTTCGATGTCGACTTTAGCATCGACAGCATCGATACCGAGAATGTTGACAACAAATCTACATCCGAGGAGGATGAGGTGCATCTAGTGGAGGCCAATAGTGTGTCCGTGGAACATGATGAGGTCGAAGTCGTGGAACTAGGCCCCGCTAGGCCCCAGAGTTTAGACGGCGGGAATTGGGCATGAGTCCCATCCACGAAAATACCTTTGCTTTACAACTACCAAAATTGTTTATACAGCTGTTGTGCTTAGTTTTCTGGAGGGTATTGGCAAGGTTCATCAAACTTAGGGACAGGTTCTAATGTTGAAAAGCTCATACACGTGAAGAGGGAAGAAACTTAGTTGCTGCCAACCTATGGCACCTAGGTTAGAGGATATAAATGCACATAGCCAGTAATTACTTGACCGACTAGATAAATACACGCTTACAAAGAAATACTTCACCGTTGATGACTTGCTGTATTTGACCCGAATACCATGGTTCTCTAGCAGAGCGACCCTACCCCACGGTCACTAACAACACTACCGACCTATAACCTGGATCCAGTCATGAGATTAGGTACTCTTATTATCTCTACGGGAAGCGATATGGTGACGGAGCTACCCCTAGACTAGGTAGCCATGCCTTGGAGTCTTTATATTCGTTATAGTCGTGATCGCTAGCAAGCCATTTTTTATCACACATTGCCTAGCCGTTAGCTAGCCCCCCTTCGATATACTTTTGAGAGCATGGTCTTATTTGAACGCTCGTGACCTATGTATCTTCCAAAAGGGCGCTTCTTCTCGCTCACCGAACACAAACCATCTGACGACAGTCACGTTGAAAGTGAAATGGGTCGATCCCCATTATAACAATGACACCAAACACTGATTGAAGGAGCAATTATGACCCGTCGTTACAATCTTTTTGACGACTGGGAAACGTGGAGAAATGAAGAAGGAAAGACACACGAGAACCCCTATAGGATGCGCAACCCATCAGAGGCTCTAAGGAGGCTTTCGCATCTGCTTGCTCTTGTCTGTCTATACACTCACTATTTTCACATAAGATGTAAAACTCACTTTCTATACCGCAAAGAGATTGGCATAGGATAGATAATACTACAAACGGCTTCTTAGCCTGAATTCTGATAGGCTCATAACAACTGTACGATACACTCATAAACGTAACAACCGTAGGCAATAAGTTCAATCACTAATAACTGTTACAATCGTTGGACTCTGGCTATATCAATTCATTCTCTCCCTAGGATGCTCTTACATACTAGGTATCAGAGCTCGAGGCTACGGGATCATGCTAGCACACGAGCAACCACAGATTCCCCTCAGTCCCGCTCCATCACATTACCCACCTAACTTTCATCAGATTCGCCATCTACTCTATTTGTTAGGCTATTCATTAGCTGTTGTTCCTCAACTTGGCTCCTAACCGGACAACTCTTAGGTCCAAAATACCGCCACTCGACTTACATGTAGGGATGCTTTCTCTTATCGGATGAAGGTTGTTATATTCACTACGTATTACTATCTTTGGCATGTACGAGCAGATACCTGTTACATTGTTTGGTGATAGAATGGGGAGGATGAGGAGGATGTATATGGAAATAACCGAAGATATATAAGCTCTTCGAGGAGCTAGTATTAGTTGATAGAAACGGCTCTATACTATCGGCTTCATATGGGAGTAGGTGATTTAAATATTGGCTCGGCGGAAACTAAGTATGATTCTCATTAGTATACTGCATCGTGAAACTTTACCTCAGTACTCACGGATGACGATAACGTCTTGCTCCTGTCTAGCAAAACGCCGGTGTAAACCTTACCCCCCTCCCCCCGGGGGGAACCCGAAGGGAAGCATATAATAAAAAATAGCCCTGTACCCTTTAAAAAGTACCAGGGCTGCGTTGGTACAGCCTAGCGAAGCATCTCTACTAGTATCCTTACAAACATACTCTACCTGCATCATTACTCAGTATCGCTAGGTCTCGGGGGTTCGATTCCCTCGGTGGCCAAACTGCCTTTTTCTTTTCTTTCTTTCTTTCTTTTTTTTTTCGCTCCCTTTTCTTCCTTTCTCCCTTCATTCATGTCTCAACTACTTTATTTTTCTAGTCTGTATGATTAATTTTTTCTACCAGTATTCGCACCCTCATCCATATCATAACCGCCTTCATCGCTCTATCCAACTGCGCAGAAAGGGGTCAAGCCACTATCTCGCCTCTGAATTAAGAAGGCTGAGCCACGATATCAGGTTCCTGACGTGCTTCTGCAGGTACCCGGCTATTGAAAAAGTCCTACATATAGACAGGCACCCCAGGCAAGGAAGGAGGCAGGGAAGTGTACGCGTCGCATTCATTTCTCCGGCCCCCTCGGCCCTGCAACTTTGTTGAAGTTGTGAGAGATGATACGTAACCGCGATCGGAAAAGTTCCATGCATTTCGTTGATGTAGAATGCAACGTGGTGGCGCAGGTCCTACGGTTCGTGCACGTCGTCGTAGGACTTTAGGAGGTACACGGCAGAATGAATAAGCCACCCGATCATCCCGTGAAGTTATAGAAAGCCTCAATGAAGTGTGAGCGGCCGCATGGGTCTCACACGCATACTCCCCCTGAAATTAATTTAGGAATGGTAAAAGAGGTCGAGTTGTGTGTAGGAGATATTATCAACTCAATTATTATATGTGTCATGCGTAGACTATTTGATCTGATCGCGCGAAGATGCAACGACACCCCCTGACTCCTTAGGTCCTTGAAGACTACCCAGTAGATCTAGTTTATAATCTAAGCAACAGGTTCTGTCTTGATATCCCGTCTCAAGATAAAAAACACGGGCAGAACAGATCAATATCAGAAAATAGGAGGAAACGAAGTGTTGCCCGCGTAGCCCAACTCTCGATCTCCCTCAGCCCTCCTAAATCTCTAGCGATAGAGCGATACAACGGAACTTTAGGACGAAGCCTTGCAGATATAGACAACATTCAACTACTAGCCTACGATACATCTCATAAAAAGACTAATTCGTGGCTCCATAAAACGTACAAAGTGAAATATCTAGGACAGAAGTCGGTCTACTCGCTTATACAAACGACTGCTTTGCCTAGGCAGGTTAGCAAACCGTCAATATACACAACAATAATCCCTTCCATGTGCCTACTAGTTCGTTCCAGACCGCAAAATGGATAGCGGCTCTACTACTACATCCGGCAATAGACTCATCCGGAGTATATGCAAGTGTCCTCTGTTGACTAGACGTAGGATAGCGGTACGGTAGCAGCGAGTGGTAGCTCTTGGCACGGGTAGATATATGTATGTATGTAGGTCACGTATGGGTAATAGGGTCTAGACGCGACGGATATCGAGCGAATGGATGGTGGGGTCGGAAATTAATCGACTAATAGTGTACAATACGATCATGTGAGTTAGGGAGGCGTGATAGATATGTAAGTTAGGTAGATATGCTCGCTAGAAATATATCTGCCCACTGCTGCACTTCGTGACCTAATAGATAGGTAGTAAGTATGGGGTCGGGTCGGTAACGACGCATAACCCAACCGACAGTCTAACTAGGTGTCCAGCGAGTGTTACCCTGTGGAGGAGGTTCGACACACAGTACGAGAGTTTTGAAGATGACTCTGACTTTGACTTCGACTATAACAACAACAGGAACGACAACTCATAAGACGTCAAATTAGGTACCGAAGTCTTATCTTAGGCAGCTATATCCCAGCCTGCCTAATCGTTCCCCTTTCTCCCTTGTCTCAGTGCGGCTCTTCGGGTTGCGATACATTGGGATCACGTCAACCGGCATTAGCCTCGCTGTACGAGCTCCCGTTTGCGTGCGTCTCCTCCCCTTGCCGGTCGACGCAGATGACGCACCCGGTGATGATGACGGAGCGGTGTACTGTCCCGTCTACATTACCTAGGAATTTGAATAAAAGACCATGAAGACTAACAAATTGGATACTTGCCCTGCCTGCCCTACGTACCTACACCTCGGTATGTCTTGTATCGGTGCAATCTACTGCGCCTCACGAATGCAGTAGAAGCATCCGCGTGTATGGAGTTGAGAGTGATTAGCGGTACCGTATGTCCGAGTCCAACTAGTACTGAAGCAGGTAGACTGCGTTTCATGATAGAGCCCGGTGAGGAAATTCCACGGTTCTGGTTTGTTGCAGGTAATAGACTACCCGTAGGCGATGTTAGTGAACCAAAGAATAAGAAACCCGCGACCGACAGCCGGATATCCCAAAACTGATTAGACGGAGATAAATAGGTAGATGGACATTGGAACTTTGAAGGCCCCCGCGCGCGATAAGCGCCGGGGAGTTGGTGGTATTCGCGTATGTAAGTAGGTAGGTAATCAAGGCTTGTTACTCTTGATGTAATCATTTTCTTAATTTTTTTATTTGTTTCTTTTTTATTCTTCTTCCCCAGACCGCTCAGTAAGAAGGTCCGCAAGAGGTTGCTTTCAAATATCGGTCTGTCTGTACGTAAGAAAGATATTAGATAGTTGGGGTAGCAGATGTAGACACACACGCACACAATTACAGGTTCAGATGTAGGTATTAGAAGGGGTGGGGAGGAGAAGGTGTGAGGGGATTCAGGGACTTTTGATTACCTACATACATACATACAACACTGCACGGCATAACTACCTAATCATCTACCTACGATTAGACAAGAGAGAAGAATAAGAAGAGCGGTCTGCCCCGTCTCCCAAGACCCTCCTCGCAGACCCAGCTAGACTGGAAGGAGGCCTCGTCATGTGGTTGTATTCACATGATATCATTGTACAACTAGTATGTATGCTCTACACGGTGTAGATAGGGAGTGAGTTATAGATGGAGGTTGGTACAGAGGTATTTCACACATGCTTGTATACATGCAAAAAGCAAAGGAAAAAGAAGAAGCGCAAAAACTAAAATAAAACACGGGGAAGAAGACAAATGGGGTTAAGCGGAGGGGCGGAGGGGGAGAGAAGAAAAGAAAAAGAAAAAAAGAGTGACGGTCCCCATAATCCCAAATCATCCAACGAACAAGGGCGAGCGATGAAGCAGAGAGAGCACTTAAGGGAAAAAACGATAGCGAGAAAAAAAAAGAATAAACGAAAAAAAAAGTTTCGATCAATATGGGGAAAACGATATCAGACTAACTGGTCCGGATCACCTAAGCGAATCGGTGCTGCCGAGCCCCAGCGAAGTACCGACGCGAACAGCGCAAGCGAGCCCGCAAGGATTTCCCCTTCGGTAACAATATGAACAAGAACAAAACATGCCGCTGTTACTGTCCACTACCTACTGCGTATGTAGGTATCTATCTACCTAGGTACTGTACGTATACTATTAAGTAAGTACTAATGTAAGTGTGTAAGTATGTACGCTGTATTATGTATGCCATACGCCATACACTACATACGCTACCACCACACTACCACCTATATGCCGTCTTAATAGGCCTCTAAGTAGACAGGCATGTTGAACCCCGTCCCGCGCAACGAGCGAGCAAATGAAAGTGTTCGCGAGCTTTGCGATGCCACATGTCCTACCTACCTGGACTCCAAGCCTGGCATGGGCCTGTCCTGAGGTACCCATTACACCACCCATCATCTAGGTAATGTAATATTCCCCGCCGTCCAGCTCCCCATCCGAATTCCGGGTCCCGGCCTCCGAGTCTGTCATTGGCTTCCCATGGCTGCTGAAAAGCGGCAGAGAGGAACCTTTCAAAACCCACTGAGAGAAATAAGGGTTCAGCATTCAGGTGTCATCGTTCACTACGTGCATGCGCAACGCATACATCATACCTGCGCTCATACAAGTATGTACTCACACACATAGAGAGAGAGAGCATCCACATCCGCATCCGCATCCACATCCACATCCCACACTCTACCTACATTACATACTACATACTACATACCTCATGCGGTACAACCCGACGGGTAGGTGAATAGGCAAGTATGTAGCTTAATTGAGAGTAGGCAGGTAGGTAGATAGGTAGATAGGCTAAGTAGGTACCAAGTAAGAAACGCAGACCCAGACTCTCGTCAACTCCGGCTCGGCTCGCTCAGGGTTCAGTCCCCCTGTCCTGTCGAGCTCTCTCTGACCTCGGGATGTGCACTGCTTTGGGACGAGGGGCAGCCTCGGCCAACATTACCCTAACGAATGAGCCTTCTCGAGCGAGACCGACTATTAGGTAGGTCGACAAGATAGGTCGAACTCGTAATACATACGATATGGGGGTCGCATACTGACGACGACGGCCAGGGGCGGTATTACTTGAGATGGTACCCACGCTGTTCGTCTTATGTGCAAACGTCGGCCAATGAGACAACCCACCATGTGCGTTTGCGAGCATGGCAAGACCCGTGGTTTCAGGTACGCCTGCAGTCGTTGGTTTAGTATCTCACAACGCGTGTCGCTTGTACTTGAAGCCAGTGATGATTCCTCGAGTCATGGAAGTCAGAAAATGCATGTATTCCTTTCGTAACGCCGTCAGGATTATTTGGAGGCATAGATGATAGTATTACACAGGGTATCTTCGCCAGGTACAATATCAAAAAGACTTAGACTTTACGGCCGCCAATGAGAGAAGAATAAAACAATAGACAATAGCCAACATGAAATGGGGTCCGTCCACCAAGCCTGTGGACGCCCGAGCCCGATTATCCCCGGCTTCCTTCTACTCGAGAAGCCTTCGCCTATGTCATTTCCTAACCAATGCAATGTATACCGGACGCCCCGCGCATGCTTCTTCATTCGAGAAATGTCTTCAGTGTACAACCAAGACCGGCTCCTATGCCGGTCATGCTAGAACTTCTATAGCCGTTTTGATCATGTCGGTCGTCAACGTATCCTTGTTTTATGTATGTAGATGAGGGAAGGGGGTATAGGGTAGGTGAGATGGTGAGATGCGCGTCATTTGTATGTATGTGTATAGGAGTCGCCGTGTGATCACTGCCGGCTCATCTCTATCATTCGCGCCATGTCTTCCTCTGTTGGGTCGTCGGAGATCCAGACGCCCTTTTCTTGCGGCGTAGCACTGTGAAAGCCCTCAGCGCGCCTCATGGTGTTGACGTCCAAGTCTGTTACCCACGACTTGCCGTCCGACAACTTGACGCGTACCTCATGTTCAGTAGAGAGCATCATGTCGTCCTTGGCTAGGCGTCGTGGTCCATCGAAGACAGCGATAACCCGCTTTTTCATATTCATCTGGCCTTTATCAAAGCCCCAGGAGGGTGGGTAGTTCTGACGATTCTTGCGGCCCTTGCTCTTTGTGGAAACAGGAACGCCACCTCGGGAATGTGTCATACCCCGCGACTTTTGCACCCCATTGGCGGGGTTTGTTTTCCTCTTTGCAGGGGAGGCTAGCTTTCTAATCTGACCGATCTCATCGTACAACTCTTCCTCGTCGCCCATCTCCTCGTCTTCATCGTCATCCGAAGTGGGAACGGGCTGCGTGGTCAGTGGCAGCTGGTTCTTCTCTAGTGTTTGCTTGACGTCCTTGTCATCTTCCACTTCGGCTAAGCGCTGAGCATTGATGGTTTCGGCGGGATCCTCCTGCTGGACGATGCGAAGGACGCAGTCGTCGAGATGCTCGTAGAAATCCTGGGCGCTGGCGAAGGTTGCTGAACAAGTGGAACACTTGCCTGTAGCATCCGGAGCGTAACCAGTCAACTTCTTGCCGCTATTGGCAGAGGGCGAGGTCTTCTTCCTGCTGTTCGGCGGTGTCTGTTCTACGCCGTGGACTGCAGTAAGATGACGCTTGAATACGTCGGCTCTGTTGAAGGACTTCTCGGCAGAAGACCCAGAGCCCGGGCAGAAACCGCACACCATGGTACCCTTGTAGTGGGTGAGGGTATGTCTGTTCTTGTCGTATTTCCGTGCGAATCCCTTCACGTGATACTCACAGGTGAGGATGGGGCACTTTTCGGGCCGCTCCGTCTGATGCGTCAACATGTGAGCTTTGAGATCCTTGAAGGTCTTCCCACAATCAGGGTGGGGACATCGCTGCTTCTTCTCGGACTCGTCGCTGTTGTACGCAAACTCATGCGGGCTAGTGTGCGACTGGTAGGATATGCTGGGGCGCCGTCCCTGGGCCGTCGGTATCGGATACGGGCTGTACTGTGGGTGGTATGTATGCATATATGGTGACTGGCTCCCGTTCCTCATCACGGGAGCTGGAGATGTAGCGCCAGAGAGCGCAGGTGAATGGGGATATGGGTTCTGAGGCGAGTAGCCCTGGTGGTCATATGCCGACATGGGTGGCGCCATTGAGCCGCGAATCTCAGGGTGAATCAACGATGGATCTAAGCAAAGATGAGGTTAGCATCAACCGATCGACTCTCTCTCTCTCATATCATAACTGGTTATTAAAACACTCGACGGACAGGAAACATGACGACAGTGAGTGAGGCCTCATAAGAACGCAGTGGCTGTGAAGAAGAAAAGTGGGGCGTCTTGCAGGTACGGTGAGGCGCAGAGCGAGTGGTGCGCTGGAACCAGCCGGAGTCTCCCGTTGGAGCTTGCTGAATCGGGGACCCCACCAAGGCCAGACTTGGGAGCGCGACGGTTGGAGAGATGAAGCTCGCCCCCCTGCAACTTGCAACCAGTCGGCTTCACCACGCCAAGCAGTCGCCAGAATACAACCGAAAGCTGTACTGTCTATGATGAGGAAATCAAGGAATGTGTATGACAGGAGGAAAGGGAAAAAAAAAAAAAATACGGTAAACGTGCAATGTGAAAAACGAAAAGCAAATACAATGGGGGCACTGGCTGCATGCACTGGAGAGATTCGCGCCAACTCACCAACGAAAGTGGATTTGCTGTCGAAGGTCATGGTAAAATCTTCCATACCTGGGCCCGTGAATGCTGCGTATTCTGTTGACGCGAAATAATCGCCTGAACCGACGATTCCCGGATTGACGTTCATGCCAGATGTGGTGTATTCGGGCATGAAGGCCAATTGCCCGTGGTTTGAGTTTGGTGAGCCTACTGTTGATGATGGCGACGGCGCCGAAGCTGTGGAAAGGTTGGAAGCGGGGATTCGAAGATCGCCTTCGTCAGCATACAGGCCTGGTGATGTCCTTCCGCGATACATGAATCCGTTTACGTCATGGTGCGCTGGGCCATGGTCAAAAGGCGGGTTTGCGATGAATTCGTCTTGCGGGCTTCGAGAAAAACCGAAGCTGTTTGGGCTCATACTCATATCCATCGGTGGTGATGTGTAGCCGGCTCGTGTGGAAGATTCCGGGAAGAGCATGAAGTCTTGTTCATGGCTCGGCCGAGGGAACATCTTGTAGGACTGATTAGAAGCTAGTGCCATCATATCTGCTTGTTGCTGCTGTTGCTACTGTGGGAGTCGAGGTATATAGTTCGAATCGCTCGGAGCGCGCTGCAGATTGCGGCTTGGTCAGTTTCAAAGGCCAGTATGCCAACGACCGTCGAGGAAAAGTGAAATCTCACATTCGCGCTCTGTCTCCGGAGACCAAGTATAACAAGTGTGGTCAACTTGTTGATGGCGATGACACAGGTAAAGACAACACCTGGATACTTGTACAAATCCAATGCTGGCGTAGTTGTCCTGTTGCTGAAGACTGCTATGGGCTCGGTTCCTGAAGCTCTGTCCGTCCTTTTTCCGTTGTAATGCCTTTTCGTCTACCTATGTGGAGGGAAGCGGCGCCGTTGAAACAGCTGACGTATGGAACACCTGGAAATGAAGAGAAAGGATGGGTATCTCTCATATATCCTATATGAAAATAAGAAATAATAGAGAGATGTATATATATATGTATATGTATATGCGAAGCGAACGACAAGCCAGAGACTCTGTGAGAAGATTGTCGTTTTGATGAGTTGTTGTGGAGTTGTGAATAGAGAGAGGCTCTTTACGTGACGATGTTTGGGGGCTCAAGACTCATATTATACAAGACGAGCTACATGCTAGGACACCGCGTGCTACACACGGGTTATGTGTGGCCTGGCTCTCGGGTGGGTTCTCTCTTCGACGGACGGGATCTAGTCCCATCAGCGGGTGGGTCTTCATAGGGCAGGCGATCGAGGCGGATACATGGTACATGCGCCAGCTCAGAGCGACAGGGGGGGGCATCCCATCATATAGGTACATAGGTACCAGCGGTACGTACTCCCCCCCATGTCTCTGCTCCCTTTTTTTCCTGGGCGCCAGGGGGGTTTAGCGAGAGCAGTATACAGTACGGTCAGAGTATGGTACAGTGCTAGAAGAGACAGCGAAGCAAGTCAGGACAGGGGTTGGAGGGTATTCGGGTTACAGAAGAGGAATGGGTAGCCTGGGATGGTTGTGTGCAAATGAACATGGGCAATGAGAGCGGTAAAGGATGCCCGTACCCCCCCTCGTTCCGGTATAGAAACAAGTAACAACAAGCGGTCACCCACTTGCTTGCTCTCCTGCTCACTCAGTGATCCAGGCCAGAGCCCAGTACAGGCATGCTGTTCCCTCGTCGTGGGAAGTTGGTGGTGTGATATCAGCAGAGTGAGTAATGAGATGTATGCTTGAACTGCCCTCGGCACTTGGGGGGTAGGTATGAATGCGTTGATGTCCCTCACGGCGGTCTGGTCAGGTGGTGTAGGGCACTGTCGATAATTACTGCTTTGCTTTTCATGTATGACATCTACGGTACCATTATTCTGTGCCATCTAACATAGATAGGTAAGGTAAGGAAGTGTAGGGTAGACATAGCGTAAAATACCTACCTACGAAACCAACTGTTGTCGAAGTCCGCGACCAAGCACTCGGAACATTAGGCCTATGATAGGTATTACGTACAGTGCTGTATTTCGGCTAGCACCTACTTAGAGTAGTGCACATTAGAACCTGAGTCCCAGTTTACACAGTCTACCTCGGGGCGCCCATGAGAGAGGTCTCATTTCGCATTAACTGCCGGTTGAGGTTGGGAGAGAGATCTACACTACACGGTCAACTTGAGTGAGGTAATTGTGAACGGTGACAGAATGATGTATACTTACGACACCGTAGAGACACTGTATGAATAAAATATGGATGAAATACGTACAGAATAGTCATTGAAGTGATGTGTGGCTATACGACCCCCTGACATGACAAAGTCCTCCGCAGGGGTTTAATTTGTCTTGGGATAACCAGAGTCTGTCTTGGGGCTTGGGAGGAACCAAGTCCCCATGTACGTACATGTGTAATATGGATGGAATAGTCGCTGCGCTGTAGGTAATACAGTGTGGGTGGTCAACTTAGAGAGATACTTGGGTCTCGGCCTGGCCCCGCGCCTACGCTAGGTACTCCCTATGCCAATTGATAACTACCTCACAGCGACTTCATCCCAACTCAATCTTATTAGGGCGCTACCATTCCGCACTCCCCCTGTAACCAGTGTTGCTCCTCCCATGCCCACTATCCGTGTGCGCTACACTTAGGTAGGTAGGCACCTACACTTACAATATGTAGGCGTCTACTTAAACTACGCTATGTAGACCACCTAGGCATTCTTGAATCCTGCCTATGCTAGCTCGTAGTTTACGATAATATTCTTCGCTATAGACCCAACGTATACGATTGGTGAGAGGTAAGCATATAGTTGGAGGCTATAGGCAACTCAAACACTACCTTCAGCCTTTTATTTTTTCGGTACTTCGATTTGGGCACTACTCCCATTTGGGTAGGCAAGTGCCTCCAAAAAGACCTGCATGGTACTTAAAATACCACCTCTGGATCTACCTAGCCCCTGCATTCCCAGGTCCCAGGAAATGCGAGTGAACAGGCCCATCCCAGTCGGCCATGCCCAAATGCCTGACATATCAATCCTCTTGTCCGGAGTCTTTTCCAACCAAAACAACATGGAGGCGGAAGCGCGATGATGACTGACTGATGGACAGTCCTGTGTAGAATATCCTGCCTGCCGTGCCAGTCTTAGTTAGAATGCGTCTGGCTCCTTGTCGACAAGAAACCCTCTCGGAAACGCCAGACCGCTGACACATTCACTCCACCCCCATCAGACACGAAACGGCATAGCTATCCGAAAGAGTGACTGTCGTACTTTTTGATCTCGTTTTCCGGAGGCGTCATATCACCAACTAGGTCGCAGGCCTCTCGAGAGGAGTGGCAAGCATCATCTATGCTCTAGCATCAACATGTTGTCTCGTACCAGTTCCCAAATCAGGACACCGTCCCGAAACGTCCAACGGAGCAAGGCGTTTGCCTAGCCGGCTCTATGATAGGCAGGGCGAGACAACGTGCCTAGATCCATATCTAGCACGGGAGATAATTACTAGTTCCAACCGTCGACCGTTCAAAGGCGCAGTGGCGAGTCGAGTCCCAATGTCTCGGGTTAGTCCAGTTTATAATCGAATGACGCGTAGTGCACTACTGTAAGTATAAAATGCATCTTAGATTTTAGATTGCGCATGGCGCCGACTACATACCAGGCAGATTTTAACTACTGCCCCTCGATATGGTCTCAGTTCGTCATAGCAGCCTCGGTCGACGATGTGGTTTAGCATGTCTTGGGGAGCCTAGCCCGTCGCGCTATACCCTATGGTAAAGCCACACTTCTGAATCGAGTAAAGGGAAACGAGGACGGGTTTGAGAACGCCTACTAGTGGGTCTAGATTTGGGTGAAGCAACTAACAATTGTACGCTATCTCGATACCCCGTCGAGACTGGACCCTACTAGTCTAGGGTTCCCGGACGTTAGGCTTGCACCGTTGCGATGCCGAAGCTATTGAAGCCATCGTGGGCTAGACAAGGCTAAGCCATGTGACGGCGGAAACGAGATGCACACATGTAAGTATGTATGTACACATGCGCACCCCACGGTTTAAGCAAGATGTAGGCGTATGCCAACAGTGACCTGCAGATAATGTTGCCTTCTTTCGCTACGATCCTTGGCCCTCTAGTAATAACAGAACTGCACTGCCATACCTACTTCTCAACACTCGCTCTCACCTAGTCCCGTACAAGTAAAGCCTATATCTTAATCACGATATTATACATATAGATGGGGTAGGGTGATTCAGGTAGGTAATTGGTAATTGAAGACGCTACCTTTGTTGTTTAGGATCGTGTTGTCTCATCTTAGAACCCCTCGTGGCGATACTGCATGGAAGCAGTCGTAATTTTTACTTAGACCTGCATACGAGCTAATTACCGTTCTCACATCGCCAAAGTTCAATAACTGGATCTAAATCATTTTCTGTCTCGCCTAGCTTGAAGGACAGTCCTGATTGCCTCCAAAAGTATGGGTCTCCCGCATTGGTGGTGTGTATGAGCGAGACAAACGCGAAGATGAGGGAATGTTCCGGTCTTCAATCCTATTTTCCGACATATCGGGCCACATATACTAGCAATAAGGGACTACCTAGATGAAATGTCACTTACACACACCTAGCTTGGAAGAAGTTGGTAGTACAATGTGTACCATGAGGAGCGCCTTCATTCATGTTACAAACTACCATGTAGAATGATGGTTTGTCGGGCGAGGTATTACATTGAAGTCATCTCTTCTGTACATATGCTCGAAATACAGAAGTTCTGCGCTAGAGTTTTAAAGTTCCCAATCCTCTATGTTGATTGGCTGGTTTACGGCAAAAAAGGAAAGTAATACCCTGCATGATTCTGCTGTGCGTGTGGGGTAGGTACGTACCTGTTACGTAGTGGCTTTACGTCTGGTCCATAAATAGCCCTTATGATCTTGAACAACTACCCAACTCGGGGTAGTGTTGTGCAAATTTATATGATAAGCCTTGTACTATACCAAAGTAGGTACCACAAACATCTCGATTTACAGCTAGGTAGATTGGCACATGGTTCAAAGTTAAGCGTAATGCCTATATTTATGCGCACAATTGTTCAATAGTGCTATCTCTCATCAGAGTATATCGTACACTATGTAAGACAATATCTGGCCCCCATCGAAGCGGTCGACCGATGATTACGGTACCTCGGAAGCATTGACGACACGTGGTTGGCGTCTATCTGTGCCGCAGAATTGCTTCTGGTCCTATACCCACACACCCACACCTTCTCGTTTGGCTTACCAAAATACCCATGGAATAGCGTCTTGGGGTCTCACATCAATTGTTGCCATCCTGTTTTTAGAAGCAATGCGCTCATGGAAATTCAAGTCGAAAGGTCTGATGGCCTTCTGTAATCATCTCTGGTCTCCAACACACGTTTCTCTTCCCGAGATTGTCTACAAAGCCCGTTTACAAAGGCATTAGATCTAGATCCTCAGCATTGTCTCAGCAGGGTTCGAGTATGGCATCAAGTCTTCAGCCCTATAGTTACAGATGTCGCGCTCAGCTGCGTTACTTAATTAACTACCTACTTATAGTTGAAGCAGGTACCTATAACAGTCGCTACACTAACTGCAGGCTAGCTCACAGCTCCCTCTAGGAGGTGGTAAAGGACCTTGCAGCCCTAACAGCAACAACTACAGACTACCTACTACCTCCCTAACGCCCATAACCCCATAATTCATAAATACGACTTGGAAGATGTGGTTGTAATGGCTCTACTATTTAGTGCTGGTCCGATGCGGTTTCTTCTTGTATATGTTGTTGCTAATGAATCAAGCACGTGAACTAAATCACATCAAGGTTCCGCTTAATAATTAGATTATAAAATGATCGACGTCGTAGAATAAAAAGTTCTACATTCAGTCAGTTGATTGAACTGCTGTGGAAAATAGGGGTTTCGACTTCGGAAGGAATGGAGAAGGCAGAGCCTCATGATCTCCCTCACTATTGTCGAAAGTACGCGACTGTTACAGGCACGGTAAGCGCAGATGGTGCTAAAGCAGGTATCTATGGGTCACTAACGTATGTAGGTACTTAGGTATGCCTCCAAGTCCCAGTCGATCGGCTTGTTTATCTCTCCGGAGCCAGGGTTGAAAAAATAAGCACTAGAGCAGTGATCATATCCCTGTCTGCCATGCGTTCCGGCAAAACCCCCCTGCTACGCCAAGCAAAGCTTTTAGTGGCACTGCAGGAAGACGTTCAACACAATCAACTGTCAACTGTCTCAATCCCCATATTCACGACGGCAAGAGTACTAATGACTAGTGTAAGCAGGGACATTACTCCAGTCATTTTGAATTGTCACCGATACGTACTAAGGGCCCTCTTCTAAATACAACTGCGGTCACCGAAGTAGGTAGGTAGGAAAAGATGCAAGGCATGTTTAGCGTTAGGCCCAAACAACGCCAATTTGGAGAAAGAATACAGATTACCAATTGACTTAATACGTCGGTCTATTAAAGTTCTCTAGGACTCTCTCTAATGGTGTAGGATAATGGTTCTGGCAGCAAGGCGACAAGAAGGAGCGCGAGCCTACGCCATTGACACGAGGCTGCAACCGTCAGAGTTGTTTTATGCTTTTTTACGATCTTCTTCATCCGGGTACAATCCATGTCCATAACATGCAGCCGCTATACCGATATCCTAGCATTATCTTCAGATCCAAAGGATTCCTTGGCGTATCAGGTATCAGTGTAACCCTTTGGCCGACCTCGATATAAATGAAACTTTACTCTATTCAGGCTAAGTACTGATCTTTTGATAATAATATGTATCTTAATTAACTAGGACGACAAGGAACATGAAAAATGCGGTATTGGTTGAGCGTCCCCATGGCATATATCGCAAAGTTTAAACGAGGGGCCCACGTGCTGTTTATTCCTCAAGTTGAGTATCTGTAATCTTTATAATGATGACGATGATGAATGTTCCGCACAGTGTCGGTTGTGTAAATATTATCTTTCTAGTGCGGGGTTTGTTCAACGACAACGAAAAGTTGTCGATGAATTTTGGGCTCTCTCTACAATTTCCAAAGCAGCCTCGCCGGCAGCCCTTCATGCTAGTCTTACGTAAGTAGCGCTTAGGAGTTTCAAGCTCCTCTGCGGATTGAAGCCTTACCAAACCTCCCACCGTCACATAAGTTCGGCCGGACAAAGCTCTAGGGGTAGTATGTAGGAAACATTGATTAGCTCTATCATATAAAGCTAATGCGCTGCAGTGGATCAAAACAGCAGCGCGCGTATACTAAACCACAAAATACGTGGAGTTATGTACTTCTCGCCAACTCGGCCTCTGACAATTCGGTCAGTCGAATTGATTCTCTTGTGACCGTGGCCCGCTCCGCTCCGATCCGTCTGATGAAGCGCGGCTATAAAGGAGATGAGGTGAATACCTAATTACAATTACTGGCCATGGGCGACGCACGACCAATGAGAAGGCAGATAGCATCCCAAATAGGAAAAGCTAAACGAGAAACCCAAAATCCTTGGGCGCGTGTGTACGTAAAGATGGTGAAACCCCGTAAAAATGGGGAGACAAACACTTTGTCGGCCGAAAGAAGAAAAGCGCAGGCCGGGCGCTCAACCGGCCAAGGCACACTCCGACTTCTGCTGCCCACATGGTGCATAAAGTCTCCGTATTATTATTCTGTACATCGGCTATGAGCACAAGCTAAGACGAGGCTTTGCTGTACTGTGTACAGTGCTGCACTACTAGTCCTCCGGGGAGCAAGTACCGGCTGGTGGCCCCAAGGAGATCGCCAGTCCATGCGTATACCTAGCGTGCGTAGAAGATGAAAGCCTGCACTAAAACCCGTGATCCTTATCGGTAAAGATGCTAGTCAAGAATCAACAACCAACCTTTCCGTGGTCACAGGAGCACTCAAGATTCCGATTTTGGCCACGGCCCAGGCTTCCGTCGACTCGGCATACAGACAAAATGTACTGGCGAGTAATGCAAGTCACAAACGTTATTTAGCACATACCACTTGTCTCCTTGTAGAAGTAATTGCTCAGATCAAGACCAGGGCACCCAGCAATTGTCTGCTCCGTAGCATCATCGCACGTAGTCGACGTTACAAATAACTTGTGTGTACAATCTAATATTGTTCGGACGAATTCCGCACTTAGGGCAGGGGAAACGAGAAGGATTCGGTTCCACTGAGATTTTGTTCTCCATTTTGATCTCCCTAGGCCTTGCCATTCCGAGACATCTAAGCATGGGTGTGTCCACCACTGCCGGCCACCGCCGGCTACAGCGTTCATATTATTGTTTTACCAACCAACCAACGGCTCACTTTGTAGAGGCATACGTCCCAATTTGGCAAGGTCCTCAGCAAAACCGCAGCTGAAGCTCCATCTTGACATGTTTTCGCTCGAATAGTTGCTTCGATAGATTACATGGCAATTCATGTGAGGGTGCACATCATCACAATGCGTCCCATAAATGTCAAAGAATAATCGCAATCACAATTTCCCGATCATCCTATGACAAACATGATTTCGGATATAATCAGAGGTCTGGTATTGCGACCGGGCTGCTTGGTAATAAGCTTTAAGGCTACGGACGGGGGTCTTAACCGGACTACATCACGTAAAAGCGCCAAAATACGAAACAGATAGTCAGTGCCGCCTACCTCTCCACGGATCTCCAAACAGAACTCCAGATGACATATCAGTGGTTTTGCAGGGAAATATTTCCTCATAACACAAGGAAGAGAACCACGTAACTACGCTCACGCTCCAAACCATCCTTGTGAACCCACTGCCGTCAATAATGACGAGCATATATCGATGATCTGCGTCGCACGTATATCGATATATCATCATGATCCAGTGGATCTAGAGCGATTATCCCGAAAGTTAGATCGGATAGTTCAAGCACAGTAGTTAATTGGCAATAATAAGATGGCTGCTATTGCATCTGCCAAACCAACCTATTCTATCCCGCCAATAGCACGACGATACCACCCTCTTGTACTCCCCGGACCAGGAGCTCGTGGATGCGATCCTAGCTAATTTTGGCACACAGAGAACAAGGGCAGAGACAAGGGGTCCTCACTGAGGGCCACTGATGGAGGGTACTCTGCACTAGGCGTGTTCGGGGAAATCAACACAGTGTAGCATGTTCGCGCGCTGATTGGCTGGAAACGGCCATCGATGGTCGCCGACTCGGGTTTCAGGACACACAATGTCGTGCCAACCCAGCACGCGCATTCATTCCGGGATCTCTGGTGAAATATATGGTTGATGGACAATGTGACGGCGATCTGGAACGATGCAGAGAAGTTCGACAGATCTTCCAGATCCTGCGAGGTCTGAAGTCATAGGTCATGTGTGGCCCGCCATGTTTCGTGTGGTCGCATATCTTCACCTCTGCTTGGGGGCCTCTTCAACAAGAATGAACTGGGATGAGAGATATAGACGTCTCAATATTTTAGCTTTGCAAAAGAATGAGCGAGACGTAGGTACCGTATGCGGAGGGTCGGCAGGTATCGCAGACCCGATAACCGCTGCGTGGATGGTGTTAGGCACGGGTAACATTGTTTAGTGCGGGCTTGTGGCAGTAACAACAAGCTTGGCATGTCTTAGTAGCCTTGTAATCGCCAAACCTCCCAAATGGTGCACAGCATAATTCGACCCAGCAATACGAGATTACGCAGGTGTCGTCTCCAAGCTTGTCGACCCTATAGGATACAATAGTATTGCTTTAAAACCACAAGGTAGAGGCTACAGTGTTTTCTACACACCTATATGAGGATGCACGTATGTATGAGCCTAGACGGACCCCTCTGAAGCTCTGTCTATTGCACTGTAACTCACACATAACAACACCGCCCCCAACCTCACGCCGTATGCTCATTTCTTAGTTTCTAATCCGCGCTTGTTTCGGGACCGAGAACGTTTCTGTTCCACTCGCCATACTCCATATAGGCTAGTGACTATACTACGCTAGCCTACTCTCGTGTAGATTCTGCTACCTAAACCCAAAGTAGAGTATTGCAGAGCAGCAAGGCTAGAGGTAGTGTATCTAGGTACTGGCTACTGGTGCCGTAGTGGCCAATAGCTGCAATAACATGTCTCTGAGACTCGCAGCCGCTGGAAGCTATGTGTGAGGTAACCCGTATCGTCGTATCGACGATTCGCTACCCGGATCATTGTATGAAGTCTAGTTGCGGCACAGGCCAAGGGAATTCCCAGCAGAGAACTGTAGCGTTTTACCGAATCTAGATAAACCTCTTGCTAGTTCCGATCCCAAACCACACTCTCGGGTCCTCATTGGGAGTCTCCAAGAGGCCGGATACCTAGCGCACCTAGTGTACCAAACGCTCATGATCTGTGAGCGCTACTGATTCTCCCCAGGACCAGGATCGCGGTGCCCGTCGACAAGCCACGACGGGCCACTTCCACAACCCATATCCGGGTCTGTTCAGGTCTCCCGGTTGGGTCGTGGCTATATCCCTTACTGATATGATCTAATTTGTACAGTAGTAAGTTTCGACTTATTATAGCAAACCCGACGATAATTAGATATTCTACCTCGTAATGGGTCTATTGGCATCTGGTCAATGATGCGACTCTCTGTCCCTGGTCATGGTTACACTGCAGCTACCCATATACCTACCTTGGTAGACAAAGGTTCCTGATTACTGCTTTGGGAAGTCGGTATTACACCACTCTACGCATACTCACAATCCTGTAACGTTTTAGCCACCCTTTTGGGCCAGGCACCCATTTGGGCCACCTAATTTTACCCCCTGATCCACACCTCCACACCCACCAAAACCATCAAAAAACAGCTTACTATATACAACTAGAACGGCTCAATACGACTCAATAGGGCTCAATATGACTCAATATGACTAGTCAGAATTGAATAGATCAAAAGATACAGGCATCTCCTTCCAAACCAGCTTTGCAAAGCCTACTTTCCCCCTCAATATGGCTCTGCGAGTCTTTTCGTCAAGTCGTTCCTGTTCTTCCTTGTTTCTTTTGGCCATATCGTCTTCCATCTCTTTGATATTTAACATTTTGGCTTTGCCAAACGACTTCATATTGGTCTTCTTTCTACGCTTTGACTCCTGTTTCCGTACAAGACCTTCGTTGAGAGCCTCTAACGCAACGTTATCGGTTAGGCTACTGACACAGGTTTGGTGAAGGAAGGTAACGCTAGGGCGTAGAGGGGTTGGGCATACTGCAAGAGTGTCACTGGCGACCTTGTTGACTTCATTCATAACCCTATTCCTAGTAGTAGAGCTTGTACTTCCGGGACTAAGTGACGTAGTTTCGGTAATAGTAACTGTTATTGTAGTCGTTGTAGTAGTCCCGCCAGCGGCAGCGGCAGCGGCGGCGTCAAGTGGTTGTGGCCGGTAGGGCTCCAAGATCTTATTAGGGTTATACGGGTAGAGCCCTACACCCCTCCACGCACCAGGAATATTGGAAGCGATCGTTTTGCGTGCCTCTTGATATATAAGAAGAAACTGTTTATTGTTGATCCGTTCAGCGCCAAAGACAGCTTCTTGGCTAACCTGCTTTTTGTAGGCTTTGGCAAGAGGGCTGAATATCCCCACATCCAGCGGTTGAAGTACGTGGGTTGTGTGAGGAGGCAGGCAGAGCGGTATGATCTTGGCCTCTTCGCAATACCTAACAAATTCGATCGTTTGGTGGCTTGAGTGGCCATCCAGAATTAGAAGCCTGTATTTGCCTTTGACGTTGTTTTTAGTATAAGAATCGAAGTGGCGAAGCCATTCTAAAGCCACAGACTGATCAGTCCACCCGTTGGGTGTCATACGTATAACAGTCCTTTGGTCAAGCCCTTTGCTTAACCAAGACTGCTGAATACGCTCGCCTTCAAAGATAATAAAGGGAGGTAAAACGTAGCCGTTGGTGCCAATACACTCAATAATTGAGACCCATTCGCGGTTGCCAGCCTGTACTGTAGTTGCGGTCTTGGCTGAACGAGGCACGAAGACTTTGGCGTTGTCTCCAACTCCTTTCATAAGCCCCTTCTCATCCATATTGTAGGTATCTTCGATAGCGACGTCGTAGGATAATAATATTCGATTATACGTATCGAACCAGTGCTGAATTGACTGGAAGTTGGCGCCATCCTTGCGTTGTTGGTCTAGGTTGCGGGCTCTTTGAAGTCGTAGTTCAGGGTGGCGGTGAAGGAAGTTCTTGTACCAGTTCTGGCCCAATGGCTTCTGATCGCCTTTCGCTTGCAAAAAATGTGTAGCAAAGGTCTCCAAGGCAGAGATTGTTAGGGGCCAGCCCCAAACATTCATCTGAAGAGAGACCTCTACGATCGAGTTCTCTTCGGCTGCGGAGAGGCGTTGTTGGCATTCGAAGGCTTCAGACCGTGGCTTCGTTCCGGTCATTCGGTGGGCTATAGTGTTGCGGGGGACTTCGAATAAACGGGACGCTTCTCGAACAGTGGTCCCGCCATCGCGGATAGCGTTGATTGCGTTCTGAAGACGCACTTCTTTAGACTGTTTAGCCATTGGATTGATTGAATTGATTGGTGTAGAATTGATGGAATGGTGCAGTAGTAGTGGTATTGGTGGTGGAGATGTCTTAGAAAAGGGGTGTGTGGAGATAGGTTAAATTGGGTGGCCCAAATGGGTGCCTGGCCCAAAAGGGTGGCTAAAACGTTACTCCAATTCTTATGTAATCCAGAGGGGTCTCATTTCTCAAGCTCCCCTCGGAAACTACCTGTTCTGCCACCAGCACCTTGATTTTATGCGCGGATGCACCCAATGTACACACCCCTGGATTGCGTTGCTCAGGAACCGGTAATTGCAGAAGCACGCAAATATTACAGAGGGTATATTACACATGTACAATCTTATAATAGATGGTAAAATGCGCGCAACACACCAACGATGTCCAGTACCTAACAGAAGTAGCATTATGGCTATGGTAGTGTACCTTAGGTAGTAAGTAGGTAGCCTAAAGCACGCCTATGCCCACTATACTTGGGCACTGTAACTTCAAGCTACCCAGGTAGCACATCATTGAAGCTCCTGGCCACGCTTTATTTAGGTCCATAGTTCCATGGTTGCCGAATTGCTAATTGATTGCCGGGTCGTTTCATGAAATAGAATATTACTAGCTGCCTCAATTTTTGCCGGCTCTTAATTGTAGAATCAGATCTCACAACCAGACCAAGCACTGCAGACTGCCGCCGGCATACTCAATCCCCCGCGGCAGAAACGCGGCATGCATCCCTAATACCAACTAGTAGGTAGGTACCTACCTAACTGCAGCGCCGCTATTGCGTACATACATACAGCAACACTACAGAGGTAGGTACAGTAGGGTGAGCGGGACACGGCGCCTCCGATGTCGTTGAGCACCAATCAGATGCCCAATTCTCACTCCTCACAAATCCCTACCTATCATTATCATCATCATCGACTCCTAGTCTCTCCATTATCATCCTCATATTAACTCGTTTACGCATACGTACTTTTGTACCATGCACAACCATGCCAATGGGTTAGCGAATTGCTCCTCGTGGCTCGTATATCCACTGTCTGTGTGCAGTGCTGCATATAATTCAGCCATTATTGAAACTCGAAGTACGGTGTGGTGCTACATTATAGAGAGGTAATATAGGTCGCAACCCTGTCTACTACTGTAGGTATTCCGTCATGTGTCTAGCCTGTTGCTGCAGGCCCTAGGCAGTACTGTAGATACATTATACTAACCTTAGTGGCTAAGCTGCCCCTGTAGAAACGAGCGCCAGCCAGAATACCACGGTGCCGTTAGTTGCAAATCACGGGGTGTCCCTGTCTCGTCCGTGTGTCTCTTTGTCAAGCCACCTGACGGGAACCCTGCCCATAGCGGCAAGGGTGTGGCAATCGTCCCAACGGGCTGGGTCGGGTGCCACGAGGAAGGGTGGTAGGTTAGATTGGGCCATGGCGTTCCAAGAACACAAGCCTCTCCGGCTAGTTACGTACTGTACTCTGGCAACCCATCCATCCATCCAGCCATCCATCCTATCATGCCATGCTATGGAGATCTACGCGCGCTTGGCTGGATGATGCCGGCAGACCACCAAACCTCCAGAACACCGAAATGCATTGATTGACGTTCCGTCGCCATCGACGAAAATAGTCCATCAGGGGAAATTTCGATGTCAGAGCTGCCGTATACAAGGTAGAGATCATGCGAAAAGCAATGGGAAAACCCCTTGGCAATCAATCCTACACGCGCTACGGGGTGTCGATCTGGGCCGGGCACGAGCATTAATTAGATCACTCTCGTGTGTCTGTACTCTACACGAACATGAATCCCACGAAGCCTTCACTACACCGCACTGTTGGTTTGCACGACATGCATGCCTACTACGATCGATGCCCTCCCTGTCCGTGCTAGGAGCATCGCAGCGCATCACGGGGGCCCGGAAAGAAGATGACATTGATGATGGTATGAGCCTAACACTGAGCCAAGCTGACCACACAGTGGTGATCCCAGCCCATAGAGGTTCCGGCTCCCTGGGCTCCCGCGCGCCGCTCCGTGAACCCACTCTCGATGGAACGCTGTGCGCTTAACGATACCCCTCTAGTCCTAGCCGTTGGCATTTTTCGGTTCGAGACACCTAGCATTTAACCCCGCGACATGGCGTCCCTCCAGGAGTCCCTGCACTATCTATTATACCGATGTACACTACGCAACAACGCTGCTATTTGCGAGATATACCTACTGATCTTACCTCTGATGCCAGACTCGCATCTTGTACGAGAAAAACGAATGGAGTCGCGCTTGCTCGTATGTAGTATGACTCCACGATCATGCATGTGCCAACCCCATGCGACTCCTTTGCTGAGCTAGGCAAGTATGCACAGTAGATACCGTCTCGACGAGCAGCATCGCGAGTTTAGCTAGCATCATGTTTGCTCCAGAGAAACTCCAACGACCTAGTGTAATTACGGAGAGCGCAAGCGAAACCACGAGGTACCTACTCTCTCATCTTACTGATTACCCACATCCCTAGTATGAGCATGTCATGACACTTACTCTTCCGCATCTTCTAAACGTGTACTAAGGACCCTCTTCGTCCAGGCTGAGTGGAGGGCTAGACCCCCCAAGAAATGCTGCTGTACGTATAAGTCAAGCGATCTCATACTGCACATGCACAGTGTGTTCATGGCTTATGCATTGCATGACTTGGCTCACCTTCGTCCTACATCCATCCCATTTCCCAGATGGGGTTTGGGGGTCCAGAGTATTCGATATCTAAAGTAAGATGCTTTTAAAAGCATCGCGCTAGGAACTTTCCGACGAGTAGTCATCACTAGCCAGCAGCCACACGGAGATGATAGCGGCTCTTGAAAGCGCGAGCAACAACGGTGTGTCCCATCGGCACCTCAGTCTCCAATAAACGCCGCCACCTCCAGAGTGGCGCCGTCCTGCCATCTGCTGGCGTAGCAGAGATGTATGTAATCCAACCACATCCGGCACTTTAAGCACCGTGATAGGCGGGCAGGTCGGGGACCCTGCTCTTCCACACCAAGCCTCATTTGCCCAGTTGGTTCCCAAAAAAAGATCTTCGAGCGAAGCGCTAGGGAAACACCTCTGGCCATCTTTGAGCCACCTTGAGCCTCATCAGGCCAGAAGACCAAGTGGCTTGCCATTGCTTTCCGTTCTAGGAAGTCATGCCTTCGCCGATGGATGGGTGCACAGCAGCAGCCAAACACCTGCAGACGCTCGGAGAATAGGTATCGGTTAGGAATAGGAGCTCAATGCTTCTTCTGTTACCGCCTGTCACTAGGTATGTAGGTATGCCTTTGTGGCATTTTACCCAATACCTCTAACTAACTGCCGGTCATCCTATCGGGGGCCACGACACCGGCCAGCTCTGACCGCCCTACACTACACTACCCCAGACGAGCGCAATATGCCATAAGCTTAACCATGAGCCCAAAGTGGCCATTCACGCCCTTCGAATCGCTAGCATATCGAGGTACCAAAGTAATCACCATGTCCTTGTCGCGATGTCTTAGCGTGGTTAGCAATGCTACGACGTCGTTAAGAATGACTACACTCGATCTAGTTCGATGTACTTCTGCCTTGCGTACTTGCTCCGATGACTGTTGTGTCTGTATCCAGAAATAAACTACCTATCCCGTCTCTGCGTTTGTGTGCGATGGGACCTCCAGGTCTCCTGCCTGCATCGAATCACGCGAGTTCCCAGTATCTTGTATGTTTTGAGACTGCTTACAAGAAGAAGCCGTTGATAATTCGGCCCAGAGACTCCGCTGCGAGGCACACCGGCAAGGCGGAATCTAGACCAAAAACCGTTGCGAACCACGTACATACAGAGAACCCACAAACGCGCGAGCAAGGCGCCAACGCAGCGAAATTCGTAAAGCGACGCGCTGACCTTTCCCATTCCATAGGATCCATCTGTAACAGGGCCGATGTTTTTCTTGTTCTTGTTTGGCCCACCGTACAAGCACAAGAATGACCGACTATGGCCCCCCGCCGCCCCATAGAAAGACCACGTTGTTCGGAGACCGATGATCGACGCTACTTCCACCATCTCCTTTTTCCTTTAATTACCGGCCAGGAGGCATAGGGCACCGGAGGAGACGAAGTTGGGGTGTTGGTGGTGTGCCAGTGGTTGCAACGGCGCGTTGTTTTTTGGACATTGCCTCGCCCTACGCACCCCCCACACATACTTACACCTCTTTTTGCTTTCGAAACGAAATGCACGTAACACACCTACATACAGACTTACACACAAGCAACCAACCAACCAAGCATACTATGTACGTATGTTGGGATATACAGGCATACCCACTCGCTATGCAAGAAAATGACAAATATTGAATATCGGAAGAAGAAATCAGAGGAAATTGCCCTTTTTGTAGACCGATTAGAACCTTGGAACTGCCCGGGACTTTTCTTCCACCCATCTGCATCTGCATCTCACCTCCATCCCATCTCCATTCCCCCCAATCTCAGGGATCGCATCTATCCACCTATCTAGATAGTGCATCTATCTAGGTATGTGCGTACACTACCCAAATCTGACATCTTGTTGCGAATCTTGTCGCGTTTTCGGCTCTTTTCCTGTGATTATGGGACGGGGCTCGGCACCACACGCTGTTGGATGAAAACCAGTGAGTGGATTGGTCTGTTTGCGCCGGATGATCCCAATGCCCGTCTGATGCATTCGACAGCCAAGCCATTCCCGAACCCTTGTGTAAGTCAATAAGTGACCGGCCGAATGACGAGATGGTCGAGTGAGCAGGTTGTCGTTGTGGCCCGCACAGCAGAACAAAGAACACATTCTCACCACTCATTGCCCATGGCCTTTCTTTCCTCATTTCCACAGTCCACTATCTAGAACTATGTGTCCTACCTACCTACCTGCCTACCTACCTAAGCAGGCATCGGCTAGCGAGACAGAGCCTCGTCACGAGATATGGAGACAGGCCGCAGTTTGGGTACTGACTGTCCTACAGCAGACAGACGGCGGTGCAATTCCGTCATGTCTTGTGAAGCCTTCCTTATTCCTCTGCCTTTCATTGACAAATATTCACAGTTGCCCCGTTACTGTAATTCCTCTCTCTTTTGCTCGGCCTCCCCATAGAGGAAGCAAGTGAGGCGTAGCCTAGCCCAGCCCAGTGCCGGTGGTCTACCGTAAGTAGGGATGTGTGTCTATGTGAGTATGTAGGGAGTCTAGACGTCTCTGCACGCGCCGACTCGATAGGGAAACGCAGGCCGTCCGTGGGCGTTGTGGGCGTCGCGGTAGTTTCGGCTCCACGAGGAAAATATTGGCACGCTGGCCGCGTGGTCAACCAGCATTGTCTCGTCCCTTTCCCCTCGTCGCCCCTCATCCACTCCCCTCTCCTCCCCTCCCCTCCCCATCTCTTCCCCCGTCAGTGCATAACGTATTATGGGAGGATAAGCGCGGGACGTGATAGGGCAGGTAAGTGCGAAGGCCTTTCAATTTTCTCCGTATGCGTGTGTGTAGTGGGTGAGTGGTGGGCTGCATCGTCACGCCGACACACACCTGGGCCACATTCTCCTCGAACCTAGGCCTTCCCACGTGTTGTCACCGCTCGCCTATGCCGGCCCTCCTTCTGCTTCTGTAGCGGATATAGGCAGGAGCAGGAACAGGAGGACAGGACTCGCTCGGTTGGCGCGAAAAGCGGGTGGCCTGGCCTGCCTTGCCTGGCAGCTAGTTAGGTACACTGCCTAGTCGAATGCACATCGCCACACCGTGATGCATGGCGTACTTACCCTGAGGCAGCCGTCTAGACCCCCTTTTTTTCCTGCGATGTTGTAGGTCAGATGGGGTGAAGGGGCCGGAGACGGTTGTCTTGCATGTAAGCCCCCTTTCCTGTTGATCGTGGTAGTAGGACATACACAGATAGACATGATCGTAGAGGACTTCATGACGATTCATAGTACGCGTAGTTACTAGTTCAACGCGGGAAACGAATATCGTGCTTGTAGAACTAACTATGCATTTCCTATCTAGCGTCTACCCCAGAATCGGCTCCATACCAGCTAAAGATCGCCAGTTGTTGACTAACATCGGCATCGCGAAGTGTGCTAGATGAGTAAAAGTCTCCTTTAGTGTTGCATATCAACATCGAGGAGCCATAGTAGGCAGGACTAGGACAAAAGAGAGCAAGCAGTATGTGTAGAGAAACGCTAGCACCACAACTGAGTCCGTGGGCCGTACTACTTGTAAAATCGTCGTCAGTAGTCTAGAGATGAGCTTCTAAATTGTAACTGTAGGGGGAATTGATCGTCGGAAGCTAATGCAGAGTGTACGTATTTGAAACTGGTATGCTAAGCTATCACTCGCCGTATGTTTCTAGTCTGTTGTCTTGATATAAGTCCAATGAAACCGAATAGACTTCGTAACAGTCCTAGAATCATAAACACAAATTTGTTGAGATTAGACTATAAAAGGAGGCAAATATTTACTCTTGAACCGATGTTAAAACTCTAACCAGCACACCAGAGGGCACAATATACATATAGTCGCCGAGCAATAGACAAAGGATAAACCAACAACTCATGTTAAGGCGCCTGAATACATTTCGACTCAAGAAGCAAGCCTTTGTCCTCAAGGGTTGCTGATTCCTTACTGTAGAAGTGGCGTGAAGTCGTACTACGATCATGCTCTCTTGCATGGTAAACAACACTCCAGTTTATTTTCACTCCCGAGACTTGCACAGCAAATCAATAGAACTTCCCCTTTATTTATTATCTAACCGCTTCCATTCAATCAAATATGACGGTGACACCGATGTGGCCTTGCTGTATCTAATGAAGGGTTGGTCCTACTATTTCTTCTGTAAAATTCCTTCCCAAATCAGAAATGATACGTAAAAGGCCTGCAGAAAACGGTGCTCGGTGACCGGAGACGCTTCCGGAACTTCTAGAACTTCTAGCAATGAGCCGGCTCCTATAACGATATACCGGTTTAGACGTCCTTGTCCCTACGATCTCACTGGGTCTGGCACTCATCTTGTTAAATCGGGGAAGCGGCCGTTTAGCATTTACATGAAGCGGAGAGGAGTTTTGTCTATATACCGCTACCACCCGAAATACGGGATAAGGGGGAAATATGTCTTCGCATAAGCGTTTATGAGGAAGAAATAACCTGCAATTAATTAGCTACATGTAAATGATGACTACTTGACACGACGTGCCGTCGACTTTTCCAGTGGGTATGATGAGCTTGAGTCACGAGTCCTAGGTCTAAAAGTTGTATGATATCAGTGATTGTCACGTCTTCAATGGCGGACGGTCCGCATCGTTGGGAAATTGAAACCGTCTTGTGAGAATACACTACTAAAGAAACTATAAGTCATAGTGTTTGAAGAAATATGTTAGTGAATGTAGAATTTTGTCTCGGTTATACTTCTATTGGTCTCCTTATCACAGCATCGACTTCTAATATCACGCCTTGGGCCGAAACTACGAAACTACAGTAGCGCGACTATGCGACACTGCTCTCTCAAATAAGAGTACAATGAAATGGGTATATCGATGACCGAACGGACAAATCTCTCGTCAAGATCATGAGAAGTTTCTCTACACTATCGATACCCGTTCCTCAGCGGAGACGCACGATATAGCCTCATGAGTGCATGTTTCGGTAACTTCCTCATTCCGATTTAGAGAAGGCAATCTGTTATAGAGTCGGTATAGGGAAATTTTATGCGGGAATATCTACTTTACCTATAAACACGTAGTTGCTCGTAGTACCAAGCAGTATATTTCCCTATAGAGTGAGAGGATGGTGTAGGAGTTCATTAGTGTATATGTGGAAGCAATAAAATTTGCTTCTGAGATCTTAGATTGGAAAGCCCCTATCATGAAGAAATGAGGATAGGGCCAAATAAAAGATAGGCGATCCCGGTGAAAACTGAAACTAAGTAGATATTAAGTAGTATTAATCTAGGAGATTCCCACGACGATAGATGACAAGATGATCTTGTCTTACAACTAGAGCTGGGCCGTGAATTTCATCAATAGAGGATATATATAGACAACTGTATACATACGTACTGATTGCCTTCATTATACCTAGGTAGGCAATAAGTGCTTATATTAACTCCATGTCCTGATTATAGGATAGTTGATTCAGGATATCCCAGTTCACTATGATCTTAATGAGTTTGCGATGAATACCAGGTCAATACCCCAAGTAAAGATGAAGGGCGCTTGGAACTAGCTAATAAGATGCCATCTAGGCGTGTGGCAAATCTTTTTCTTATATCACGCCATATTTCTTTCGGAATATCACAAGATACGAGGCAACGACGTCTTATAGGAAATGAATGACTGCGCAGAAAAGAAGAAAATACAATGTAATCGAGACCTTGGGTCAGTTATGTGAAACAACTGTTTCTCACTCTTCACAACATCCAACCTTAGATGAGCTTGATGCTACTTACAATGGGTGAGGGGCGGTGAGAACAAGGACACCGATGATAATGAGCCGATTATGAGACCTGCTTTGTCACCTCATACGATAAGATGAGTACAGCCCTCACCTTCTAGAAATCTTCTAGACTGACTGCCACCTCCGATATCTACCCAGTTGCTATCGCATATTCAAGCCATCGTAAGCCTTTGTTTTCCCCGACTCAAAACTAGATACCCGCGGTCTTGCAAGCTGTTACCTCTACCTTACCAGAGTGGAACAATGTTACTCACTCTTCCGGGGACTTCTCGCACACGAAGCTTCAAGATGTAGAAAGACTTAAATAAAAAGGGATTCGCTCGCCTCTTTCATTCGTATTGGCTTTATGAGTCGCAATATAACTGACCCCAAAAATACCAACGATATCTTCCCCAGGCATTCAAGGCTCCAAATACACAAGCCCCAAGTAAGGGGAATGGCCTACCAACTTGACTGAGCCCCTAGAGATTCCAAGAAACTTATTATCCTCAATGTGACCGACCGACTGTATCTCCCTCACCCTTCCCTGAGAGGCACAGACTCACCTAACCCGTCATGGGAAAAGGGAGAAGGAAGAACCGTCGCAGCCGATCCAACCGTAGTAGCCCGAGGAATAACCTGGACCGCGACGATGACTTCCCCATGCACGGCGTCGAGCACAACAACAACAACCACATCCATACCCCAGCAACTCGGGGCCGTGGACGTGGACGTGCATACTATCACAACATTAATAATAGACAGAACAGAGGCGACAGGCCCCGGAAGAACCGCAACCCATTCGGCTCTCTCGACAATCCCTTCCAAGAACTCAACCTCGACGAGACAGAATTTCAGGATGAACAGGGACCGCAGCAACGAAGAAATCGAAATCACAACCACAGGAGCAATAGCAACGAGCAAGATGACGAGGATCAAACCCCCTATCGTCTTTCCTCACCCGTTTACAGAGGGCGAGTGTACCACCGCCAGTACCAAACCCGACACCAGGACATCAATCCCCCGGGGACTTCAACGCCGGACTCCAACGCGAGCGATATCAACAACGACGATTACAACAACTACTCTCCAAACAGCGGATACAGCCACAATTCCCATCACGCCTCCCCGAACTCGCACCAGTTCCCCGCTGACCCTACAACCGCCATCGCCACCGCCTCCTCAGCTCCAGTCCCAGCCTCGCGATCTATAAGCCCAGCGCGCCTCGTGCGCTTCTGCACCGAGTGCAGCACCGTCCGCCGCGCGAACATAACCCTCCGGGACTGGTGCACGTCCGCGCTATCCCGCGCCTCCGAGGTCCTCGACAGCTGGAGTAACGAGGTCGGCGTCAGCCGCGGGTCTGGTGACGAGATGGACTGGCAGCCGGAGCCCGTGATACGCGTGCTGATCCTGGCGCCCACCAATGCCAGTGCCAGCCAGCACGGCAGCGCCGGCAGCAGCACTGGGAACAGTCCAGTTGAGAGTCCGGTTTACAGCCCTGTTTCGGGAGGGTCGGAGTGGGGGCTGCAGCAGTCGTCGTACAACAGCAACTCTATGGGAAGTGCTTTCGGGTGTGCTCTAGGCGGGGACGGGAATGGGAACTACGCAACAGGAACGGCCTCGAGCTCGATGTCATGGGGACTCAGGCCCGGGACGCTGAGCCCGGCGTCGTCGAACGGTGGGAATGTAGGGGGAAGCGGTGGTCCGGGACTAGGGGTGGTCTCGTCTGGAAATGGATCTGTGGGTTATGACGCCTTCGGGATGCAGTCTGTGAGGACGTTAACACCGCCTGAAACGCCGCCGTCCCAACTGATAAGCTGATCTCTAGGTTTAAGCTCCGAGCATCGAGTAGCGTAAACTTTGGACTGACGAACTCACATCGAGAGAGAGACCGAAATCTCGCCATGATACATGCCTAGGGGTACGGGTCAGGTTGGACTCCAAAAGTGCCAACGTTTTTGAGCTATAAAGGTCACGTAGCAGCATGTCTCATTGATTTCCCGGGGTTCACAAGATAGACGCGTTACAAGCTTGCCGAGACGATACCCATTGCCCAAGACTAGGGACCGTCATGGGGCTTGGTGTAGTGTGCATTGTTGAGAAGATAACTGTATTGCATGGGACAGACCGAGCCTGAGTGGTATCAGACAGATAGGTACGGACTTTCCCGCGAGAAAACCTGACAAAATCACAGCCCAAGTCATTCCATAACGCCAATCGCCGTTGCCTGATGAAAACCCACCTAATGTGAGATAGGACCATCACACATTCTATGACAGTATTACGCTTACAGTGCCTATTTCGGGCCTTCGTACCTGCCGATAACTGCATCACGTTAGCCTTGATTCCTAGCCAGTCGAATTCGGCGGGATACTCACCAACAGCATGGTCACGCTCGTACGGTTCTAGTAATATGAGTTAGTTCTGTATTTCTGTGAGATACATGCATGTACGTACCCAAAGTCCTGTTCACCGAGTTGTTAGTTTTAGTGATCTCCGATCACAGGAGTTAAGAGAACTTACAGTTGCTCAAGTGGTTTAAGGCCTCCCTGGCGTAGCTTTTGTACCTCGGCCGCAAAGACTGCTTCAGGCGCAGCTGTGCTATCTATACAATTGGCCTTGATGGAGATAACGATACCTCCGCCAATCTTTAAAAATAATGATGCATTGAGTAGGGCAATACGGGCTTGATCGGGTTGGGCAACATCCTACAAGTAGCGTTAGGCAACCACACCAATCTTAAATAGAACGATCCATAAACGTACGAGGAAAATGGCGTCTACCATGGGTACTAGCATGCGGTACTTCAGAGGATGACGGGCGTCTTCGACGACTGTTTAAGTAGGAGTCAGTAACGATTTGGCGGCATTTATAAGGGCGCAAAAGCGTCGAGCACAAATCGGTCAGGTAATATAATAATTCTGGGTTTCGTACTTGGTATTACGTTGGTCCTCTGCTGGGCCATTGTAGTCTATTGAGAGTTAGAGAAAAAAAAGCCATGAAAGCGTCCGCGTATTACTTACAAGGTCACGTCCTGATCGGTGACTGAACTCGACTAGTAGCTGTTAGCAGTGATGCTGATTTAGCATTCACGGTGGCTTTCTTGCCTGCATAGACGTTGCCAGTCGGCCCTACTATATCGGCGACTAAAGAATTTACCGTTAGCACCTGCTGTTGATACGGGACTACCGGATTGCTGTTTCATAGCGACTTACCATGTGATACAGATGTGCCGGAGGCAGCTCCTAGATATAGAACCTTCTTTCCCGGGGCAATAAAGATGTTATCAATACCACCAATCACGGCGGCAGCAAGCTTTGACCGGAACGGGTTCTTTTCAGCATCAGTCAGTGGCGCTGTACAAACAGGGAGAAAGACCAGCAGGATCTTGGGTATACGAGGCGAGGACAAGCTAGGGTCTACCAGAAGTGCTTAATAGAAACAGAGCACATACCCAGATTCTGTATTCAACCTTGGTGCTCACGGAGGCGCCTTCGGCGTCCTTGGTGGTCTCATCGACGGAGATTCGCTTCTCGCCATACTGTTCGCACGGTCGTGTTAATAGGCGGTTCCGAATTTCCGGGATTCGCATTCGGGGAATATCGAGGGCAACGCGCTTCGACTTCGCTCGAAATTCGGGTTTAGGCTACTTACTGTGAACCGGTTAGTCATGGACAAAACAGAGTACCCCAACAACAAAGAGAAGACATGGAACGTGTGCTTACCAACTTCAACACCCGGGGCAATAGAGCGTGTAAGAAGATCTATAGGATGAGAGTTAGAGCTTCGTCCCCAGACGTGACCAAAGAGGCCTTGGCCATATGTCGTCGTAGGCGAGCGAGAGTTTCTCATTCAACGCCCTCTACTCAAACTGGCGGAAGGAGTGTCGGATTCGAGGCTACTTACGATCTTCCTTGCCTATAAAATAGAGTTAGTAACGGATATGTTGAGAGCATTCGAGGCGGTGTCGGCCATGTCTATATCTCGCGACATGGACCTAGCCGCTGGGCTACTTTACTTACCACGCGATACGAAGATACCACCGCTTGACAGCTAAGTTAGTATTCGTCCCTAGCGGGAGACAAAGGCAAGCATTGTCATTCATGCACTTACTGACGATGCTGTTTTGGTCATATTAGTCACTCATTTCACACCAGATTTTAACCAAGGAGTCACGCGAGAGAAGGGAAATTCATACCGGTTCTACAACCACCTTGGCTCCAGCAAAACCAGGCTTGCCTCCTCCGCGGCCACCGCGACCGCCACCGCCTCGGGGAGCTCCACGGCCTAATCGCAACCGTCAGAAATCAATTAGTATAAAGGGACCTGGGGCGTGACAAACCGCGAGCGCCACCTCGGCCTCGATCACCTCCAAAACCTCCACGGCCTCCGCCACGGCCACCACCTCGACCACCGCGATCGCCGCCGAAGCCTCCACGGCCTCCTCCACGACCTCCGCCAAATCCACCGCGACCACCACCGCCGCGGGGCGCGCCTCTTCCACCTCGTGAGAAGGACATGGTTTGTTTGTGTTGTTTGTGGGGTAATTGGGTGTTGCTTGCGCGTCGGGATTGACTGGTCTCGCGGATGGGAGAGCTTGCGACAAAAGTTCGAAGCTAGCTATTCCTCGAAATAAATTTTCTAAGGTTCGAGCTATCGATATCGATAGGGAGATTGATTGAGCTTTCTACGGTTCATGGTGGTCCGAGCTTTTTCTTACTCTTCTCAGAGCCACCGAAGATCTGCCGGTGGGGCAGCGGAAACGGTTCGAGGGGAGCCCATTGCAGGTGCACTGATTAGGTACTGATAAGAACTGGGGGCGCTCTCGAGGCCCCATATTTCCATCATCTCCCCCAATTGAATCCCGAGTTTGGAGAAGGTACGTACCGAGGGTTTAGTGAGGGCACAATTTTTGCTCGAAACCAAATTTACATCTAACAATCTCGCCAAACACTTCAACCACCAACGACACCGACTCCATCTCAACTAACCACACACAGCACAGCAGCCAAGATGGTACGTTTAGCCCGAATCCAAGATCGCAGCAGTTATTCTCGTCGCACACGAAACCTCTGATGCCATAGTGCATCGTTTCCCCGTTCCTTTTCGATACCTAAACTCCCACGACGAATCCTTGGAAATAAACATCCATGTCTGGGGAAGGGGATATTGGAAGATACTGAAAGATTGGTCTGGATGATGATGATGATGATGATGGGCTGACGACGGCTGTTTTCTACTTTGCAGGTTCGATACGCTGCCACCGAGATCGAGTCCGCGAAGTCGGCTCGCGCCCGCGGCTCCTACCTCCGAGTTTCCTTCAAGAACACCCGCGAGACCGCCCAGGCCATCAATGGCTGGAAGTTGACCCGTGCCGTCAAGTTCCTCGAGAACGTCCAGGAGAAGACCGAGGCCGTCCCCATGCGACGATATGCTGGCAGCACCGGCCGAACTGCTCAAGGTACGGATCATACGAATTCATCTTCTGGGGTGCCACATTGCGATTGGGAGCTAGCAGTACTTGGAAAGAGATGAGAACTTCTTATATGGCGAAGAGGAGAGCTGCTTCTACGAAATTGGCACCCGAATCCCCGAATCCCCGGATTTGAAAAATATGGGAAGCGAGAGGCTGACGGAATTGGTTTAACAGGAAAGCAATTCGGTGTCTCCCGCGCCCGCTGGCCCGTCAAGTCCGCCGAGTTCCTGCTCGGTCTCCTAAAGAACGCCGAGTCCAACGCCGATGCTAAGGGCCTCGACACCAGCAACCTCATTGTCAAGCACATCCAGGTCAACCAGGCCCCCAAGCAGCGACGACGCACATACCGTGCTCACGGTCGTGTATGTCCCCACCAACCCACCTCCTAGCCGAGCCACAATTCTACAGTTGGGGCTACGATGAGAGCACAGTTCTAATAATCTATTACTACAGATCAACCCCTACATGTCTAACCCCTGCCACATTGAGCTCATCCTAACCGAGGGTGAGGAGGTTGTCCAGAAGGCGGAGCCGGTTCAGTCCCGTGAGGTCGCTCACCTCACCTCGAGACAACGAGGTGCTCGCATCAGGAAGGCCATCACCTCGTCTTAAACAGAAGGGCGAGGGATGTGACGATATGATGGCTGGTCGGTTGGGGATTTAGTTGCTTTCACTCCAGGTGTCAAGGCGGTACGTAAGCATAGGGTCTAGGTTTCTGGCATGCAACTTTCGCGAAACGAAATAAATATTCGTGGTTACCCCAAAATACAAAAGGTTCTAAAGCACAACTGGTTTCCTGGAGAAGATCGCCTCAGCGCACGCGTGTGTCGATATCAACACAACAAGTCTCGGATACCCCCCAGTTTCGAGCATCGGACCTAATTAGGGATTTCAGAAAGCTAGTTGCCGCTTAGATCGCGGTTTACCGCAAACACGCCTACATTTCGGGGCGAATGCGTGCGAAATCGGTAGCCTGGGGAAAAAATGTATTTGTCCCATTTGCATCCTTTCTTGCTCCACGTGTACACATGAATGAAAAATTCTCTCTTTGATAACATACGATATTCTATCACATCTATGAGGCCGCATAGTCTAGAACACTATACTAACGTAGGGAACGGTACGGCGTATCTGGAACTCGAGGAATCATTCATCTCTTCATCATCTAGTTGGGCTGGGCTGGGCATCGCAGCATATCTCTCAAGACGGACGCCGGTGTACGCTCAGCGTTACATATATCCCATGCCGGAGCTTGCCTCCGTATTAACACCAACTGCTTGATGCCTGATACTATATACTAGGTGATCTGCTATTATCCCGAGATGCTAAGAGTCGGGGTTTGGCTCACGGGTCTCGTATTGGTTGATATCGGTACGACCAGTAAGAAGGAAGAAAGGGAAAGGAGAGATGCGTGCCACAAATCCCGGTTTCTGCGTGAGTCATGCCGGCTTTCGTCGTGACTAGCTGCACCGGTATCTTGCGGGCTCCTAGTCGGTCCCACTCGGAGCTATCGCGACCATATAGGGGGTGACTACGTATTATCTCTTCATCTATAGGGCGCCACGAGAGGACGAGAATCAAATAGCTTAGCCTTCGGTCCCGGTGGGCGCCGGCCGGTCTATTGCAGTATACAAAGACTAAGAGGACTATCGTAAAGCCATTAGAGCTCAGCGAGCGCTGATACGCGGCAAGCTAAAGGCTCGGTGAGAGAGCATTCACAAAGAAACAAAAATGCCCCATGAACGGGCTAGAAAGGGCATCCGTCCTGGGCGTATTGGACACAATATTCATGTATCTCTTATTCAACTAAAGGCTATGTAGCGAGTTACGGACTGGGCCGAGAGAGGCGCTTCTACCTAGCTAGCTGGCTAACGTCCATGTTACGACGCCCTCCTCTTGCGACACTATCATACTATGAGTCGTAACCCCCGCGGGGCAGAAAGAGTCACCGACGGCCTGAAGAGATCGCGAAGAACGGAAGACTCGCAGCCCCATTGCTCTGTTTGATCTCGCCCCTGATCGCACAAGATACGAATAAGAGAAGCAAAGCAAGAAGCATACGTGCAGGCCTCAAAGCCTGAAAACCATCTCGATCAGCGTCTGCCTATCACTCGGTGGGCCAAAGTCGTAAATAAATAAGTAAGCTATAGTGAGTGAAGGCAGCAGCTGTCAAGGGCATGTACCCCTGATGTGATACCAAGGGACGCGCGGCTACCTAGCCCTACCGAAGTCTGAGCATATGTAAGTAAGGTCAGCAAGCAACGTAAAAAACGGCGAGACTTCGTATTTTTGAGATTGAAATCGGCGGAGAACTCCTGTGTTCCCTCCCCTGAAAATATGTAGATGTCAGATCCGCATCGTTGAGGCACAGGAACCGTTATCTATGCGTAGGGTAGACATAGATAGATCGTCACCGAGAACACGAAATGCTGTGTTCCTCTCGTATAACGACCCCCAACATCGCCCATCTATCTATCTACCCCATTCCCCCATGCAGACAGGGCAGAGCAGAGCAGAGCGAGACGAGGCAACAAGGGAAGAAGTAAGGACGAGGAAGGGTTAGGCATGATCGGAGAATACGACGCCGCCGTGACTCCTACTCTAGCACTCCGACCCGACCCGAATCGACCCGACTGACCGAACGCGAAACTGGCGAGACGAGTTTCAGAGCCGGCCGGTCAGGTCAGGTCAGAGTGGTAATAGGAGGGAGTCCACACCACGATCGCAGACCCAACCCAGACAAACCCTCGGAGAAATCCTTCCATCTCATCGATCCCGTCGATGGATGGAGGGCAGCCTGGTCGCTATGTGCGTGGGTGGCTAGGTTGGTGTAGGAGGAGGAGGAGGAGGAGGAGGAATCGAAGGAGCCGCGCAGGAAAAGTCCTATGCCCCCCAAGCTAAGAGGCGGCGTGAGACGTTACACGCACTCCCTCGTACATACCGATTACCTACTCTAGGTAGTCCCTGCAATAGCTGGTATGCGGATGCAGCTATATGTTCCCTTCCACAGCCTTACCGATAAGTCTGTTTCTGGGTATGGGTTTGAGGTAGATAGGTGCCCTGCCAGCCTCACGCCCCATGCCAAGAAAAGAAACAAACATGGAGTGTAGGGAAAAGTAGCTGCCTCGACGACGCAACAAGGCTTCACCGACATTTCGCAGGTCCTTTCGTCTCGTGGCGTCGCTTGCGTGGGGATGAATGGAGTGTAGGTAGTAGAGGACACTGCACCATCATGCGAGGTTGTGTACGTAGGCAGCTAGGACGGAGATGATAAGACAGGCATATAATGATATAGGTAGGACAAGAGGTAGTGTATGTATGGACGCATATGTAAGTAGGTTGTGGATGTATTCGCATGTCTCTTAAGACTTAGACGGATTCGGATGGCCACGCCAGCGTACCGAGTAAGTAAGTAGGTAAGGTAGGTAGTTCGGTAGGCTGAGCTGCAGTAGGCAGGGCAGGGCGTCTAAGCATCTGTCCGTTTTATCCGTCAGACTGACTGCTGACTGACTGATTGACTAACCTTTCTTCCATCCTACCTACCTTGGCTCACATCCTAGCCGAAGATCCCAGACAGCTTTGTAGGTAAGATTATGCATACATAACGAGAAGGCAAGCAGGTAGCTAAATTAGCTAACTAGCTAGCTATGCGTGGGTGTGAACCAAGTGAAGGTTGGATGAGCTTGGGGTGGAGCATGGGATCTTCGCGCGTGACCCCGAGACAATCATATCATGAAAAACAATCAACGACCAGATGGCTCGGTCCGAAGCGGGATTTGGTTCGGGTTTTTTCCCTTTGGGCTCAAGCAGGCTAGGAGAGGAGACCTACTTACCATCTTCTTCATCGACCTGCCTATAGGCGTATACTTGCTTGCTCGCTTGCTTACCCTCAGGTTAGGCGGAGCCACCGAAGGTTGGGGGTATGTAGGTATGTAGGTTAGATGGGTAGCTAAGATAGAAAACAGGTATAAAAAAACAAAGGATTGGAGGAACCATAGGGTTAGTTATTTCTGCATAAGCGAGTTTCGCGTCTGACACCATGATAGCCTCTTTTGTATTTTTGCATTTTCAAGCCCGCACTAGCCTGTACCCAAGTCGGCAGGCTTCTAGACAGGCAAGTTAATTACCCCACGTTTCCCGATGATCTGGACGAACAAGTAAGACCCCTGGTATATCTATGCGTACAGGCCTGGTTGCGACTGCGTAGCACCACGCAAGGCCGACCAACCAGGCAATAAATTGCATTTTCATCGAACTGTAAGAGTGACGGGTCGAACAAACTCAAATAGCGCTCGGACTGTGCCGTCGGGGTACCTTGCAGCGGCAGCAGCAAGCAGCAGCAGCAGCAGTAGTACATAACTTGTAGTAGCAGCAGAGCTTCAACTTTCGCTCCCTGTCGTATTGCTTGTCGAAGCGACCCAGGCCGGCGGGTCGGATTGGAGAGAAGGCGTGCCTACCGTAGCTCTGTCTCCTACTATAGGCAGCCGGGGTAGTGAGTAAGCTACCTATAGAGACCTGCTATCCTGTTCTTGTGTCCGTATGCAAGCCTTATTCGCAGGACGAGTTTCTCTCGCGCGTAGACAGCGACCCATCACAATTAAACAGCTGTTCACGTTAAGTCATTTCAAGCCCTTCATCTCACCTGCGTATAGTCTGCGCTTCCTAGGTGCATGGATGTCCCATTCTCCATCGGCTCTGTACTGTAGTGTTCACCGGTTTGTTCTTCCGTTCGAACGGGTTCATGTATTGGACGAACGGAGCGCCACTGGGGATGAACACTCCTTCCCCAGCACACCATTCCCATTCCCTACTCCTCATGCCTATACTATCAGCTATGCGCTGAGGGGGTACCTCGCGACTAGTTGCTGGTAGATGGTCGCTAAACCGAACGGATGCACGCCATAGTACGTAAGTAGTCTAGCTGCATTAGATAGAATGCGTGATTCTACTAAGTAATGTAAATTTGACTATCCAAGTGAAGAGGGTGCAGTCCGACTCTCCACAAATGTCTGCATGCTTGCGACAAAGTAGTACGATGTGGGAAGACATGCTACCCCTCGTGGCCTATGGTGTTTGATCCCACCCCCCCTTGATAGTGTATAGAGACAGCCACGGAGGAATCAACCCCCCGGTCTTTGTTGAAGAGTAATGATGGGTAGGTAAGCTGCTTGCGGCTGGATGCATCGATTGGGAAGATACCTTCGCCGGTTCGATGGGATGGAGGTGAGTGAAGTCGGATTCGCTCCATCTACAGCCAGTTCTCAATCCGAGGCCGTACTAAACCAGGAGGGAGGGCAAAGCGTATTCATAGATAGAATGAGAAGAATCATCCGGCTTGCCCTACGACCGCGTGGGTCTACTAATTCATTTTGTATGATACCGGGGCTCTCGAGGCGATAGTATTAAACCGTTAAACTTGCCCGTCCGCAAAGACTAGGTACGTGATACAGCACGGAGGAGGGGATTCGACGAAAACGGGTCATCGCATGGGGAACCTAGTAGCCTTCTGATGATCTAGGTTAGACTAGTCGGAATAGAGTTGGAGTAAGTAGGTCTTAACGCTGCAACTTCACTACGAAGTCACTCGTCTCCCATGTATGTCGTTGCTAGACCTGTCTGCCCCGCACTAGTATAAACGAGAAATAGGCAAACGGTGATAGCAAACGGTGCGGCCCGTTCTGACTAGGCCGGTACAAGCAAATGGATCTAAAGTAATTAGTCGTGGGGGCGCGGATAAACAGAGCCTATCGAGAGACATCCTGGGCGCGCGTGGGGAAATGAGATAAAATATCATGATATATTAAGTGGTTATACATCTTCGGTGAGTAATTGGGCGGCAGGAGAGGGTGGATGTTGTGCGACCAGCCTTGTACTATTTTCTCGCGAAGCTCCTTGCCCTACGAAAATATTCATCCCCAGACGCACCGATTGTTCCAAGGGCCATTAGGTAACTTGATAGATTATAGCCAGCTACATATCTAGGGGGAGAGGGCGAGCTATGACACAGAGATCCAAACTCCAGGGTATCACAACCAGTCGCTAATCATTCTGAAACAAAAAGGTTAAAGGAAAGGAAATGCATAGGGTTCGTGTGATTGGTACATGGGGTGTAGAAAGTATGACCACCAAAAAGAGTGCACCTTCCGGGGTAAGACATACGGATGTGTGGCTTTTCATAGCCAAAAGTCTTTTAAACCTCGACTATTTGACTGCCCGGGGTCAGAGTGACGAAATGTGTTAGAATTCGTGCGAGATTCCATGCGAGAGCCGACATTTTTGGATGCTTTATCGGTGCCGTTATCTCTGGTACTCACTGGGGCGACATTAGCGGGCTCGTCACGCCACCAGAAGTAAAGCACGTCATGTTGCCAGCGGTCGATATCCAATATCTTTAATCTGGAACGGAATGTTGTCCAAAGAAGCTCGGCTTCCATGGCGGAATGATGGAGCTTGTGTAGTAACCAGCGATTGATATATTCATTCTTCTCCTCGGACTGGGCATCAGATAATAGAGTGTGCATGTTCGCTTCGCGTGCAGCTTCTTTCATTTGCTTCGCTCTTATGGGTGCGTGAGGTGGAAGCTGAAGGGCTAGTTTGAGAGATTGCTTTGCGGTCTGTGGGAAGCCGTGGAGCAAGTGTGTTGGGTTGGAGAGGAGGACGGGAAAGACTGGATGTGCTAGACTCGCAGATTCGTCGTTGCTATCGAATGGACTAGGTGCAAGGCGTATCTCATCCCAGTAGTACGAGTCCACTCCAAAGCCTTCCTGCTGAAAATCGGAGAACGAGGGCAAGACGCCGTTCTCTCTGCACTCCTGCTGTAGTATTCGAACCTTTTCCGTGTATATTTCGATGTCTTGGCTTGCATCTTGTTCCAGCTCGTCGTATTGCTGTAGCTGTTCAATATCGTCCTTAGTCATAAGACTGGTTGCTCTCAATTCGAGGGCCTTCTTCTTCCCAGCATCTCCATAATTTTCGAGTACGGCAAGGGTGTCTTCCGACACTGGCTGAGTTTTCCGGGCACGCAGCGCTTCTCGCTTCATCCGCGTGTTCACCAACAGTTCTCTGGCTAGTTGCAGTTCCCCAAAGGCTCTACGCAGCTGCTCGTACAGCGGATGGAAAGTCTCGGGGCGGTCGCCTGTGATCCCGCGCAAGGTCAAGTCTTCACTGCTGTTGGCATGGCTGTCCCGGTCGTTGTTGATGTCGGTAGGTGCCGGCCCCAACACTCCGATAGCAGTGTTGTAGAACGCTTCTTCTCGCGATTCCAGATCTTCTTGGCCACGATGCAGCTCATCCATACTCTGTTCAAGGTGTTGCTCAGCTTCCTGGTACTCAAGATGCGCGTTTTGCATAGCCGTGAATAATTGACGTAGCTGATATAGCTGTGTGCTATCGGGAAGTAGTGCTTGAGCAGCAGCCATGAATTCTTGATCAGCTTCATTCTTACTCTGCCGTAATTTGCGAACGTCGTCTCGCTGGGTTTGGGCATTTTTGAAATTCGCTGACAACGATGACCGTTGATTTGCTAATTGGATATAGTGCTCGGTCAAACGCCGAGCACTGTCTGCCTCCTCGCTTGATTCAATGTCTGGGCCATCGCCCTCCTGCCACGAAGTGAAGCAACTATCAGGCTCATCGTCGTGGCTTGTATCGTCGTAACTATATTGAGGGTCGGCGGAACTACTGCGCCACCTATCCTGTCCATCTGGTGGGTGTGGTGAATTCCTTGGTTTTGGTGAGATAAGAGGAGGGGGAGGAAATAGTGGTGGCGGCGGCGGTGGTCGGGGTGAATGGTTTAGTGGATGTTGGTAGTAGTTGTATCTTGGGTGCGGGTGTACCGGCGGGTTGTGAAGTGGCCCAGGTCCCTGCGGCGGGATACCCCTGGGTAGCCCCGACGGCAAACCCTTTGATATGGAGCTGCTGGAAAGGATGAGCGGGAGCTGGGGGCGTGAGGAGAGACCGATGTGCACATCTTCATCGTCGGAGGTGAGTGAGTAATCATCAGGGTCCGTCGAGCCGTCATCGACCAGAGTATCTTCAAGTGAGAAAGTCACGTCGGCAGCCATGACCGTCTAAAAGTAGATAGGCTCGGCTGGACTCTCGCTGGACGCGCATGGTGGTTCATTTTGGAGGCTATTTATTTATGATGAGTTGTGGGACAACAGCTAGACGAACATGACCACATGCTCACAGCTGCGATGTGGTATACATTTTGAGATATGTCAATATCCTTCTTGTCTTTCTCTCTTAATATTTGGTTGATTGTTTCACGTTGGTTTCTTGGCCAAGCCAAGATAGATGAATGATGCTGACAATGTTGAGGTATTGACGATATTGACGATGATGACACGCGCTATGGTGATTACTAGTGTAGTGCAGTGCAGTGTAGCGTGGCGTGGCGTAGAGCGATGGGGCAGTCTTCGGGCCGTTCCTTGGCTGGCGATGGATGTAAGTACATATGTAGGTATGCACTAACTACCTAGGTAGGTAACTAGATGGGAAAGGTAACGCGGTCGTATCCACGCAAAAAATTTGGTAGGTTAGGTAGTCTAGCATGTGAGTACCAGAGCGGTGGATCGTGTTGGCGGGTGTTGTGGGGACGAGACGGAAGTGGAGGGACCGGCCAGATGCAGACGGGAGGGACAAAGATCGAGAAGACAGAGAGTCGCACAGCACAGGCGATTCATCGTTCGGCGACGGCGGACGACGCAAGTAGCTTATACGTCCACCAACAACGCGGATGAAATGTGAGATATAGGGGGAAGAGAGAGGCTCCAAGCTCAGATTCAGGTTCGGTCTCAGCTCTTTCCACTCGTGTAGGTAGAATTACTAATTAATAAGTTGATAGGAGGTAGAGTCGTGAGATAGGGTAGGCAGGTGAGGTAGGTACGGGGCGTAGTAGGTAGTACTTTACTTGCCTTGGTATACAGAATAATACACCTACCGAACCGAAGGTCACATGGATGATGGATGTAGGGAGCTACCTAAAGGAGCTAAGGAGCCATGCGTAGGGGACGTGTATGATGTACAGCTGTGCTTACCCGGGGTATTGACGCCTCTGCACAGCTGGGTAGCAGTATGGCTGATTACCTGATTACCTACCTGAATGAAGCTTATTAGGCCCAAACGTAACAAACGGTTAACTACCCATGCACGCATTCTCCGTTTGCCACTCCCATTTCTTTTCGCTTTCCCGTCCTCTTAGCGACCCAGATTCGCCAACTCGCGACCCAACTTCCATTTTCCATTTCCTATTGCCAATCATCCTCCCGCTGATTGTCATGCCTCATTCCTGTAGCTGACTCTGCCTTTCTGTCCGCCACTTGCACCGGATCTGTCTCAGTTTCCTGGACAGTCACTAGGTATCTATGCGGCGTCGGCGCTACGTGTACGTATGCTGTACAGCTCTCCAAATATGCCAGGACTCCGACGCGCCAGCGATGCGCACAGCGTATGCATGTTTACTACCAGGTAGGTAGCAAGTAGGTACATGATCTTATCCAGGGATACCTGGACCAGTACTGTTGTACTTTGGCAGAGCCTCATCTGTTAGGGAAGCACTTTGTTCGCCGACCCACACACCACCATCCGCTTCACACCCCCTCGGGTGCCAGATGACGCCCGGAGTGAGGTTGTGGTACAGTGGTCCGCCTTCCGCTACTGGCCAACACGTCCTGGCGTGTTTGATCCCTGCACAACCGATGCTCATAGCTACATGCGTCAGTAGTTACGGATGAGATTGGCGTCGTTCTCATCAGAATCTACACACACACTCAAAGTACTTACCTACAATCGAGCTGTCTGTCCAACAGCAGGCGAGAGTAGAGAGTATAAGTAAGTATAGAAGTGTGGGTTGTTGTACAGCAGTAGGTACATTATGACAGACAATACACATATAGGAACCCTAACCTAGTTAGTTACTTGCTAACTAGGGTAATCTCCGCCAGCTCCCCTTGTCCTCGTCGGCTCGCACAAGAAGACCCTTGTCCGCCTGTTCCTCGATCTCCAGTGTGGGTCATGGTCGTGTTGCGTGCGTCGCTTTGGGAAATTCCAAACTTTCGTGTTTACGTATGGGTTAGTATAAGACTGAGTACAGGCCAGAAAACCAACAAGGAACTAACAGGAAGCTTTGTTATTTCCTTCTTTCGTGTTGTGGCGTCGTAAAGGTGCCTTGAGCGAGCCATCACAGCTTGTCAGCCCTTTTATTGTTACATTCTGTCTAGGCGGAGAGACGATATGCATCTGCAGGACGTAGGCAGGCTGCGCTGCTGAACTGAACGAAACTGCATATTAGCGGGGTCTTCGACTTGCCCTTTTGAGAGCTCTGCTGCTAAAGCAGATCCAGCAGATCCCTGCCACCATCGAATCTCATTGATAATCTATAGAGGCTCCTACTTGACTATTTTACCGCAACTCTCAGAGACCAATCGCCTTTTCTCGGGCCTCAACCATAAGACTCGTAATACGTGTTTGATTTGCCAAATTGTCGGTGGCCCTGAGTGTTCGCTGACGGGTAGACACTGCTCCTAGTGCTACTTGTCCGGAAGCAATCCGAAGTCGGTAGAGCCTGCAGCTAAGAGCCGCATCATCGCACATTTAAGGCGAAGGCGCGGCATCGGCTAGTTGCCCACGAAATTCGTGGAGCCGATGCTACTCGTGCTACGGTCCGCGCTATTTCCGTGCTGCTTTGCTATTCCAATGACGGGGTAGGGCTGTAAAATGGTACAATGCATCGAAAAGGGCATCCAGCAAAGCATTCCCATACCCAGTCGTGGGGCCCATGGAGTGAATGGAGATGGGACGCAAGCTCGCGTAGGTACTATGCGGAGCGGTACGATTCGCAAGGTATATTCCCAGTGCCTGGTAATTTCACCAAATTTCCAATCACTCACGCTAACATTTGACTACAAGGCAACGTTGAGTACACGTGGGACGAGAGCACGGCCACTGGGAATGACCACCAGCGTACACCTCGCACGGAGGCGGCGATTGATCAGCTAACGTCCAACTTTGGAGAGGTTAATATCAACTCCTCTGGCTACCACGATCAAACAAACAACTCGGGTAGGACGTCCCTTTGACTGCCTAGGCATTTCACTACCAAATGCTAACCCACTACTATGTCTAATAGCCTCAGACATCCCTGAATCCCCGACCTATACGACTGATGCCAATTACCATGGCTATTCGAGTTCATATAGAGACAAGGGTAAAGGCATAGCAAACTCCGCTTCGCATGATGTCGATTATCATGGGGCGGCCGGGTCTATGCTTCCTCCGGCAAACACCTATAGTCAGCACGGCTACATCGACCGTTAGTCGTCAGATTCCACCAACAATAACTAGAGCTAACATGAACAGAATCAAGCTTGACCGGTGGACTGGGAGTTAGTGGAGGGACTTCTACGGCGCCATATTCGAGAGATATTGTAGGAAACACCGGCAACTCCTACTACTCTCGGCCGGACGATCATGCAACCGCTGATGCAGAGCTTGAACAAGTTTTGAAGGTAAGTCGCGATGAGCTACTTGGAAACGACGTTGGCGGACCGTCTACCTCTGGATCTCAATACAATTCCGGTCCCATCTATCCCGGTACCTATGACCTGAGTAAGAAAGCATCATTCATCCATCCACATGTCAATCCTAATGGTTCGCAGACCCGGTCGGCCCCCAGGAGGGCGATATAACGCCTCATGGCACACCTATGCCACCTCGATCAGACTTCGTGGATCCATCAGTAATTCGCGGAACCCCGGGAAGTGTGGAGCGGATTGATAACCGTGAGTTCGGCTCCTTAAAATACTGAACCATCGACTGTACTGAAGGCAGCAGGGTTTGTTGTAGAACATTCTTTCAAGTTCCAACCTGGCGAGGTTAGTATGCCAGACTTGTATCCACAGATATGTCTTCTAATGACGTTGCATATAGGTCTTCAAGATCCTGTGGTCTGAACCTCAAGGTCAAGTTCCTGGGGGCGCTACGATCTCTGACATCAGGGCCATCGACGGTGGAGCTGGCCAATTCTATGTAGGCTTCCGTAGGTTTATCATTGTCAGCACAGATGAGAGCCATCACAGTACCTGCGTGTAAGGTTCCCTTCCACTCCACCTGCTCGTACCTTGCTGATAGTAAAGAAGGCCAATCTTGACGTATGATCGGCAAGGATGTGGCAAGAGAGGTGTCCGGCCTAGTAAACACGGTATTATTTACGCGATGGGCCAGAGACCCAAAACACTCAGAGATGAACCTGATCTAGGCTTTGATCCGGTGCCCCTTGAGATGTATGCCGAAGGGGAGACACTTGCGATGCAGTCTCGAGTAAACTATTCCAAGCTTGTCACGATCGAACATAACGTCAAGGTGTTCTTCATTGGCCGCATCCCTCCAACTTATTTCCAAACGGTCCAATACGCAGTGGACAAATGTTGGAACGACAAAATGCACAAGTCGAGCAAAAAATCCAGACGGTGAAGAATGTTCTACATACCGCCCGAAAACCCAGGGCTGTTCCCCTTAGAGGCACCTACAAACATACCAATTACGTTGAAACTGGGTGATATTTATCTCCCCTCCCCTCAAGTTGCTTGAATCATTACCTAGCAGCTTAACGATGACCTTCTACTCATTAACACGCTACGTTTCCCTCCATTACCCTCTATCGCCATCCATCCTAGTATACACGATTACGATTGATTAGCCTTGGATAAACAGGGCCATATGCGGATTGTAAGGCGGATTACCATAACGATTTCGAACGACAGTCACACTGGCTGGCTATCTTAAACGCCGAATGTGGCGAGAACGACAGGAAACTAGGGCCGGCACAATTTCCTTTCCACCTGACGACATGACGATTATTTCATCTTTTCAAAACAATCAGACCTTCCTTCTACAAATTTCCTAAAGACTACGACAGATGCTTTTGCCCCCCTACACATCTCAAGCGGCTGCTTTGTTATTCCATTAATCAACGTACTAGTTATGTGGGGACATATTTGAGTTTATATGGCACTTATCTGTTCCCCCCAGCCGGTTTAGGAGAAAATTGATATCTAGAAGGATCTCGATTTATCTTTGCTAGTTTGCACGATTTCTTTGGTTGAATAATCGTTTAGTTTACGAAATACAGTCATTCCCACTCTAATTTCGATCATTGCGATGTGATTAATTCATCCGTATTGCCTGCGTGTGTATGTACCTATTCTACATGATGGACTCTTAAGTCCATAGCCAGCAGACTTCGCGAAGCCAGCTGTTTATTGATTTACTGCCTGTCTCGTCAAGACGTGAAAAATGAGCGACCCGTTCTATCCATCCCGCGTTCCGTGTCCGCCTGCTGTTTTGGATGCCTATGTGAGCAGGCATCTGTAAAGATCACATCAATTCGTATCGTGCGTCCCAAATGAAGAATTCGCCCGTGTCGTTTGACAACCTAGTGAGGAAGACGCGAAACAGACAGACAGACGAACAAAATAACAAAACGCCGACTACCGATAGTATCGTAGCGTCGACAAGATCGTCACGCTACGGCCCCTCCGGAAATCCATCCCACTTCAGTTCTCTCTCGCTTTCCACTTCACTTCGCTTGACTTCACTCACTCCCTCGCCCGCATAGCCTCCCGTCTCTTCCGCCGTCTCTCCTCCGAGTACTCGGTGCCCGAGCCCGAAACCGAGCTCCCGGCCACGCTGCTCTCAGCGGCGGCGGCCGACGGCGACGAGATGCCGGGGATGTAGTGGCGGTAGGACTTGGTGCCGAGGTCGCTGCCGTCGGCGATGTCGCTCTCCGGCGGCACCCAGGAGGACGGGGGCGGCAGGTAGCGGCCGGAGCCGATGAGCGGGGACGCGGCGCCGACGCTGGACTCGTGCTCCTCGACGATGGCGCTGGCGGGGTTGCGTAGGTCCGCGCGCTGGTAGCTGAAGTCCCGTCGAGAGGAAGATGAGGAGGCGCCGTGGCGGTGGTGGTGGTGGGAGGACGACGAGGTGGAGCCTGATGAGCGCGCGAGACGTCGTGCCTCGGCGCGCAGACGCTCGTTCTCGCGGTTCGAGGTGCGGTCGGCCGTGCTGTAGACTTTGCGGATGCCACCGGCCTTTCTGTTGTTGCTGCTGCTGGTGGTCGCCGTGGGAGCCTGGCTTTGCGTGTCGGTTGTGATCTCGCTGGCCGTCTCGTAGTACTCTCTAGCATTTGTGTTGCTGCGGCGTTTGTCCTTCGTCGGCGTCGAGGTCGGCGTGCTCTGGCGGTTTGAAAGCAGCGAGCTGCCGGCGACGGTCGACATCTCCGGGTTCGTGGAGCCGTCCCACTCAGAGCCCTCCGATTCCTTGTTCAGCCCGCCGACGCGTGCCGGGCGCTCGTGGCGGTAGGCGCGCAGTTTCTGTTTTGCTTCGGCTTCGGCGTCTTCGTCGACGAGGACGCCGTCTTCGCCTACCTTGCGGCGGCCCTTCTTGCGATCACGGCGCTTCTCGTGCTCGCGCTCCTTCTTCTCCCTCGCGCGGCGGCGGCGTTCACGGCCGGCGATATCCGAGGCCCCAGCCGTGATACCAGTCAATGTACTGACCGTGTCGCTCGTGTCGCCCGTCATCTGCGTCAGTCCGCCCGTGTACTCGGTGGCACCATCGTCGACATCTTTATAAATAGAACCGCCGCCGAGATTCGTGCTCGGTGTTGCGTTAGACAGGATGGTGCCGTTGGGACCCTTGCGCCGCAGGACTGTGGACTTGTAGTCATCCCAGTCGTTCTCCTTGAAGTGGAAGCCGCCGTTCTTGGCCCAGAAGAAGAACCAAATGCCCGTTAGCACGAGGCCTACGCCGATCAGCCCGAACAGCACGAAGATGAACGTGTTGTTGATGTCGTTCGGGTCCGTCACCCCGATCGACGGGTCGATGGCCTGCGGGTCCGAGTTCGTGTTCTTGTCGTCGTCATCCCGGGCGAGCAGAATGCTACGTGCGGCGAGGGGGCCGAGCTGGGAGAGGTGCTGTGAAGCTGTTTGGACGGCCTGGGAGTGCGTGGTTGCGGCCGAGGAGAGGATGCTGCGGGCGTGAGCAGCTAGAGTTGGGAGGAGTGGTGCCATTGTGACGGATGGATGGCCAGGTCCTTTTTTAATTAAGGTTCTAGTGAGTGTGCTAGATGGAATGTGTTTCTAGTTGGGAATGTGGGAATTAAGTTGTAGCTGTGATAGTTCAATGCTCGATCTATCTGTCTGTCGTTCGTTTGTTGGGACTCACTCGGCTGGCTGGCTGGTGAGTTTCCGCTGGAAAACCCAGCCAAGTCAATAACGAAAGCCTCCAATCAGCTCAATGCTATGATGGCCTTAATTCCTAAGGTGAGATGATATTGATGGTGTTGTGATGATTTGTAGGCTCCTGCGTGTTTGGGTATGTATGTGTACGTGGAATTGAGGAGAATGTCACGCAACGCCAGAGTATAGTGAAATGGAGACAGAACAGGCCACAATAGTTCTGGTTGTCCCACGGTCTCCAAGGGCGATGAATGCATGCACTTAGGTTAGTTGGTGGGGTGGGCAGTGAAGTTGGGCGTATCAAACGTTAGGTTGGCACAAGGTGGTTGGGCTGTGGTTGCACGAACCCACAACTTACGGCGAGTGACGTCGTCCGCTGTGCAAAGTCAACAAACCTCCATCAAAAATACAGTGGCCGGGCAACGACCGCCAACTAGTTATGAAGAACTTCGGACACTAAGCTGGTGTGGTGGGGCCCTCGCAACAGGGAGGAAACCCCCCTAACGTCTCACCATCCGGCTGGAACAGATGCTGTTTTTAGTGTGCCTATTTAGTACCTATTTAGTGCAGTCGGCGCCGCGGGAAAGGCTTGAGCCACGCTGTCACTCGCCCAAACCTTCCAAACCCTGAATCCCATTATCCATTAATAGACGATAGCCAAACAATAGTATACTTACAAAGCAAAACTCTAGTTCCTCCCATCTATCTAAGTCAAACCTTACCTCAGGTTGCTATGCTATGCTATACCTTCACTTCACCAAGACACCGAACAAAGTAATCGTCTAGATCTTCCACCATTCGCTCGCTCGTTCTGTTCCGCAACCCCTCTCGTCTAGGCCTTCCTACAATTAATCGGCAGGCAAATCACGACATGCCACACAATAACTACAGACAAAGTCCCTCAAAAGCAGGGAAGGAACAATGCGTTGTGTGTGCCATCGCCGCCAATCACAGCCGCTGATCGTCTTCAGCAGTTCATGCGTTCCCGTCGATCCGTTCGGCCCCTCGCGCATACTCATCTTCGACTCATCATCACCTACTCTGCTTATGTACTACAGTAATTCCTTATTAACACGCTCGGTCGAGTTCCTAAGTAGGTAGGTGTCAAGATACTAATAAATGTGTAAATGCCATATTACGCGTAGTAGGCGGTATTATTATTATTGTTATATCTGAATATAGCGGCCTCTAATCTATCTCATGCTATGGGCTCCTAATTAAGGGACATATTGTCTAAGGCGTCTCAGTTCGCCGACACTCCTTATAATACTGGGTGCCTATCACATTGAGAAAATGAGTATGTAAAGGCGAAGAGATAATAAGTATCCGTTCAAGATCGGCCGGTTGGCGAATCACTTAGCGCACATCTTCTCGGCCATCCTATTATCGTACCATGCATCTATTGGAGTTGGACTCTTTCGCTGGCTTACGTGCATCATCCTGCTTTTATGTCCGTGCGCCACAATGCATTGGAGTTACCTACACTGAAGACACCGTTGCGGCGTGGAGTTGGGAAGAGCAGACGCAACAGGAAATACAAGATAGACAGATATAAGCAGTATGTAAATTATTATGTAGCTTATTGTGTAGCGGCTACAGATTCTATAGGGGAATAGGACAGGTGGTTGGCAAATGACAAAATAAACCAATATCGTCCATCCAACAACGGAGACCCTCCCAAGTAGGTATGCGAATGCACTATTCTGTCCATCAGCGCCTAGCCCCAAGCGATGTTTGTTCGTCCCATCAGTGATACTATCTTTGCCACATATGAAACGTCATTCCCGCCCCATCTCGGCGCTTAATGCCGACAAACCAGACCAAGTGCCCATACCCCAATCATGGCGCTCATCTTGGTCAGGAGCTTAGTCTCATGGCCATCCCAACCTATGCAACATTACCAAAAGGCAAGCCTTCGTGTGAAATAAATGATTTCCAATGCGAACAGAAGCGCGAGCTTCATCGCTGTACAGGTTGATCTATCAATCCGACTCTTATGCCATGGCTATGGGAAGAACTCGGCTTCAAAGCACAGGGTATCGCACGTAGCATGGCCCAGCCAAGACTGCGTGAAAGAAGACAAACAAACACAAAAATGACGCTGCTAAGACGTATAAGAATAGAATAGAAAGTGTAGACATGATTATATGAGAACAAAAAAACGTCCACCACTTTTCCGATATCGTCATCACAATTCCTTGGACTCATCTCTCATATACAAGGGCACAAGAACGTGTAGTGCCCCTGACAAAAAAAAGTAACAATTTCGCAAAATGAAAAATGAACTGAAGAGGGAATTTTTTTTTTGAGGGCCGTCTCCATAGTCGTTGAGTGACACAAGCAGAACGTCCAATTTGACTTCGCATTTAGCGATTAGTCGGATCGTGAATGGTTCATCAGTACGATGAATCATAGTCGTCATACTGTTGGTACAGTCGGGAAGGCGTGTATGATGATGAAGGCGCAGGAAGACCTCGTGAGTATGCTGACTGGGAGCTGGCTCGCCCCCGATCTATGCGACCCCTTCGCTCATCACCCCAGACTGAAGTTCCACGATCACTGCCAGTGCGCGAGGACCCGGTTCGGCCAACGCTGACCTCGCCACCTTCCGTAGAGTGAATCTTGACGTTTCCAACCTCGACGACACAGCCGGCAGAAACCTTGATCGTGATGTCATCTTCTCCGCTACTGGATCGAGTGGTGTGGGTTGTCGCTGAGTGTTTGTATTCGCTTTCATCCCGGCTGGCACTACTTCGAGTGGATCGGCTACTTCCACCTGTCTTGGCCTTTCGGAGAGCATCGGCAGTTAGGGCGGATGACATCCCACCACCAATGTTGTCTTGATACCGCGAAGCATTCCGCATCTTGTCTTCAACATCGATATGAGACCTTCGTCGACTCCGTGATCTGGATGGAGGCTCCTCATAGTAGTACTCTTCATAGTCATCCCCTTCGTCGTCTGAATATTCGAAAACCGAATCAGTGGGAACATCGAAGCTCTGGCGGCGATTCTTAAAGGGGGCAGAACCGTATTCGACACCGGATCCGCGCCGAAGAATGTCAGGGACATTTAACAAAGATTCATCATCCAGCTCATCATCGTCGAAAACCACGGATTTTCTATGGTTGTTATTCGATGGTTGTGGTTTGAGTATTCTGGGCTCTAGACGTTCTGTACGCTCTGGACGTTCCAGGCGCTCTAAGCGTTCGCGTTCCATCCTGTCTGTACGTTCTGGGCGTGTAGATTTGGGCCGAGGCGGTGGCGGCATGCGCTTGCGGTCTTCTTGCTCCTTGATCTCTTTGCTAACCTTTCTCGACACGGAAGAACGCCGTGCTAGGGATCTGTCTGGAGAAGCCTCATACTCGTAAGAATTGGATGATGAGCGAAATCCCATAGATGATGAAGGCCGCCTGAAGCGCATCGCTAAATCCCGTGGAGGAAAGGGGTGATCCATTGGAACAGGCAGCGGGTGAAGGGGTGGCGGCGCCATAGGGCCAGGGCCGGGGAACGGGGCCTGCCATGCCTGCGGAGGGAAGGATGGTGGGGGAAACGAGGGCGGCGGCATCATAACCGGGGGTTGGTAGAAAGCAGACCCAGACATGGGTGGTCGTGGCGGAGGTGCTCGTGGATTGGGCGGATAATACGACTCTGGGCGAGTTTGTGCGCGGGGTCTGGACGGGGCTGGACCGTGAGGAATGGGATAGTACGCTGATGATTCATCTGACAGCCGAGATGAGGGTACCGGGGCCGTCTTGGTCGATCGTATGCCAGGCCGCTGTTTCGGAAGGATAACGGCGCTCGACCTCCTCTCGTCTTTCGGCTTCATTTTCGACTTGCCTTTGCTGGTCGTCGGATGTGCGGTGGAATCTGAGGAATCAGTCGAGCTGCATTTATCGCTGGTGCGCCGTGAATCTCTCCGGGTCTTACTTGTATTGGGCTGCTGTTTGCGAGGGCTGCCAGGGGCCGTAGACCGGGCGTACTTTGGTTCAGTTCCCGAAAGGACGTGGCCATCATCATCGGCATCCTCCACGCACGCAACATGCGGGTACGATGCACGTTTCGTTGGCATGATGGGCTCACTTTAGATCACCCTAGAAGAGTGGTTCGATACTAATACGGATTGAGCACGTAGTGAAGAGTGAAGATGCCTTCGAAGGCAGGCTCCAGGCCGGTGCGAAGGTATCCAAGCAGAGTTCGGCGATGCGGTCGTAATAGTGTACCTAGCTAATCGGTTAGTGGGTTCCAGATGTTTGGGTAGAGTTTGCGATTGACTTTGACTATGCAGCTAGCGTACCAGATCGCTTTGAGTTGGTTGATCTAGTCAAGTGCCTTGTAGCTGATAGAGAACAGGTGTGAGAATTGCTCTAGGATATAATGTGTCTCAATGCCCCTGATGGGGGGAGAAAAGAGGACGGGTGAGAAGGGAAGATGCTACGTGAGGAGGTATTTGAAGAGAAGGGCAATTGGTACCATTCGTGTATGTGTCGCAATAATAGATGAGCTAAGAGGGTAGAATTTCCGAAGGGGAGGGTCGTCTGAGGAGGCGGATATAGGCCGATGGGATGGGTAAGACGACACGGACAAGGTCACCGTAGGAACACTGTCGCAACACTTTCTTGGCGGGGGGACAGTTGGGCGACGATGGTTGGCTGCACGAGGGGGGCAAGGGGTCGGAGACTGTATAGAGTGTGTAGAGAGTGTATCTGAGTGTTGCTGCCGCTGTTGATAGGACGACAAGAGAATTGATCTTGGTTGGCTGGTCGGCAGGATGTGCGGGTTAGCGGTGTTTATCGGATGTGGTAGTGTGTGTAAGAAGAGGAGGAGAGGCGTATGAAATAATTGTTGCTGATACGACTTACTATCTATGGGTGGCACATCGGTTGCACAGTAGTGGTAGGATTGCGAGTGCAGGGAAGCGGTTGTTGTCCTCGAGCAACGAAGGAGGAGTGAGAGCGGTACAAGGTTGGTCGGATTGGAGGGGGGGTTTACCAGACCACTTAGATGGCTACGGTAGTCCGCTAGCACGTAGGTTATGTACTCAGTTGGTTATGCGGAATGGGAAAAGAGGGGTGGATCCTGGAGGAGCCTAGGGAGCGAGCGCAGGCGGGTAGTTCTCGAGGGTGCTACCGGTTATCGATATTGAGTTGGTTCGAGGGGTTCGCCCACTGTATATGCACTATCGATAGCGTGAACTAGGTACCTAAGGTATGCTGTACCTATAGTGCACTACGGTAGCCTAGTATCCACCGAGTGTGATATTGTGACAGGTAGTCTTCAAGCTGGAGAGGGAAAAAAAGAAAAACGTTAGTGAGTCTCCGAGAAAATTTCTCCCTCGCCGGTTCACTGGGTATGTATGCAGATAGGTAGCTTACTTACACACACTACAAGCGTGGCTTACAAGTGCTTGCAGCACTACAATCGCCTAGACCTTGTACAGTTGGTGCACTTGGCGGCCTACTCAGCGCGAGATGTTCCGTTCTTCCTGTTGGTCAGAGATGGAGATTACCCAGCCTGGGTCGTACTCAGTAGTCAAGCATGTACTCTGGTAGTCGAGCAAGATCCAGACTGATGGGGCACCGGATGTATGGAGACCCTGAAACTGATCGCCTCGTTCCGTGTCTTCTGGGGTTTGACTGATCCGACGACAACCATCAACGAAGCACCAGTGCAGGGTTTTCCCTGTCGTGGGTTCGTCTTGTCATGCCAGTAATCAGAGGATCGTCGGGGTGGTGCTTGCTATAGTGGTGCCGATCTACACCTATGCACGTCTCTAGTTGTGAAATGCTATCGTGAGGCGAGCGTGGTGGCAAATATTGGGCTAGACAATACCTACAACAACTACCGCGTAGTACAGTGTAAGTGCAGCGCAGGTAGGGAGGCAGGAGGGCAGGCAGGTAGGTAGGTAGGTAGTCAGGAGGTTATGTGTGTGGGTGGGTGGATGGGAGTCTTTTTCGGTGTAAGTCAACGGATGGGTTCGTCCTGATAGTTTGTGGTGTAGGTAACTTGGGTGGAACAAGATCAGAAAGATGTGACTTTGTACAGTATGATCTGTCGCGGTACTATGTAGGTTTGGCCAAGGAGAAGTTCTAATAATTTCAAAAGGTGAAGACAGTTTTTCTTCGGGAACCAAAAGTCTAGAGAAGACGTTTCGAGTGTTCTCTCGACAGAACAGAGAACAGAGGGGAACCTGCGGGTGAATCTGTCCTGTCTGTGGCGTTTTAATGCCCAAATTGGGATTTGGGTACCAATACTGCTAAAATTCTCAAAAAATCCGAATAAGCAAGACTTGCGGCCGTACTCTACAACACCACCGGGTAATAAAACTTGGTCAGAGAGAAAAACAAGAAACCTTTGTTCCGGCTTGTGGTTTATTTTGTGGCTCTACAATTGACTGCATGTGAGTTTTCAAAGAATTAAAACAATTCAAAACTTGGGAAAGGGTGGGATGTTATGTCCGATCCTCTTCGACAACGCACACACGTATGTATGTACTATGTATGTACGTATGCACATTAGGTATCGCACCGCCATATCCGTCCGGCCCTATAGCTCCATCCAGGCAGTCTCAGACGGCGACATATTATTTGCTCGTTAAATCTAGGCACTGGTTTGTAGGAGAGAGAAAGGGTCAAAAAAAAAAAAATTGGATGCCAACGCAGTCCCATACGCATACCACATCTACTCTACTGTATGCTGTAGTCTAGTTCTACTTAGACACAGTACCTACAGTCCTGCAGTACATGGCTCAAGTCCCACCAACCTGCCACTCCAAGCTGCCTACACAGTAATAAGGGAGCCTGCATTAGCCAACAACTCGTCCACGGACCACGCTCTCTCGATGGGGGCCAATCCATACAGAGCTAGGTAGGTGGACGATGCCATCCAGATCCACCCTTCGCCCTCGACCAAAAGAGTCATCATGCGCTTTCGCGAGATGAGGTCACGCGCGACTCTCGTGCGCGGACACCCTTTCGAGTGCTCTAACTCGCTGCCGTCTGCGCGCTGGAGAGAGGACGTGGCATAGTGTCGGGGGCGGTCTGCGCACCCTGGGCTGTCGCTGAACACTTGTTCGAACACAGGGCAATTGGCCCCCGTACCAGTCGACACGGTGTAACATGCCCTTGGATTGATTATATCGACCATGTCGCAGAGGACAGCGAATGGCGATTGAATATCAGAATAACAATGAGTTTCGCAGTGGTGGCCGTTTTGCTATTTCTGGTCGACACCCCCAAACCCCCAATACGATGTTATACCCAACAAGAGATTTTACTCGTATTTCTGTCATCCGTTGTGGGATTTCCAAGGAATCCCATTAAAATTGAAGGTTTGGCATTTGAAGAACATACGACGATTCTAGATCTAGCCACCGCATTGTTGTCTTTTTCGAGACCCAGTTTTTAGCCGGCATATTTTACAATTTGCTAGTTTGTGCAGGTCGGTTGGCTTACCTAGTCTACTAGATAGGACAGCGTATGTGGCTGTGTTGTTACTTCGACCGTACGGAATACAGTATGCAGCAATCCTGCATAACAATCTTACTTACACCCTATAGTCTAGGTGTGGAAAAGGGCCACTGCTTAGTAGTAGTAGTAGTAGTAGTAGTAGTTGTATTTAATGCTAGGGAGCCCTTACGTTGTAAGAGATTTTAAACTTTTTAAGGGGTATTAGGGGCGTGCTATAGCTTAAAAAACTATTATGTTATTTATATAAAAAGTAATTTATTTAGTAATTTTTAATTATTATTAATATGTTTTTTTAAAAGTTTTTTATTGTTTTTTTTTTTTTTTAAATAAAAAAATATTTATATTTAAATTTTTTTAATTATTTATTTTATTATAAATATTATAAAAATTATTTTAGTTTTATAGCTTATTAGTTTTTTATAAAATTAATTATTAAATATTATAATATATAATATTAAATTAAATAAAAATAAATAAAAAAAATTAATAAATATATTAATAAAAAATATAATTATATTATTTTTT